>BLSH010066713.1:991394-1028580 GCA_018402905.1 Glandirana rugosa | reverse complement strand
TGCTATTGTGCCCACCAGGGCAGGAAAGGAGGTACAAAAGCCGCAGGTCGTTATAGATTATAACATCACAATGGGAGGAGTGGACCGGGCCGACCAGGCTATGACTTTTTATCCAGCAATGCGGAAGCAGCAGAAAAAATATTACAAAAAAATTTTCCGCCACATACTGGAACAGTGCCTCTGGAACGCTTATATTTTGTACAGAGCTCAGAGTGAGAAACCGGTTGTCCACTCTGAGTTCATCTGGAGGGTGGCCGAACGGATCTTTGCTACCCAAGAGGTACCATCTGCGACCAGATCTGGATGTCGGGCTGTGGACGTTGGCAACCCACTTCGCCTGACTGGTCGCCATTTTATTGAGTACATTCCGCCAACCGCCAAAAAAGCAGCAGCGACCAGAATGTGTGTGGTCTGCTGTTCCAAAAGAGACGGTAATGGGAAGAAGGTCCGCAAAGAAAGCAGGTTTTACTACCCCGATTGTGATGTTGGACTTTGTGTGGTACCCTTCTTCAAGATCTACCACACTCAGGAGGATTATTCATTTTTTGTAGTTAAACATTTTCTGAGTGTTTCCATCTGAATAAATTTATGTTATTTATTTGATTATAATTCATGAATTTGTGTGTTTCTTACTTTATTACATCTCAGATGTCTACTAGAGTGTTGTTTGGTCAGGTTTAAGTAAGTAATTACTAACCATTGCAGGCCTATAGTACATAACGCCATATCTCCATGCAGAAAACCATTACCGCTTTCAGCAATAAATTCCAGACTCGGTCATACCGCCAGGGAGGTTAAAAATAACAAACATGTTATACTTACCTGCTCTGTGAAATGGTTTTGCACAGAGCAGCCTGGATCCTCCTTTTCTCGGGTCCCTCTGCGGCGCTCCCATTTCTTCATCAGAAGTGGGGGAGGAGGGGCCTTCCCATTTTTGGCGGAGCTCCGATTTAAAGTTGACCATACACTATACAATCGGAATGTACATTCTCCATTAGATTTACTACCAACTATTTAGTACCAGGGCCTGCCTTATTAATCGTAATTGAGGTTGATTTGTTAAAGGCAAATACTGTACAGTGCGTACTTTACAAGTTCTCTGCAATTACAGTTACTTTACTTAGTAAATGAGGGGAAGCTCTGCTGACTTCCAACATCCAATTATGTGCAAAAATTTTTTTTATTTTACTCGCATGTGATTGTATATTCTTTGCAAAGTGAAGCTTCACCTCATTTATTAAGTTCTGGAGACACTGAACTTGCAAAGTGTACAATCTATTTTACCTTTAGTAAATCAACCCCATGGAAAATGTATCGCCTGTCTTTTCTGGCTTACTGTGTTTCAGGCATGTATCCGACTCATTCTTTTATTACTTAATTTAGAGAGAAAACAAAGAAAATGGGATTATTTATAGCGTTTGTAAAGGTTTGGCCTTTTTTCTTCAAATAACAAACATGCCATGCTTACCTGCTATGTGTGATGGTTTTGCACAGAGCAGCCCCGATCCTCCTCTTCCCTGGTCCACTGCCAGTGCTCCTGGCCCCTCCCTCCTGCTGAGTGCCCCGAACCAATCTGCTTGCTCCGGGGGCACTCATGCGTGCTTGCTCCTGAGCCGCCTCTGTGTGTCTATAAGACACACAGTGGGCAGCTCAGCCCCACCCCTGCTCCCTCCTCACTGGCTGTGATTGACAGCATTGGCTCCTGCTGCTGTGTCTCAGCCAAAGAGGAGACAGAGACCCAGGAGAGCTTTCTGCTCTTGTGCACATCACTGGATCGGGAGGGCTCAGGTGAGTATAATGCGGGACTGAGGGGGAAGCTGCACACTGAAGGTTTTTAACCTTCATGCATAGAATACATAAAGGTATAAACCTAGAACCAATTTAGTAAGGAAAACAGGGAAAGATGAGTAACCCATGGAAATATATTACAACTAAACTATGTGTGACATGAGTTGTCTGGAACCTGAATGTATACTGTGGGTTACAGCACTGATACCATCTCTGTGCCTTATAATAAAAGCATACATGTGAAAGCAGTGACAACACACAGATCCAAACTTTGTAGTGTCCTGCACAGTGGGAAATGAATGCAAAAAAAACCCCCCACTCTTACACATAAACACCACAGGCACTTTTGCATGAATTTCTTGATAAAATTAACTAAATGTGACTGGTGCTCAATGAATGGAGATGGCTTTATTCATTTTAATGAAAGGAAGAGTGAACATTGATGAACGAAGGATGTGGATGCTAAATTTAGATGAGGGTCACGTTGTACATTATACCGTCAACATAAAGAGGATGTGAGCAAGGTTTTGCAATTCTGTTTTGATATTATGTATCTATAAAATATAAGGACCACTTATAGTATGTCACTATGACATACTTATGTCAGTGTAAAAAAATGAATGGCCCAACAATAAGCACAATTTCCCTTTCACAAACAAGTAATTGTACTGGTCATGTGGCAGTGAAGCTCTCTGCCCCTTAACATGCCATCTATTGAGGCCAGTCAATGGTTGAGGCCAGAAAAGATTATGCAGGTGATATTTAATTTTTTACATTAATATAGATATAGTATCTCACAAAAATGAGTACACCCCTCACATTTTTGTAAATATTTTGTTACACCTTTTCATGTGACATTGAAGAAATGACACTTTGCTACAATGTAAAGTAGTGAGTGTACAGCTTGTATAACAGAGTAAATTTGCTGTCCCCTCAAAATAACTGAACACACAGCCATTAATGTCTAAACCGCTGGCAACAAAAGTGAGTACCCCTCTAAGTGAAAATGTCCAACTTGGGCCCAAAGTGTCAATATTTTGTATGGCCACCATTATTTTCCAGCACTGCCTCCTCTTGGGCATGGAGTTCACCAGAGCTTCACAGGTTGCCACTGGAGTCCTTTTCCATTCCTCCATGACGACATCACGGAGCTGGTGGATGTTAGAGACCTTGCGCTCCTTCACCTTCTTTTTATGGATGCCCCACAGATGCTCAATAGGGTTTAGGTCGGGAGACATGCTTGGCCAGTCCATCACCTTTACCCTCAGCTTCTTCAGCAAGGCAGTGGTCGTCTTGGAGGTGTTTGGGGTCGTTATCATGTTGGAATACTGCCCTGCAGCCCAGTCTCTGAAGGGAGGGGATCATTCTCTACTTCAGTATGTCACAGTATATGTTGGCATTCATGGTACCCTCAATAAACTGTAGCTTCCCAGTGCTAGCAGCACTCATGCAGCCCCAGACCATGACACTCCCACCACCATGCTTGACTGTAGGCAAGACACAATTGTCTTTTTGCTCCACACCTGGTTGCCACCACACATGCATGACACCATCTGAACCAAATAAGTTTATCTTGGTCTCATCAGACCACAGGACATGGTTCCAGTAAGCCATGTCCTTAGTCTGCTTGTCTTCAGCAAACTGTTTGTGGGCTTTCTTATGCATCATCTTAAGAATAGGCTTCTTTCTGGGAAGATAGTCATGCAGACCAATTTGATGCAGTGTGCGGCATATGGTCTGAGCACTGACAGGCTGACCCCCCACCCCTTCAACCTCTATAGCAATGCTGGCAGCACTCATATGTCTATTTCTCAAAGACAACCTCTGGATATGACGCTGAGCATGTGCACGCAACTTCTATGGTGGACCATGGCGAGGCCTGTTCTGAATGGAACCTGTCCTGTTAAACCATTGTATGGTCTTGGCCATCATGCTGCAGCTCAGTTTAAGGGTCTTGGCAATCTTCTTAAAACCAGCCATTTTTATGTAGAGCAACAATTCTTTTTTTCAGGTCCTCAGAGAGTTCTTTGCAATGAGGCGCTATGTTGAATTTCCAGTGACTAGTATGAGAGAGTAATACCTCGTACACACGATGCGACAGTCGTACGACCGCGCGTTCAACTTTCTCTTACGTTCATTGACAGACGCAGCCTCCATACTTGACAAGTGGGGTTTATGTACATCCTACTAGGAGTAGACTAGGCAGAACGAAGTTCAGAAAAAAAAAGCAAGCTGACCCCTCCTAGGGGGCCCTCCTCACTCAGCATATAACCCCCCAGCTCTGCATAGCATATCAGTTTTCTTATGCCTAGTGCAAGGAGTTAGACCTGGTTCCCTTATCTGCGGTTCCCCATTTTCTTCTTTTTTGCTTTTCTCAAGCTATCTGATGAAGACTGCTATCAAGCAGCCTGCTGGGGCATAGAGGATATCTTGAATCCTGCAATTTCCCCAGCACGGCCGACGGATGCGAGCCACCCTTAGCTTTGGTGGGGTCCGCCACATCGCACCCATTCCGTGCGGGGGGCTGGTGGGTGAACCCCACTTGTGTCCGAGTGACCGGGCTGTGCTCGCGTCCAGGGGCGCTTGGCCTGCAGCATCCCTCCCCACCTGGGGGGAGGAAGGTCTGCTACCAGGTGGCTACCCGCTATGCCCGTCGGGATTGGTGAGTCACAACCCCCTCCCCCCCGGGTAGCAGGGGGGGCGACTAGCGATGCCATCTTCCGGTGGAGGGTACAGGGGTCCAGGTGTCCCTTTTCTTGTCCTCACCCACCCTCCCCCCCTCGCGCTGCACCCCCCGCGCTGTTTACATCGCCATGCTGCATTTCGCCGCCATTTTGCGGTGTGTTGCCGCCATTTTGCCGTAGCCGCGCTCGGCGGCCATTTTGCCGCAGCCATTTTAACAGTGCTTTGGCCTCTTGTGACCGCTCGGCGGCCATTTTTGGTGAGCCTTCCTGATAGAAAATGTGCTTGTCCGCGCCGTTTTCTCTCTCTCTCTTCCTGATCAGCGGTGCAAGCACAGCAGCAGTCGCAGCAGTTCGACAAGGGCAGACAGCACTCCTACAGTGGCTACAGCATTACAAGGGCACAAAGGAACAGCAAGTACTAGCTGACCTTTCCCTGGGGTGTCGGAGGCGGTGGTGCAGAGTCTTCCTGGGCAGTACCCGGTCGCTCTGCGGGGCAGTTGGTGGGGATACATTGTGGGGGTGTCATGGCCTGTAGGCCTCACAAGTGTTCCGGTGGTACAATGGCGGCTGAGCCTGCGCATTCTTCTCCGGAGGGGTCCGCAGAAGCACAAGCTTCCCCTGGATCAATTAACATCCATTTTGGGAGAGTTTTTTTGCCCGGGGGGTACCGAAAAAGCGGCCACCCCCCCTCCTTCAGGGGAGGAATCTGAACCGGAAGGGGGCTCTGTGGTCACAGGGACCCCCGTGGAGCTCTCAGATGGTGAACTGGAGCCCTCGGATGGTGAGGAGGACCAGGGGGCCTCAGTGGCATGCGAAAGGGCGTTGGTGGGCTCCCTGGTCACCGCCATCCGTGAATCGCTGCGGCCAGGCCAGGCTGGGGAGTCGCAAGAGACTGCCTACATTTGTGGGTCTTTTAACCCCTAAGGTGTTCCCTTGTGTCCTATTTTTTTACCAGCTTGTGTATATGGAATGGCAGCCTCCACAGAATTCCTTTTCACTATCCAAACGTTTCTCTGTGCGCTATCCCTTTGAGGACAGCCTTTTGCAGAAATGGGCATCCCCCGCGGTGGACCCTCCGGTGGCTCGTCTGAATAAGGCGATGACCATCCCTATGGAAGGGTCACCATCTTTTAAAGATCCGGCTGACGGACAGAGGCGGTGTCCAAGGCATTGTTCTTGGTGGCGGGGGCAGCCATGAGGCCGGCTCTGGCATCGCCCATGAGGCGCAGTCACTCACAGAATGTGCGACGGAGTTGCACAATGATTTGGACTGCAGGTGCTCCCCTGAAGCGTTGCAGCGGGCAGACCGTCTGGTGCAGGGTCTCCATTATCTGTGTGACGCAGCTTTGGACCTGCTTCCCATGCTGTCGAAGACGTCTGTTTTTGCAGTCATTATCAGACGGTTGCTGTGGTTGCGGTGTTGGTCGGGTGACCACGCGTCCAAAAAGAGCCTCACGAACATCCCTTTTCAGGGTGGTTGTCTTTTCGGGGCGCAACTGGATGAAATCATTAAGGATTTCACCGGGGGGAAGAGTACCTTTCTTCCAGAACCCAAGCGGCGGGATTACCGCCATAAGCAGGGGTCTTCATCCTCGGGCAGAAGCGTTTTTTTGTGCGCCTGGTTCAACAGGCAAGGGCTCACGGCCCGGCAAGTCTGCCACGGGGACCGGTAAGTGGCCCTGGCAGCGTAAGCCTGAAAAAACGGAGGAAAAATCCTCCTCCGCATGATGGGTTACCCCCCGCCTGACTCTCGGGTGGGGGGCCGGCTTCTGGGGTTCACAGACCAGTGGACCGCTCACATCTCCGACCAGTGGGTACGGGAAGTGGTGTCCTCCGGGTACAGGATAGCGTTCAGTACTCTACCCCCAGACAGGTTCTTTCCATCAAACTTGAGGCTCCCTCCGGGGCATCGGCAAGCTCTACTAGGGGCTGTTCAGACGCTATCCGAACAGGGGGTGATTGTGCCGGTCCCTCCATTGGAATGGTTCTGCGGCTTCTATTCGAACCTCTTTGTGGTGCCCTAAAAAGGTGGGGTCAGGCCAGTTCTGGACCTAAAAGCGCTCAATCACTTTGTGAGAGCGCGAAAATTCAGGATGGAATTAGTCCGCTCGGTCGTGGCCGCCCTTCACCAAGGGGACTTCATGGCATCTCTGGACATCAGGGACGCTTATCTTCATGTTCCCATTTGTCTCCGGCATCAGCGCTTCCTGCGCTTTGCGGTAGGGGACCTACATTACCAATTTGTGGCACTTCCCTTCGGTCTGGCCTCTGCTCCTCGGGTCTTCACCAAGCTGTTGGCTCCGGTGCTGGCTCTATTGAGGCAGAGAGGCATTGCTGTGGTAGCATACCTCAACGATCTGCTCCTGCGAGCGGAGTCAGCTTCGGCTCTGGAGCACAATGTTGCTATCACCATGACCTCGATGAGAGACTTCGGCTGGCTGATCAACCTGCAGAAGTCGACATTGACCCCGTCCTGTCGACTGGAATATCTGGGCCTAATATTGGACACGGAGCAGGCGAAGGTGTTCCTACCTCCGGCCAAGTTGATGACGCTACAAGCAGCAGTGCGAACCCTGCTGTCACGTCAGTGGTCCTCCTTACGGTTCTGTATGCGGGTGTTGGGGCTCATGGTCTCGGCATTCGAGGCGATACCGTACACCCAGAGTCACACTCGGCTCCTACAGCGAGCGATCCTGATACAATGGGACAAGTCTCCGTTGTCCCTGGATCAGCTGATCAAATTGGATCATCAGACCAGGGGGTCGTTGACCTGGTGGCTTCGGGCCCCAGCATTGACTTTGGGAAAGTTGTTTCTTCCCCTAAATTGGTCGATAGTCACGACAGACGCCAGCCTATCGGGCTGGGGAGGAGTCCTGGGGCAGTTGTCTGCTCAGGGCCGTTGGTCGGCGCAGGAATCGCACCTTCCGATAAATGTGCTGGAGTTGAGGGCGATCAGGCTCTGTCTCTCCCACTGGTCGGCAAGGCTGCGCGGCCTCCCGGTTCGGTTTCGGTTGTCAGTCGGACAACGCCACAGCTGTGGCGTACGTGAACCATCAGGGCGGAACAAGGAGCTCGGCAGCAGCTGCGGAAGCGGCCCACATTCTGAGGTGGGCAGAACTTCACGTGCCGGCAACCCCGCGCCATCTACATCCCAGGCGTAGAAAACTGGCAGGCGGACTTTCTCAGTCGCCAGACACTGTATCAGGGGGAATGGTCTCTGCATCCAGAAGTACTCCACCAGATTTGCAAACGGTGGGGCACGCCAGACGTGGACCTAATGGTGTCCAGGTTCAATCACAAGGTGAAGACCTTTGTGTGCAGGACAAGGGATCCATTGGCGGCCGCCACGGACGCACTAGTAGCACCTTGGTTTCGGTACTGGCTTCTTTACGCCGTCCTCCCTCTCAAGCTTCTACCGCTGCTCCTGCGCAGGATAGAAGCGGAGGGAATCACAACAATCCTGGTGGCTCTGGATTGGTCTCGACGCCCTTGGTACGCCGACGTGGTGCGGATGGTAACAGACGTTCCCTGGCGGCTCCCGTTTCGTGAAGATCTTCTGTCACAGGGACCCATCCTGCACCCTGCTTTACCCTCGCTGGCTTTGACGGCTTGGCTATTGAGTCCCAGGTGCTGAGGGATAGGGGCGTCTCTGACTCCGTGATCCCTACCATGCTTAAGGCACGTAAGTGTACTTCGCGCAAGATATATTATCGCACCTGGAAGGCTTATATTGCCTGGTGTGAGGCGGGGGGTTGGAACCCCTGCTCTTTCTCCATATCTCGGGTGCTGGCTTTCTTGCAGCTAGGCCTGGATAACAAATTGGCTTTGAGTACACTCAAAGGTCAGATTTCGGCTCTGGCGATTCTTTTTCAACGTCCTTTAGCGACGCATTCTTTGATCCGTACATTTGTACAGGGTGTACGTCATGTGGCTCCTCAGGTACGGTCGCTTTTGGCACCGTGGGATTTCAATTTAGTACTTTCTGTACTGCAGAAACCGCCATATGAGAAGATCATGGATATTCCCTTACATTGCTGTCACAAAAGGTGGCTTTTTTGGTGGCCATTGCATCCGCTAGGCGGGTGTCTGAGTTGGCGGCTTTGTCATGTAGGTCTCCCCACTTGGTCCTTCATAAGGATAAGGCGGTGCTGCGCCCTTCTCCTTCATTCCTACCGAAGGTGGTTTCCTCTTTTCATATTAATGAGGACATTGTTCTCCCTTCATTATGTCCGCACCCGTCACATCCCAAGGAGATTGCTTTACATTCGTTGGATGTCGTGAGGGCTTTGCGGGTGTATTTAATGGCTACAGCTTCTTTTCGGAAGTCTGATGCTTTGTTCTGACGGAAGGGCCGCGAAAGGGTTTGGTGGCCTCGTCGGATCAGACAGACGGCGACCCATGCGTAGACGGTTCGGGGCCAAGAACCCCCTTTCCCGGTCACGGCTCATTCCACCAGGGCGATTAGCACTTCCTGGGCCTTCAGACACCAAGCCTCGGTGTCTCAGGCGTGCACACTTTTGTTAAATTTTACAAAGTTGATGTGTCAGCATCCGCGGATGCTGCTTTTGGCCGCAAAGTTTTGCAGGCGGCGGTGTAGGCGCTGCTGGCGCCTCCTGAGAGGATTCTGTTGGGTACAGTTGTTATTGTTTGACCCACCCCTCTTGAATGACACTGCTTTGGGACATCCCCACTTGTCAAGTATGGAGGCTGGGTCTGTCAATGAACGTAAGAGAAAATAGGATTTTTTAACTTGCCATATAATCCTTTTCTCTGAGTTCATTGACAGACGCAGCACCCGCCCCTCTGTGTTGCGTTTGTACGGCTTGTTACGAACTGATATGCTATGCAGAGCTGGAGGGTTATATGCTGAGTGAGGACGGCCCCCTGGGAGGGGTCAGCTTGCTTTTTTTTTCTGAACTTCGTTCTGCCTAGTCTACTCCTAGTAGGATGTGCATAAACCCCACTTGTCAAGTATGGAGGCTGCGTCTGTCAATGAACTCAGAGAAAAGGATTTTACGGTAAGTTAAAAAATCCTATTTTTGCCCAAAATGTTGGCTGTTGTGTCTATGTGCTGACATTAGTCAAGTAATCGTTCAACAAAGCTTCAACAAGCCGAACGTGGGGACGTGTTAAGAGCGTATAAAGAGGAAGTTCAGCTGAATGTGATTCGTGAATTAGGAATGTAGGTTTACACGAACGGACACTTCTGGGCGTTCATGACTTCCGAGCATGCGTTTTTTGCACGTACGGCTTTGTTGGCCCAACTTCTCTGTATACACGATTCAACAGTTGTACAATGCCTTGTTGTACAACAAAAGTTTTCTAGTTTGCTCATCCAACTTCTGTTGTATGACCGTCGCATATCGGCTGTTGTAATCACGCGTACTAACGGTCAGATGATCGTACAACAAGCTTTTGTGTACGACTGTTGTTGTACAACTGTTGTACCGTGTGTACGGGCCTTAAGAGTGATAACACCAAATTTAACACACCTGCTCCCCATTCACACCTGAGACCTTGTAACACTAACGAGTCACATGACACTGGGGAGGGAAAATGGCTAATTGAGCCCATTTTGGACATTGTTGCCAGTGGTTTAGACATTAAGGCCTCATACACATGGACGTTTTTTGACGCCGGCGTTTTATGGCGTTTTTTGCAGCTCTCCATGTTAGTCAATGGCCCCATAAAAACATCAGCGTTTTTGAGCTGTAGATGACGTCGGCGTTAGTGAGCTGAAACTAGAACCCACGGCCAGTGCGTTCTGAGGCTGTAACGTTTTGGCATTTTTTGACGCCGACGCCACAATATGCCAACAAACGCCACCTATTATTATACCGGCGTTTTCTGGCGTTTTTTGACGCCCACGTTTTTAGGTTGAAAAATAGCAGAGGGATGATTTTTTTTAAAAAACGCCTATTGACGCCGACGCTCACTAACGCTCAAAAACGCCGATGCATAACGCCGAAAAACGCCGTCTTTTTTTCCTTGACGTCGGGCCCGACGTTTTGTTTATTTTTTTAGAAACGTCCGTGTGTATGAGGCCTTATGGTTGAGTTATTTTGAGGGGACAGCAAATGTATACTGTTATGCAAGCTGTACACTCACTACTTTACATTGTAGCAAAGTGTCATTTCTTCAGTGTTGTAACATGAAAAAAATGTAATAAAATATTTACAAAAATGTGAGGGGTGTACTCACTTTTGTGAGATACTGTATACAGTATAATTTTTAAATTATATTCTAATATAGATATTTAACTTTGCTAAAAGTTGAGTTGCAGGAAAAACAAAAAACCTTTAGTCCACTAAATGTATTATAAATACTGTCAGGATTAATGACAGATGTGTTTATGAGCTTCTCACGATGCTGCAAGGCACACATTAAGGTGTAGAAGGTTATACATTTTGCACCAATTACAGTTTGTTGAATTGTACCAAGCTGCCAATCTAACATATGTACAGAAAGCTGTGATGGGATGTATTAAAGTGGTATTAAAGGTTTGGCGGGGTTTTTTTTAACCACTTGCCGACCGCCATACGACTATAAGCGGCAACAATGTGGCTCTGTCCCGCGAATCACCGCTTATAGCCATCATTTTAGTGCACAGCGGCTAGGGGGCAAGCGTGCCCACCTCATGCTCTCTGAGTGGGGCCTCCGGTCAGGCGGACTCAATGTCCGCCGGCGACTTGCGTTGCCCCTGTCATGAGCCAGGACGGGGAACCACTGATGTAAGCACGGCGGTTTCCCGTTCTGTCAGAGATCTACTGATCCCTGTACTAGGGATCAGTTAGATCTCTGGTGCCCCTGCCAGCCCTGCCCCCTCACAGTTAGAACACGCCTAGGGAACACAGTTAACCCCTTCACTGTCCCCTGCAGGTTAACCCCTTCACTGCCAATGCCATTTATACAGTACATTTCTGATCACTGTATAAATGTCATTGGTCCCAAAAACGTGTCAAAAATGTCCAACATGTCTGCTGCAGTATCACAGTCCTGAAAAAAATCGCAGATCGCCGCCATTACTAGTAAAAAAACAAATACATTGTAAAAACGCCAGAAATAAATTCTCATGGTTTGTAAACATGGCAACTTTTGCGCGAACCAATCAATAAACGCCGACTACGATTTTTTTTTCTACCACAAATATGAGGAAGAATATAAATCGGCCAAACTTGATGAATAAATTTGTTTTTTTATATTTTTTTTGGATTTGTATTTTAGCAAAACGTAATAAATATATATATTTTTTGCAAAATTGACGCTTTTTTTTTTGTTTATAGCGGTGATCAGAAATGACGCAGAGGTGATCAAATACCACCAAAAGAAATCTCTATTTGTGAGAGAAAAAGGACACAAATTTTGTTTGGGTACAACGTGGCACGACCGCGCAATTGTCAGTTAAAGCAATGCATTGCCGAATCTGTTCCTAACATGGGAAATACTTCCGGGGCTGAAGTGGTTAAGAAAATAACAAACATGTCATACTTACCTGCACTGTGCAATGGTTTTGCAAAGAGCAGCCCCGATCCTCTTCTTCTCAACTCCCCTGCCATTGCTCCTGGCACCTCCCCCTTGACCAGTGCCCCCAATAGTAAGCCGCTTGCTATGGGGGCATTGGTGCATGCTTGCTCCTGAACCCCGCTCTATACATCCATAAGACACATAGAGCCGCGACTTGACCCGCCCCCTGCTCTCTCCCTATTGGCTCCAATGGCTCCTGCTGCTGTCTCAGCCAATGAGGAGAGGGAGTCCCAGGACAGCCGAGGCTCTCGTGTACGATGCTGGGTCAAGAGGGGGCTCAGGCGAGTATGTGGGGGGAGCAACACACAGAAGGTTTTTTTTACCTAGAATGCAAGGTAAAAAACCTTTATCCTTTCAACCACTTTAAGGTCACTTGGAGAAGGAGATGAGCATAGGGAGGACCTCAGGAGTGTAATGGTGACCATTTATAGTCCAATGAGTAGACAAATTACCGAGGAAGCTATAAAGCTGCCACAGTGAATTGCATGTCATAGTTATGCTGTAGCTCTGTCAAGGTATGTGAATCACAATAATGGCTGAACAGTGAACACACACACGACTTTATAGAAAACCTAAAACCCTTTCTGTAAACCCAAACTGTTATACGCTCCCTATACTACAATGTTTGCATGTAAGGATTTAAAGCCCAACTCTGGGAAAACTCTATACTTTTACTGCCCATCCTTCCCACCCCCTCTAAATGATCCTGCCAGCTGTTAAACTTTCCTTACCTAGTGAAGTCAGTTCTATTAACCTAAATACCCCCATCCGGGTCTCTCGTTGAAAGTATTATTTATTTATTTTTTATTTATTTTTTTAGGAAAGTTGGTCTATGCCTTTGAGTAAAGTATATAAAAAAATGTTACTCTACTTGGTAGTAAACTGTATTACAGGTTATTTACATCATATACAAATAAAGTTTACTTTTACTTAAAGTATAACTGAATACTAAACATTTTTGTTAGGGAGAGCAACCCTCTCTATTTGTCATGTTTACCCTTCTCATCGAAAGTAAAAGAAAATCCCAATTTTCGGTTGGCCCCATAACATTATAAGGGGGGAAAGCTTCCAATGGAGACACTAGTTCTAATGACAATCAGGGATTCCCTCACCTTGGAGGGATTTCCTCTCACTTCCTGTTTTGGCTATGGAACAGGAAGTGAAGCGAAATCGCCCAATGAGACACAGGTGGCAAAAACCTAAGAAGGGGTTATAGCTTTCCCTTATGCTATCCAAAATGAAAAAAAAAAAAGTTTTGGCTTCAGTTCTATTTTAAGCAATTCCTAGCTAAGAAGCAATACCCAGCTACCATTAAGCAAGAGACTGAGTTTCCCAAATGTTGTTCTGTGTAAGCTGTGCTTCTGATCAACCTAAAGTTGTGGAAGGGATGGGTGCAGGCACAAATGTAATGGTTTTGCTTGCTGGATGTCATATTACTTTCTTTACTTTTGTTTTCAGTAATGCTGGACCTTTTTCTATATTACTTAATATTTACAGTAATGCCATATATTGTGCTGATCTCATTTTTGAAAAGTACTCCATTCTACATTGAATTCAATGTACTTTTTAATGTGTTGTGGTCAGATCTGCCCAAACCACTCAGTTGCTCTTTAGACATTTCAGTTTTCCATTAGTTGAAATGTCTAAAATCTGATATGTACAGGCCAATAGATTAGAGCACTTATCTATCATCGGGTTCCCACAAGATTAAATAATACCGTGGCGGGGGGGATTATTATTCAAGACGTAATCCATCTAAAATGGCACTTGTGGAAATCAAAGGGAAATAAATGACCACAAGTAAATCATTTATACTTTACAATGAAATATGCATTTAATCAATGGGCCATTAGTCATCCTAGAGGAAATAGCAGGCAATTTATACATTCCCTGGATTGCTAAAACACACAAGCAAATATGTCCAGACAGGAGCACATAGCAGATAACACTGACAATGTGTCTCAGCTGTAGTGGCCAAAAGGTTCAATCTGTCACTGTGAGGCTGCAACACTGCAGCACTAATGTGTTATTTAATCATAAATACTGTTTTCTCAAGCCTTAACACCTTCATGTCTTTCCAGGATAATAAAATCCTAAGATCAGCAAACACAACAGATAAGTGAATTCTTCAAGGAATCTACAATTTTAAAACGTCAGTTTCCTAATTGATGGCTCATCTTAGACACACCGTCCATTGCCTTCCATTGATTTTCATAATGGATAAGAACGCTGCTGTGATTTAACCATTAATCTGTATGGCAAGTCATGACCCCCCCAGAGAAAGATATTCCATGGGAATGATATTCCGTATTATTCTCAGCTTTCTGACAAAGTGCTGCAGAAATGCTGTTGGAGTCACCAAGCTGATAAATGATGAACCATTAGTTTGGTGAACTTTCATATAGCCCAAAGCCAGCCATATTGTGCACATAATGATCACATTGTCAATTAAAAAAATAGTCCCAAGGGATTGCTTATAAAATTCCTCACCTCAATGAAATTCCAAACTTTGCAGTTTGCACACTACTATGAGAGATCCTATTGCCATGTATTCACTTTTTGATCTTAATCGTAAGAAATAAAATGTGCATGTTTTTATGAGAAAGTCATCTTGGCTTCCTGTTAAACTTAACAGTCCAAACCATTCTTTTTCAACCTTTTAGCATGGAGGAACTCTTGAAATTGTTTTCAGGTCTCATAAAACTCCCACTAAAATTATTAGATTTGCAGTTATTATTTATGTATTTCAGGGTATGGTTCATTGGTGTGATCAGTAGGTTTTAGAGACTTTTAAACAGAAAAAAAAAAATAAGTACTGCATAATCATGATATTAGATGAATAATATGAGCCAGAAAAGAAACGCCAACAGTGAAAATTGTAGTAACCCCTTACATTAGTGGTCAGGGTAGATGTGACCACTGACATTAGCGGTCAGTGTAGAAGTTACTCCTTACATTGCTGGCCAATGTAGAAGTGACCCCCAACATTCTAAATTGGTGGTCAGTGTAGAAATTACCCTTTACATTGGTAGACAGTGTAGAGGTGGCCCCTTACATTGGTGGTCAGTGTAGAAGCGACCCCTTATATTGGTGGTCAATGTAGGCACTACATGTCTAGTAGTCTACCACTGTACTCTTCTCAAGGAAGCCTTAGCAACCTCTGGAGAAACCCTGGTTGAGAAAGGCTGGCGTAAACCGTGACAACTGCAAACTGCTTGCCAAAGGAAAGAACATGTTTTAGCTCTAAAATGTCTTATATCTCGTGATGAATGAAATGCCTTTAAGAAATGCTCTATGTGCTAGCTATTCACATAATTTCTCCACAGACTTTTGTTCACATCAGAATTACTTCTGTCCCCATGCAGGGCTGTACAAATGGAGAAGTCAGGCAGAGGTCATATGCACTTGTTAGTTAATTACAAATGATCTCAAATTCATATCAAAAGCAAGCTCATTAACATAGGCCAAAGCTCATCGACACTAGCCCTCAAAAAGTTCACAGAAGTTCTAGTCTACTCTTATAAAACATAAAAAAAGAATGTCTCTGTCTGTGTTGCTGTTGCAGATTTTCCTTCACTACCTGTCTGTTGAAAATGTTGCCACAAAGGCAGGGAGGGGAAATGTGTCTAACAGAACCCCAGATCGCAGTAGGTTGTAATCATTCCCCACTCTATCCAAAAGTGAAAAAGTCTTGGTGAGACACACATTTTAAGGCCTTCTACCCCTTTCTAGTACCCATGGCTTCAGGCTGCTCCAGAGCTTCTCCCACACCCTCTCTACACCAAACACGTCCAAAGAATAGAGGTTGCATACCACACTCTAGAAGGAGGGAACGGACAACTTGGACAATAAGCTTGTTTGCTGGTGGATCAATTAGTGAATTTGGTCACACTCATTTCTTGTATGTGTAAAATCTCAGAATTCATTATATTTTTTAATATAGGGTAAAATGAGGGAAGAGTCATTATACTTGGCAGGTTACTACTGATCAGGTTTATTACAGTGCTGAAAAATATGCTGCCCACATCAATCATTTGTTTACGTAGTAATGCCTCAAACAATAAAGGCTTGTTTTATTGTTCACAGACCACATTTATGTTATATGAAGTGGTTTGGCACAGGTTCTAGGTCACATTGGAGATAGAATTATAAATGAAAACTTATGCTCACCACACAGTCAGGTGTTATTACTCTACTATTCTGAGGTTTGGGCTGCAGCCATGTTAAATTCCAAATGTGTCTACAATCACGTTGGCCTTACAAATAAAAGTCAAAGAAGTATACCTGGTCCTTATGGTGATCATACATTGTTGCCTTTTGTGAAAACTAAATAAGGTAAAGTTAATGTCAATGCTAACATTTTTTCCAGGACAGGATTGCCCACATGCACCTTGGGAAGATCGATCCTGACAACCCCTGCCCCAGTGGTAGCTTAAATAATAATAACTTGACAGTCATTAAAAATAAAAACATCTTTTCTGGACACCAACCTCTCTATAGCTCCTAGTAACAGAGCTGAATAGAACACTATCATATTTTGTTTCAGTTTCTGAAGCTAGAAGTATACTCATTCGCAAATTAACCTATTTAGAAACCATAGAAGAACTGGTTGGTTTCTGCCCAATAACAGTCAAACACATATGGAACATTCCAAAAATCAGAACCAGTGTGTTTCTGCACTTTGTCAGCGCTGTATTGCTTTCAACTCTACCATTGAGAAGAAAGTGTGGCCATACAGAAGTCCTGATCCTGGATAGTTTCTATATGCTTGTAACTATTAGAGGCATGAAGATCCAATAAACAGTGACTCATTTTTGTCTCAGAAAGACTTACATTTTCTCTAAAGTTACATTAGGGTTATGTTAAAATGATATCGTCATTGAAATATACATTGCAAACAAATCACCTGGCAAAAGAAAAGGCTTCAAATTTACCTGTTCCGGCACCCATTGTTGGAAACTTCACTTTTTAAATAGGAATCTTCACCTGCCAGCCCCTATGTCACCCTTGTCTTCCTATAGTAACATATAAACCCTTGTAACTGCAAGGTTTAAATGCTCGGCTTTGCCTTATTAACATTAAAAAGCAGTTTTACTTACATTATCCCTCACTTCCCTGGGAGCTGGCACTCTCATCATCCCTTTGACATACAAAGTTATGGACAAACTTTCGGCACCCTGACTTATAATGCTGGTCCTGCATTGTATGTGAAAATATGAAAGTGTGAACAGTGGATGGAGCATAAGAGAAGTAGTCTTGAGGGATTGGTCACATGGAGTGGAAGGAGCCTGCAAAGGATTAGGTAGATTAAACTGCCTTTTAATGGTAACCTAATCAAAAAGAACATTTAAGCCTCAAAGAGTGAGGTATGCCTCACTGCAAGTGTACTTTTTACATTTCCTCAGAGTTCACCTATACTACCTATACCTATACCTATATTTTAGCCTTGTGTGTATTCCTTTGTGGTTTTTCCTGGACTGCACTCTGATATTATTAGGTAAGTGCAACAAAATTGAATTTTTTGTTTGTTTTTCTTTTGTGCCAAATAAGACCATCCAATGTTTTAATGGGACTCATCTCTTTAAGTGGCACATAAATGGTTTATACGTAATCTCAAAAATACTTTCCTAGAATGTAGCTTATAAATTAATACCTTGAATAACAAATAGCTGTATTACAATTTGAGTACAAAGCATAAAAACACAAATATAGAATTTTGGCACAAAACTTAGGTCAGCTTAGAGACACACATGCGTTCTCTTTTAGGGGCATAGTTCCCTTGTCTTTGAAGTTGTTGGTAACACCGTAAAATGGATACAAATCAAAGTAAACATATAATTAATGGAATGCTATGCACCCCTGCTACATATGCAACTACACTTTCAGGAAATAACATGATTATGTGCCTGTAAAATATAATTTTTACATTGGGTAATGATATCATTGCTTTTATTTTAAGATGACTGATGTCATGTTTCAAGTAAACCTGTCACAGACATGGGTAATGCAAGCGGAGCCTATGATACAAAATTGCATAAGCAAAGGTTACCTTCAGAAAAAACTGCACACTGAAACATTTAGAAGACCCTGGTCTATAGACGGCTGACGTTCTATATAAACCTCTACTTTACCTGTTGAAGTCAAGCTTCAACTCTCCCCATCCCTCTTCCCCTATTGGTCTTTTAAAATGATGGGTAGTCTCATGGGCAAGTAGAATGACTCAGGGGATACAATAGGCTGGGTGGGGTCAAACGTGACATGGTTCTGGGAACATGATTGTATTTAAAGTCAAACTTTTTTTTGTTTACTTTTAGGATAGAATACAAAAGGGTTAGATCCCCAGCTGGAATTTTTATTAATGCCTGTGTCCCCAAAACAGGAGAAGGGAATTCCCCCCCAGTGGGGCACTGATGGGGAAAAAAAACATCCTCTGGATGCAATTTTTGTTTTCACTGAAGGTAACTTCTGCTTACAGTAAGCATTTTTCCAGATACACTCATTTGGAATTGCCCAGGTTTCTGACAGGTTTACTTATTTCTCCCCTTTTTTTGTTTGTAGCATTTCAGATAAAGCTAAAACCTGCATCAAACAACATCTGTACCCTCTGACCTTTTTCAACTCCCAGATGCAGCCTCGTTCACCTAATGAAACATTAATTTAACTTACCTTGCTATATTCCCTTGGGTCAATGACCCCTCACTTCTCACTTTCCCGTCATCTGATCTGTATATACTGTTCCTTATATACCTTAGTGTTAACTATTGTAAGATTGGGGTTATCAGACTCAAGCGGTAGGTGCGGTTTCAATGAGTGCATCAGTCCAAAACTGTATTTTTAAGAGCATGGTAGCCCACTTCTATTTAAAAATACGGAAAAGTACACAAAAGACATCAGTAGCCCACACGGGGTTCCACCATTACTGTGACTTGCACAATCAGAATACATTAGCCCGCTGGCATATTCTCTTGCCACACGGCTGCTTCAGGCCTCCAGCTTAGGCTTCTCAGACCAAAAGAATTCCTTAGAGTCAAGCTCTCTCCTCGCTTACGTACGATCAGCTTCTTGCTGCTCTGTCATAGACTAAATCTGCTCCTGCAGACAAGCACACCCTTGCTGCTCCATGAAGCCTCTCTAACTCCTGGAGAGGTGGGGAGTCCACCTGACTCCTTTACACAAACTTCCTCTTTGTTGATAGACCTTGAGCCATATTCAGGTCACAACTAAATAACCCAGCACACAGCTGTGCAATTAGTGTGCCTATCTCTCCAAAATCTGGCATAAAGTGTCAATCTGCCAGGTAGCACAGGGTCCCACTGCCACATATCCTACCCCTTTGTTTCGGACCTGAGGGAGGAACACACAAACCCGTCACTATGGATGGGAAATCTCTGTGCCAGCCATTAGCTGCTTAGGCCCAACTCTTTTTCCAGGTATCTTTCCACCAGCCCTTCACCGTGGCAACTCTGTGCCAACTATCAGCAGCAGGAGTCCTAACCTGCCCAACCTTTTTTTTAAAGGGGCACACCACCTGCATCTTCTTCTGTGTGTGTTTCCACAAGCACTTCTTCTCCCACTAATCTGTCTACTAGCCCTTCTACCTTCTGGCCTCAGGATCCTCCCTTTCTTTTTTCCTCCCACAGATCTACTCTCATGGGACTGTTGGGGACCCACTTCCATGACACCTGTCAGGGACTGATCTCTCTCACTACTTGACTCAACACTAACCAACATCATTTGTTTCTCAGGTTCAACAACCCCTGTGTGGTTACCCTTGGCAACCAAAACATCAAAGGTGTACACCACATCCTTCTGTTTAACCTCAATAGAAACTTTCCGCAATTAATTACTCAACTCAATATTGTCAGTGTCATCAGGACCTCTTGTCCCCTGGTTTGTAGGACAGTGTCTGTGGAGGAACCACCTACAGGCAAACAGCTATTTCCCATGGGACCTTCCCATTGTTTCATATCCCACCCTGTTGTCAAACACTCTCTTTAACCATTTCTATGTCCATTGGTACCTCAACCAATACCTTTGAGCTGTCCGACAGTGCTCTAGAGTGCTTCTCAAACACCACATCAGTAGGAAGCAACCCAGCACACTGTGAGACAAAATTCAACATGGGTTTACACACTGCCCTGTTATAGTTACCCACACTGTTATTTCCAGTCAGTGTCTCTCCGGGTACCTCAAACTGCACTTCTTTGTGAGTGATGGACAGAATTCCCACTACTGCCGTGTCTGTTCTGGGCCCTTCCTTCATATGAGGTCTAGCGGGTAAGACTGTACATGCTCCATGTACCAACCACTGTTCAACCGCACCTCGGGTCACACCAACATCCGGAGAGACTTCCACCATATCTGTCATTTCTGATTCCTCTAGCAGTTCCCCTGAGCGCCTTCCACACACAACTGCCGCTGTAATCACTCTCACAGAGAACTGTGAGGCCACTTTCCACAAAAGTAACCAACATTGCAGTAATTGTTTACAACATTTGTGGTCTCTACACAGTACAGCCTGCAATAACGAACTCCCATCAGCCGTACCCTGTGGTACCAGTTCTCCAATCACAGGTAAAGACGGCAAGATAAACACCGGCTGTACATTCCATGATGCTAGCATTTCATTAAGCATATCGGTCATCGCAAAATACACATTTTTCTCTGTATGCGTTGTGGACACAATTTCTGCCGCGCGCTTACACTTGCTCTCTATGTAATCAGATTGACATTCATTTTCATGAGAGGATCCTAGAAAGAAGATGTCAGCATTCCTTGGTCCATAGTCAGCCTAAAATCTCCTCTCTGCGATCCGCGGAGCATCCCCTGCCAGCTGAGGAACCCTTGCAGCTTGGCTGGACCAGGCTATCCCCTGAGGGAGCATGCTAGGTGCAGAACTGTCTCTACTGTGGGGGCAAATGTCATTTTCGTAACACTTGCTCGCTGCGTCCGGGAAATGCTCGGGTCGAATAAATCTGGAAGGTGGAGTATTGGACCCAAAAACCTCACATTCACATCTCCTTCTGTTGGTGTTCCTTCACATTCTCATTTGGTCCTGGCATACCTTGATTCTGGAGCTACTGCCAATTTTACGGACTGGAAAACGGCTTCTTCCATGAAGCTTACCCTTTTGCCACTCCATTGGTGGTCTCGGCGATCGATGGTACGGTTCTTCCAGGGGGCCCTATCCGCTTTCAGACCCTTCCAGTTAAGATGTCAGTAGGAATACTCCACCAGGAGGAGATATTCTTTCTTGTCCTATCTAAGGCCTCAACCCCACATCATATTGGGTCTTCCCTGGTTACAGCTCCATTTTCCACATGTCGACTGGACTTCTGGGCAGATATTGGCTTGGGGTTCCTACTGTTTTTCGTCCTGTCTACTCAAGGTGGTCCCGAAGGAGAGACTTCCTGTTGCCACCACGTCAGTTTCTTCTACCCTTCCCACTGCATATAGCGATTTCCGGGATGTCTTCTGCAAGAAATCAGCTGAAGTGCTTCCTCCTCACAGGTCCTTTGACTGTGCCATTAACCTTGTTCCAGGAGCGACTCTGCCCAGGGGTTGTACCTATCCTCTGTCCATCCCTGAGACCCAGGCCATGTCAGAATATTTCGCTGAAAACCTAACGAAAGCGTTAATTCGGAAGTCCTCGTCACCGGCGGGAGCAGGATTCTTTTTCGTTGCCAAAAAGGATGGCACCTTAAGACCTTGCATTGATTATTGAGGTTTAAACGCGGTGATAATCAAGAACCGATACCCCTTACCCCTAATCTCTGAGCTATTCGACAGGTTGAAAGGCGCCTCCATCTTTACCAAGTTGGCTCTCAGGGGTGCCTACAATCTTATCCGGATAAGGGAGGGTGATGAATGGAAAACCTTGTTTAACACGAGAGACTGGCATTATGAATACCTGGTTCTGCCCTTTGGACTGTGTAACGCCCCAGCTGTATTTCAAAACTTTGTCAATGAGGTCTTCAGGGATTTGCTGTATCAATCTGTGGTCATCTATCTGGATGACATTCTAATCTTTTCGGAAAATCTGCTTGTCCACAGAAACCATGTCCGGGTTGTACTCCAGCGCCTTAGGGAAAATAACCTGTATGCCAAGCTGGAGAACTGTTCTTTTGAATGTTCTGAGGTCCAGTTTCTGGGATGTTTGGTCTCCAGTTTGGGTCTTCATATGGATCCCGAAAAGGTCTCGGCCATTACCAACTAGCCTCTTCCTGCCAGCCTGAACGCCACGCAGCGATTTCTTGGGTTCTCCAATTATTATAGGCAATTTATTAAGAACTACTCTTCTATTGCTGCGCCTATTATTGCCTTGACCAAGAAAGGTGCTAATGCCAAGGAATGGCTTCCTGAAGCTGTCGCTGCGTTCCATGATCTAAAACAAGTCTTTTTTTCTGGTCCTCTCTTGAGGAGACCTAATTCTGGGAACCCATTTTTTATTGAAGTGGACACTTCCTCTACTGGAGTAGGAGCGGTGCTTCTTCAATTATCTGAGAATAAACGACAACCATATGCATTTTTCTCCAGAAAATCTTCTCAGGCAGAGAAAAATTATGCTATTGGCGATCGGGAGCTTCTTGAAATTTGGCGTAGAAACAAGAAAAGGCTGGGTGGCCGCCCTCCAATGCAAACTCCTTTATTAGTTAAAAGACCAATAACAGACAGTAGAGGACTACAAGTCCCAGCAGGCTTAATTAAATTGGTGTTCGAGGAATGGCGTCATCTCTTGGAGGGTTCCCCTCACTCCATAACTATCTTCACTGATCATAAAAATGTACAGTACTTACAGAATGCTAAACGACTGAATCCCAGACAGGCCAAGTGAAGTCTGTTCTTTTCCCGTTTCAATTTTAAGATCACGTACAAACCTGGTTCCTGTAACAGTCGGGCTGATGCACTCTCTAGGTCATCAGCCCGACTGTTGCAGGAACCAGGAGTCTAAAATTCCTCCTGGCAAGACCTTCGTCACCATGGAACTAAGACCTAAGATCCTTTGTTGGGGACATGATTCCAAGGTGTCAGGTCATGCTAGGTTCCTCTGATCCCTTCAGCTCATCAGTCACCACTACTGGTGGCCTACTCTCCATTCGGATGTCAAAGGCTACGTAAAGGCGTGCCATGTTTGTGCCCAGTCTAAGTCCTCCACACAAGCTCCTGCCGCTCTGCTCATGCCTTTGCCCATTCCGATGGAGCCCTGGACTCACATTGCTATGGATTTTATCACCGATCTTCCACCGTCTGAAAAGATTACAGCCATTTGGGTGGTAATCGATCAGTTCTCCAAGATGGCTCATTTTGTTCCCCTTCCTGGTCTCCCTTCTGCTTCTGCTTTGGCCCCCATCTTTGTTCAAGAAATCCTCCGCCTCCATGGGGTTCCTGCCCATATTGTTTCGGACAGGGGGTTCATTTTATATCCCACTTCTGGAGAACTCTTTGCAAGTCCCTCAATATTGTGTTAGAGGTCTTCCTCCGCACCTTAGTCTCTGCTCATTATGACTGGTCCTCTCTTCTCCCGTGGGCAGAATTCTCTCACAATAATCATGTTAACACCAGTTCTCAGAAGACTCCCTTTTTCACAGTTTTTGGAAGACACCCTCAGGTTTCCTTCTCTGAAATTTGCCCCATGATTCATTGGTCCGTACTCTATAATTGCTAAGTTGAATCCAGTTTCTTTTAAACTCCAGATTCCGAAAAGCCTCCAGGATTTCGAAATCCTTTCATGTTTCCCTTCTGAAGCCTTTATTCCTCAATAAGTTCTCTCTTCCTCTCCCTACCATGGTTCCAGTCTTGGAGGATGGTCAGGAGTATGAGGTTAGTCTAGTCCTGGACTCCCGGCTCTGTAAAGGCATTCTTCAGTACCTTGTGCACTGGAAAGTGTTTAGCCCTGAGGAGAAGTTTTGGATCCCTGCATTTGGGGTATTTGCGCCTCGCCTGGTGAGGAGGTTTCAATTGAGATTTCCCTCCAAGCCTGGGCCTAGGCAGGGAGGGGAAGGCCTCGTAAGGGGGGGGGGGTACTGTCATGAACCCATAGTAACATTCATGTCCTGTCTGTTTGCTTACCTCTTGGTTGTGTCAGCCTAAAGGCCATGCTCATCACCACCTGTGGGCTAAGTAATCTCCTCTCAATGAACTCCACCCCAGTCTCCAATTATGGAAACACTATTTAAGACCATACGCTGCAAAGCCTCCTTGCGGATCAATGTTGTGTGTGTTTGGCTTTGGGTGTGGTTGTTCCTATCGTATGCTCTGAGTCTATTTCCATTTACCAACTTTTGGCTTGTTCTGACTATACCTGCCTGCTTGATACCCCAACCTTCTGCCTGTTCTCTGTTTCTCCTGTCTGCTTGATACCCTGACCTTGGCATGCTCTTCTGTCTGTCCCTGTCTGTTTGAGGCCCTGACCTTTGGCTATGCCGCTAACGATCCTTGCTGTTCCTGCGCTGCTGTTTCCTCTCTTCCACATGTAGCCAGCCAAGCGTGAGCTAGGAGACCCTGGGGGCTGTGACCTGGATCCAGTTGCAGCCAAGTCCATCCTCACCACCAGAGGCTCTGGCAAATATCTATTGGCTCTTAGACTCCGTGCCCTGGGGAAACCGATGTACTAGCTCCCTGTGTTTCAGTGTCAGTGCTCCAGGGGCCCATCTTCCCATACCAGCTGGAACTCATTAGCAGCAGTCAGCTATAGGTCCACAACCTTAGCCGTGCGCTTCACACTTCAGTGATGCGATTTGCACCCCAGTGGTGCGCATCTGTCACCTGACCCCAGGTGTCCTGACACATATCTGGATGCAATACCACACTTTCACCACTGTGCACTGACAATGCTTCATTATCTTTATATGACCCTGCTGTTTCAGCAGGTCGCATTAACCCCTTATCGCACATTTCAGCTTTAGCATTTGACTTATTCTCATGAACAGGTTCAAGTACCCTCTTATCCTTTTAGAGTGGCATCATGGTTGTTCTGGGCAACCTCTGGCTCCAACATACAGAGCTCCCTGGAGGTTCCGCAGGACACCTTTGCGGCCTTATCTACCATTGCTAGGGGAGATAACATACTCTGCTTAGCAGTCACCCCTACCTCATACCATTCAGAACCTTGTTCCACAGCAGCAATTTCAAACTCATTAAGCAACACCTTATCAGCTTTAAATATAACCCTTGCCTCCCCACTGAACAGGGCACTGCAGCAAGGCAAGTGGTTTTTCGCACAAACGGGATCTCCCATTTGGGGTCACTTCCACTCCCGTGTGCACAGTCACATAGTCAGTTTTTCTCACACATGAAATCGGAACAGTCTTACCAGTTTTCCAGTTGGCAGGTGATAAACCCTTCAATTGACGGCGTAGTCCCTTCTTGGCTGTGTTCTCACAGGCTAATGCCCGCACATGGACACGGGGCAACATTGCAGCCTTCTTGGACTCTCCAACTTCTCATGCAGGCCAAACAGGTTTCCTTTTGCTAGGGGTAACAGCAGATCCACGCATGTCAGACCCCTTATAAGATGCTTGATACTGTGCCCTCTTCTCCGGGCTGACCACTTCATACAAGCAGCCATAATGTGAAACCACTGGTTTTCTGCACTCTCTGTCACCCCCTGCAGACTGAACCAAATTTTCTCCACTGTTGCCAGGAGTAACAGCAGACACTCTTGTACAACCATCTTCACTCATGATTTGAGCCACATCTCTGCTGTAGCACCTCCTTACTGCAAACAGATTTTCTCTGGTTGCTATGGGAGACCAGGTTCTCCCTGCTGAATTTTTCCAGCGCTCTCTAGATTGGATTGCTTCTAGGTAATTGTCGTCATCTTGATTATGACCCATCCAGCGGTACACCCCTTGGTACTCCTTCGTCAGAAAAGGCTGCATGAGTTCAACCCAGCGACCTCTGGGCCACCCTCTGTAGGAAGCAATCATCGCAAACTCAGCCAAAAAGTCTTCAACATGTTCAGAAAGCAACATAAGCCATATGAAGTCAGCAGCATGATTTTTTTCTTTTTTGCCACGGGCAACTGCTCCCATCTGCTCACTCCTTGCACTAAGTGAGGGCTTGCTTTCCTTTTCCCTTTTCTCCAGTGTAGCCATCTTGCACTAGTCTGGGGCTTGTTCTTTCGGTAACAACCCCTCCAGCCACAGGGTTCTGTCTCTCATTTCAGCAAACATTGTTTCCGTTTTGCGTTTTGACTACCCCATCTCTGCAGCCAGGCACACAACACTTTTTAACACAGTTCCTTTTAACACAGGACAATTTGGCATACAGTGTCTTTAAGACTTGCAAGCAGCACACTTTCACATGCAGACTCCACTGGGTTCACATTAGCTGCTCCTCACAGCATTGCTGCAAAACACCCAGTCTCTTGCTACTCACTGTTTTTGGTATGCGATGATCTGGACTCTTCCATCTCTGCCCAAAGCAGTAGCTCCACCACGTGTAAGATTGGGGCTTTCAGACTCAAGCGATAGGTGCATTTTCAATCAGTGCGTCAGTCCAAAACTGTATTTTTAAGGGCATGGTAGCCCACTTTTATTTAAAAATACAGAAAAGTTCACAAAAGACATTGATAGCCCACACAGGGGGGTTCCACCATTACTGTGACTTGCACAATCAGAATACATCAGCCTCCTGGCTTATTCTCTTGCCACACGGCTGCTGCAGGCCTCCAGCCTAGGCCTTAGGTCTGCTTCTCATACCAAAAGAATTCCATAGAGCAGCAAGGAGCTTACAATCAGCTCCTTGCTGCTATGTCACAGACTAAATCTGCTCCTGCAGACATGCACGCTCTGGCTGCTCCATGAAGCCCCTCTAACTCCTGGAGAGGTGGGGAGTCCACCTGACTCCCTTACATAGACTTTCTGCTTGTTGGGTGGAGCCCTGAGCCATAGTCAGGTCACAACTAAATAGCCCAGCACACAGCTGTGCAATCAGCGTGCCTGTCTCTCCAACAATCTGGCATAAACCAGCAATCTGCCAGGTAGCACAGGGTCCCACTGCCACCCTATGGATAAACATAGTTTTAAACAATAAATAAGTAAATAAATAAACAAAAGTGCTTTTACAGTGTAATGCGTATTAAAACCACTTTTAGATGATCGTGGAGGTAATGTCATTTTGTTGAAAGCATCAGTATGCATGCGCACACATAGACATATTAACAGCTTGTCTTGGGTGCATGCTCATGATTTGTATGCTGTTTTTCGAAAGCAATGTAAGTTAGCAATTTTTGCATTTATATTATTGTATTCACAGTTGTAATAAGTATGTACTACACATTGTGATATTTCTCCAATTTTTTTTGAGTCATATTGTCCTGCACTGATCTTTGATGGAGAGGGCGTATCCCTGTCAGACCATCTTTAGTGCAGCTGAGCCTGGACAGCCAAAATGGTTATCTCCACAGCGGCAAAAGTTCAGCAGCCGGAAGAGGACAGGGCAGCCCTGTGTGAAGATTTCTACAAAACCCTGCAGCCTACACATAGTAGTTTTAAAGTCTAAACTTTTTTTACCCTAATGCATTCACTGCATTAAGGTAAAAATCGTTTAGCTACCCTTTCTACGACACCTGGCCCTAAATACCTACCTGTCTCCTCTGATCAATCCAGTGCTTTCCTGGCTGCAGGTCTTCTCTCTTCACTTCCTAATCTCACAGGAGACTCGGGCAGCAGTGGAAGCCACTGGCTCCCGCTGTTGTCAGCCAAATTCAGTGAGGAGGGAGTGGAGGGTGTGGCTGAGCTGGGCTGTGTGTGTCTATAGACACACACAGCCCAGCTCAGGAGGGTGCCCCCACAGCACACATCTTGCTAGGGGGGCACCTGCAGGAAGAAGATGCAGACAGCACCGATAAGGAACCACTAAAGAAGAGGTAAGGGGCTGCTCTGTTCAATACCGTTACACAGAGCAGGTAAGTATAAGAAGATGCAGACAGCACCGATAGGGAACCACTAAAGAAGAGGTAAGAGGCTGCTCTGTGCAATATCTTACACAGAGCAGGTAAGTATACATTTTTTTGCTTTAATAAGATAGATAAGCTTTATTATCACTTTAAGGTATTGGAGGGACAAAGCTTTAGGACAGAGGTCGGCAACCTACAGCCCGCTGCCGCTAAATGTCCGGCCTGTGTCAGGCTGGCGCCACCCTCGAGTGAAGCCGTGACAGCGGGGTGGGCTCAGATGGCGCTGTGACAGGCCAGGGAGAGAGAGGTGAGCTGTGACAGGCTGTGGGGGTGCCCAGGCCAGGTGCGGACTGTACCAGTACCTGGGTGACACCTAGGGCCGGCTACCTTATTGACTTCACTACTCACAGCAGTACAGAGCAGGAGACTGAAAACACTGTCTCCTGTACAGCAGGGGAGAGAGAGAGTGACAGAGGAGCAGCACTGAATAGAGGAACAGAACAGAACTGCCAAAGTTAACTTTCCAAGTTATTCAGCAGGTGGTCCTAGCAACCAATCATTAGCTTGTTAATATGAAAAATTAACTCCAGCAGTTCCCACCCTCTGTGCAGCACTGTCTAGAATGCATGTAAGTAACCCATGGTGTAAACACACTGGCATACGCTACACAATTAGAGATTTGTAAAATACCTGCATACACATGCCTGTATATCTTCCCTAATTGATGGTTTAATTGCTGGTACTTTCTTGTTTACTAAGAATTGCTTTGGAGAGACAGGGAATTGAATTAGGATAAATATATATATAGAAGAATACCTAGCTCAGATACCCTAAAGCAGGAGTCAGCAACCTTTTTCCACTAAGGGCTGGATTCAATGTATGTGAATGCATGAAGGGCCACATTCACCTGCTAATGAATGAAGATAATAACAATCCTAACATAGTAATAATAACAGTACAGGTTTGTCCAAATCCACACATAACAGATGCTAATCATGTGCATAGCAGCGCTAATCAATATGAATCCATATGAACGTGCATCAGTAGATGGAGTGATAACATCCTTGGAGTCCACCGTCACCACACCTCGTGAGAAAACCAGGGGTCCCCCCCATATGAAAAAACTTACCAACAGGTGGCCAAATATGAGCCCAGCAGCAATATATCACAAGGGTACCAGCGTCCACTACTCCTTCTCTCAGTAGGATTAATCAACTTGATGCAAAAGTAGGGATACTAAGACCGTCCTGTGCAGACTAGATAGTTCCTTGAAAGAAAAGCGCTCACATAGTGCATTACCCTGAGAATGGTTTAATGAACTGAACACTTTAAAGCTTCCCCTTTAGGAGATGCACTTACAAGATAAAAGCACAAATCCAACATATAACAATGCTGAAGCTCTATAGCATGACAAACAAGCACTCAGCGTCGACGAATCTGTCTCACCACTAATAACCTCTATCGCAGTGCTCCCGGGAACAGACCATCCGAGCTGATTCTGACTGACAGGCGCGTGGTCACGCCCTGATGCGTTTCGTCATCACTTCGTCTGAGGGCGTCACAGGGATTCCTCTGACGCTGAGCGCTTGTTTGCGCAGCAGTTAGCCAGATCAAGAACACTCTTCAGGAGGTAGGTGTATGTGTGCCAAAGTCAACAATCAAGAGAAGACTTCACCAGAGTGAATACAGAGGGTTCACCACAAGATGTAAACCATTGGTGAGCCTCAAAAACAGGAAGGCCAGATTAGAGTTTGCCAAATAACATCTAAAAAAGCCTTCACAGTTCTGGAACAACATCCTATGGACAGATGAGACCAGGATCAACTTGTACCAGAGTGATGGGAAGAGAAGAGTATGGAGAAGGAAAGGAACTGCTCATGATCCAAAGCATACCACCTCATCAGTGAAGCATGGTGATGGTAGTGTCATGGCGTGGGCATGTATGGCTGCCAATGGAACTGGTTCTCTTGTATTTATTGATGATGCAACTGCTGACAAAAGCAGCAGGATGAATTCTGAAGTGTTTCGGGCAATATTATCTGCTCATATTCAACCAAATTCTTCAGAACTCATTGGACGGCGCTTCGCAGTGCAGATGGACAATGACCCGAAGCATACTGCAAAAGCAACCAAAGAGTTTTTTAAGGGAAAGAAGTGGAATGTTATGCAATGGCCAAGTCAATCACCTGACCTGAATCCGATTGAGCATGCATTTCATTTGCTGAAGACAAAACTGAAGGGAAAATGCCCCAAGAACAAGCAGGAACTGAAGACAGTTGCAGTAGAGGCCTGGCAGAGCATCACCAGGGATGAAACCCAGCGTCTGGTGATGTCTATGCGTTCCAGACTTCAGGCTGTAATTGACTGCAAAGGATTTGCAACCAAGTATTAAAAAGTGAAAGTTTGATTTTTAATCTGTCCCATTACTTTTGGTCCCTTAAAAAGTGGGAGGCACATATACAAACTGTTGTAATTCCTACACCGTTCACCTGATTTGGATTTAAATACCCTCAAATTAAAGCTGAAAGTCTGGATATATTTATCCTTATTCAATTCCCTGTCTCTCCAAAGCACTTCTTAGTAAACCAGAAAGGACCAGCAGTTAAACCATCAATTAGGGAAGATATACAGGCATCTGTACGCGGGTATTTTACAAATCTCTCATTGTGTAGAGTATGCCAGTGTGTTTACACCATGGGTTACTCACATGCATTCTAGACAACAGATCTTAGTGCCAGTATAAGCCCCACTGCCAGGTAAACTGGCTTCATATGATTTCCTAAATATTTTTATGACGTCTTGAAGAATGGTGGGATTGTTGCATAGTTTATACAGTATAGTTGCATAAATGCTAGCATTTATCATTTGCCAAGATGCTTGCTTTATTGGCAGGTCAATGTAGGCAACTGTTATGATGTATAAACTTCCCGATGACCCAAATATGGAGTTGGCAGATATGTGAAAATCCAAATGTTTTGTGGCTAATTTATATACCCAAATGAACTGTGGTTTGCTTTCATTCCAAGTGGTTCCTTTTCACCAGTTTTGAGAGCTCTCAATAGAAAAGGGCATTCAAAATCTTTCACTTCAAGCACTGGTGCCTTTCCAGTGACTTGAACTGTAAACCCTGTAGGGAATGTTGAACTAAATACAGCACGGTTTTTACAGCTGGAACTGAATTGTGTCATGTACCTGGTGGTTGAGTCTGGCTTATGCGGGGGGCAACCTCTCTTGCGGCCCTGGTTTGAGAGCCCCTGATAGTGGAGACAGGGAACTTTTGAGCACAGGGGGGCACGAGGGCTGGACTTGATCACAGATGACAGGTGATGGTCCACTGGAGCTCGTGCAGGCAGAAGGATAGTGGTTCATGCCGGGTCGGTAACGGGCTGGCGGTGCGGTACAAGTGGTTCAGGCAAGCGGATAGTCGGGTATAGGCAGGGTTGGCAACGTGCGGGCAACAGAAGTATCAGAGGATCAGGCAGAGGCGTAGCCAGAGGCAGGCTGAAGGTCAGGGCAGGCAGCAGGCAAACAGGTCAAACAGGAAGCCGGGGTCACAGATACAGGAAGTCTCTCAGAGTAAACGCTGGGGTCACAGGAACCAGAACGCTGTAGAACGGACAGCACTGACTGCGGGGAGCAGAGAGCTTAAATGGCTGTTTTGGCACCAATGCTGGCGCTCCCGCGCGAGCACAGGTGCGCGCATAGGCGCATGCGAACACGCACAAGCACGCGCAACCGCGCATGGACGCATGCACACGATACGTCCGCCTGTGCACTGGCTTTCCAATGGCCCCGGGTGGTTCCTTACATTGCCCCCCCCAAATGGCAGCCTCCAGATGCCCAAACGGGCTTTCTTGGTTGGATTGTTCCTCCAGAAGATCCTCACCAGCTCTTTGGCATGCAAGTTGTTTTCAGGTTCCCAAGAGCTCTCCTCAGGTCCATATCCCCTCCATTTTACCAGGAATTGGATGACGCCCCCTCTCTTCCTGCAGTCCAGAATAGTTTCCACCTCAAACTCCTCCTCTTTGTCCACCAGGATTGGTTCTGGTGGGCCTGTTTTCCGCCCCGGGAAGGGATCCTTAGTCACTGGCTTGAGCAGATTTACATGGAAGACTGGGTGCACTTTGAGTGAAGGAGGAAGGTCCAGCTCGTAAGCCACATTGTTAATCTTCCGTTTGACTGGCAAGGGCCCGATGTATCTAGGACCTAATTTTTTCGACGGGCATGACAGCCTCAGATTCTTGGTGGCCAACCAGACCCGATCGCCAGGTTGCAGGTTCAACTCTCCTCGTCTCCCCCTGTCAAATGTTCTCTTGTCGTGCTCCTGGATTTGTGCGATTCTCTTGCAGCAGGCGGTTGTTTCTCTCCAGGAATTGTGTGACCTCCTGCACAGCAGGTACAGGACTCTCGGTCAGAACATTAGGCAGGAATGTGGGGTGGTAGCCTAGATTTGCCCAAAACGGAGATTGCTTGGTGGCAGAATGGATTGCGTTATTATAGGCGAACTCGGCTACCAGCAGCAAAGAGACCCAATGGTCCTGGGAGTACGAGGAGTAGCCGCGGAGGTACTGCTCGAGGGTCTGGTTGGTCCTCTCTGTCTGGCCGTTTGATTGGGGATGGTATGCTGAAGAAAAAGCCAGTCCTATCCCCAAGATGGTACACAGAGACCTCCACACTCTGGAGGTAAATTGTACTCCCGATCTGAGACAATATTGTTAGGGATACCATGCAGCCGCACAATTTCTCTGATGAAAGTCTTGGCCGTCTCCATGACAGAGGGGGTACCTCACATAGGGATAAAGTGTGCCATCTTGGTGAGACGGTCCACCACTACAAAAATTATGTTAAATCCCGTGGATGGAGGCAGCTCGACAATAAAGTCCATGGAGATGTGTGACCAAGGACGGTCAGGGATAGGCAATGGGTTCAGCAGCCCCCAGGCCCTGGTTCTCTCGGTTTTGTTTCGGGCACAGATAGGACATGCACCTACGTAGTTTTTACAGTCCTCGTTCATGCGGGGCCACCAGAATGTGTGGGCTAGCAACTCCATGGTCTTGCGCCAAAATGTCCCGCCAGCTTGTTGTCATATTCTAGGGTATCGAGGCGGAACTCCTCAGGTACAAAGATCCGGGTACCCGACCACCACAGCCCATCCTTTATGGATAAGTCAGAGTCTCTAGGCACTGAGGAACCAGCCAGAGCCCACCCGATTTGCGTTAAGAGGTCCTCCTGGACCAGTAAGAAGCTGAGAGCTGGGAGGATGATGTCCGGAGGAGAAGCTTCCACAGGGTCAAGGAACATTCGGGACAGGGCGTCCAGCTTCACATTTTTGGACCCAGGCCTGTAGGTTATGTGGAGCTGGAAGCGGGAGAAGAATAAGGCCCATCGGGCCTGACGAGGTTTGAGCCTTTTGGCCGTCCGCAGATATTCTAAATACTTGTGGTCAGTAAAGACAAAGATGGGATGCGCCGCTCCTTTAAGAAGATACCGCCATTCTTCCAAGGCGGACTTGATAGCGAGCAATTCTCTGTCCCCAACGTCACAGTTTCTCTCGGGCGGGTGAGCTTCCGAGAGAAGAAGGCGATGGGGTGGATTAGAGCCTTTGGGTTCTGTCTCTGAGATAGTACCGCCCCGACTGCGGTCTCTGAAGCGTCTACTTCTAGGATATAAGGTAGTGCTGGGTTGGGATGCTTTAGAACAGGAGCAGAGGTAAAACGTTTTTTCAATGACTGGAAGGCTGCCTGTGCCTCTGTGGACCAGATAAAGCAGACGTTCTGCTTCGTAAGCTGCGTTATAGGAGCAATTACTGCTGAAAATCCCCGAATAAACTTTCCATAAAAGTTAGCAAAGCCTACGAAGCGCTGCACCCCTTTCTTGTCAACTGGCGCTGGCCAATCGATGATGGCTGTAACTTTTTGCGGATCCATGGAAATGTGGAACCCTAAGAAGGAAATGTCCGCACATTCGAAGGCGCACTTCTCTGCCTTTGCATAAAGCCTATGTTCTCGTAGGCGGCCTAGTACACTTTTCACATGCGTGCGGTGTTCCTCTAGGGAGAGGGAGAAGACGAGGATATTGCCGAGATAGACAACCACAAACAGGTCAAGGTAGTCTCTGAAGACATCATTAATCAGATGCTGAAAGGTCGCTGGGGCATTGCAGAGCCCAAATGGCATGACCAAGTACTCAAAATGGGCAAAGCGAGTACGAAAGGCCATCTTCCACTCGTCCCCCTCCCGTATACGTATCAGATTATAGGCTCTGCTGAGGTCTAGTTTGGTGAACACTTTAGCCGAGCCAAGCCTCTGAAAAAGTTCCGGAACTAAGGGCAACGAGTACCGGTTCTTTATGGTGACCTTGTTGAGGTCCCGGTAGTCGATACAAGGCCGGAGTGAATGGTCTTTCTTCTCCACGAAAAATATCCCCGCTCCAGCAGGTGACGTGGAGGGCCGAATGAAGCCCTTTTCCAAGTTCTCATCCAGGTAGGCTTTGAGAGCCACTAATTCTACTTTGGACAAGGGGAAGATCCGGCCGAATGGGACTTCAGCCCCTGGCAGCAGGTCGATTGGGCAGTCATATGACCTGTGCGGTGGTAGGGTATCGGCCCCCTTCTTGCTAAATACATCTAGATAGTCGTGGTAGACTTTGGGAACCACTGAGCAGGTTTCCAGATCAGGATCTGAGTCCATGCTAAGAAGAGCTGGGGGGGTCTGGTGGAGACTGCGGCAGGCAGTGGCTGAGGCAATATGGTGATCGGAACTGCACTTCCCCGGTGTTCCAATTGATCAGAGGGCAGTGGGTCCAGATCCAGGGTAGGCCAAGGATAACTGGGGACAGTGGGGATGTGATGACGTCCAGCAATAGGAATTCCCTATGACCCTCTTTCATGCTGGCAGAAAGAGGGAGCGTTTCATGGGTCACTGCACCAGATCTGATAGTCGACCCATCAACCAACCGGATGACCATTGGATGGTTCTTGGTTCGGAGCGGAATGCGATGCTGGGTGGCGAAAGCAAGGTCCATAAAGCAACTGCAGGCCCCTGAGTTCAGGATGGCTGGGACCTGCACGCTTCCGCCGGGAAGCTGGAGGGACAAGGAGAGGACAAGGAGGGACTTGGTGTCGGGTAGAGATAGAAGGTTCCCCATGACTAGGGTAAGGCCCTTAGCAGGGCAGTCCCGGACCAGATGTCCTGATTCCCCGCAGTACAGACACAGGTTGAAGGTCATGCACCTCAGTCACTCTTCAGGTGACAGGGAAGGGCGGAGACTCCCATACTGCAGTGGTTCCAAGTGTCCAAGTGGCTGTTCCCACAGGCGACGGTCAATTTGGATGGCCAAATTGATGAGCGCATCCAGGGTGTGAGGAACCCCGACGCGAGCCAGCTCATCCTTGAGCGGCTCCGAGAGCCCTAGCCAGAACTGGTAGCAGAGGGCCGGACCGTTCCAGGCTGTATCAGCGCTCCATCGCCGAAACTCGGAGACGGACTTCTCTGCTGTATGGTGGCCCTGCTGGAGTGTGTGAAGCACGGTCTCCGCCGGTGCGGCCTAGTGGGGGTCCTCATATAGCTGGGCCATGGCTTGAAAGAACTGCTCCAGGGTTGAGGTCTCTGGGGCTTTCTGCTCCAACAATCGGTGAGCCCAGGCCTGAGGCCCATCTCGGAGGAGCGAGATCACGAGGCCCACTTTGGCTGACTCCAGAGAGAAGGTGCTGGGTTGCAGGGCAAAGTACAACTCACAGGAATCCTGAAATGCCCGAAAGTTCCGGCAGACCCCGTAAACCGCTCGGGCATTGGCACTTTGGGTTCAGTAGGAAGAGTCACTATGATGCGGGATGAAGCCTGGTCGGGTGCAGCTACTGAAGCCACATCCTGAACTGGTCTTTCCAGGCGGGCATATTCATCCTGGAGGCTTTTGACTACTTGGGACAGTCGGGCAAGATGCACACACTTCTTCCATGATAGAGGGCCCCAGCGCAGACTCAGACGTAGCTGTCAATTGCTGTCACGTACCTGGTGGTTGAGTCTGGCTTATGCGGGGGGGCAACCTCTCTTGCGGCCCTGGTTCGAGAGCCCCGGGTAGTGGAGACAGGGAACTCTGGAGCACAGGGGGGTACGAGGGCTGGACTTGATCACAGATGACAATTGATGGTCCACTGGAGCTTGTGCAGGCAGAAGGATAGTGGTTCAGGCCGGGTCGGTAACGGGCTGGCGGTGTGGTACAAGTGGTTCAGGCAAGCGGATAGTCGGGTACAGGCAGGGTCGGCAACGTGTGGGCAACAGAAGTATCAGAGGATCAGGTAGAGGCGTAGTCAGAGGCAGGCTGAAGGTCAGGGCAGGCAGCAGGCAAACAGGTCAAACAGGAAGCTGGGGTCACAGATACAGGAAGTCTCTCAGAGTAAACGCTGGGGCCACAGGAACCAGAACGCCGCAGAACGGACAGCACTGACTGCGGGGAGCAGAAAGCTTAAATGGCTGTTTTGGCGCCAATGCCAGTGCTCCAGCGCGTGCACGCGCACGCTCCCACGCACAGGTGCGCGCATAGGCGCACGCGAACGTGCACAAGCACGCGCAACCACGCACGGATGCGTGCACACACTACGTGCGCCTGCGCACTGGCTTTCCAATGGCCCCAGGCGGTTCCTTACAATTGGGGCAGCGGTCAGTTGTCACACAAGCCAGATCAGGGAACCACTGGCTGCCAGAGATGGAATGGATTATGTACCACAACACATAAGCACAGAGCATGGCTCAGTGTCCAGATGCAACAAGGATATTTAAGCTTGCAGATTACATGGGTTCTGTTGTACAGGAAGGAGTCTATAAAGGACACTGATACAGATCATGTGACCTCCATCCGTGGCTGCGTGCCAGAACCTATAGAACTTTTGATCTGCATTTTCTGTTCTGTGTCAGTAACTCAAAGTAAGGTAGCCAGTGGATCAGCATAGAAACTAGCAAGTTCGAAAGGGGGTAGAAACTATAGTCCTATACATTTCTTTTATCACTGGTCTGTTCTAAAGCTAACCTCAAGGCAGATATAAAGGACACCCATGTATGTAGCTCTGTATAAGTAAAACGTCATTAAATATATTTATTTAAATGCAAACTCTGTTAGTAGCTGAATATAAATTGGTATCTGCCCATGTAGTCCCCTGTACATAAGTGCTTAGACTGGGAGCTGGCGGAGCAGCACAAGGAGCTACTCAGTTATGGTGCAGGGAGATGAGCTCATCAGTCTGCTGCTAATCACAGGCAGGGGGGGGGGGGGACAAGACCTGTGTCGGTGCCTA
>BLSH010066713.1:950756-973715 GCA_018402905.1 Glandirana rugosa | reverse complement strand
CAAACACATTGCATGAAGCCTACAGAGACAAGCCTTGCTCAGTTCATGCAAAAGATTCAGCACAGCACAGCCAACACCTGTTATCAGCCTAATCATTAGCAGTCCTGCAGGCACAACCACAGCCTGAACTGACACCATGGCCAAACAGCAGTCTTCACCTTGTGATCTCTGCTTAGAGGTGCAGGTTAATCGCATATACCTGCAGACTTCCAATCACATAACTATAGCTGCATACTATCGATTTGTGCACCATGTGGTGCCTTACCAACTCCATGCCCTATGGCCGACAGGAAGTCCACTGAAAGTCCATCCATGGAGACATGATGAGGAAGCAATCCTTAGAGACCAGCCGCCTTCCACCCCCCCCCCAATCCCTGGAACATGGGGAGGGGAGGCCTCCCCCATATAGGAAGATTTACTCCCTGTACAGTGGGGAGCGTCGCTAACAGGAGAGGCTTAACCTGCGCGGTTGGCCAGATGAATCCGGCAAGGTGAGGGAAAAAGAAAAATTTCTGCCTTTCAGCATCAGTGTAACCAGCTGAGCAGTGAGGAAAAAAAGGAGAATGAGGCCAGGTGGGAGGTGTTTGACTTTATAGTGTAACCGGATCCTGGAACTGGGCGTGGGGGCGGAGCCAGCCCATACGTATATGCTGTCGTGCTTGTGTCAGGAAAAAACAGTTTCTCCGGAAGAACAATAGGTAGGAATCTGCAATAGAGTTTGTTAATATCCCTTTAATATACATAGATAACCCAGAGGGGAATGTATTGTTTCTCAACAAAATTAGTCACTCTTTAAAGATACAGTGCCAATTTTAACAAAAGATGCTTAATTGTTTGCCGCAAGAATCTGTTCTTAAAGATTAAAATCAACCATTGGTCCCAGATGGAAAAAAGGCTAGGTTTGAAGCTAAACCTTTTTATTTTTTGAAAATTATTTTGATAGGCTAAACCTTGACTACTGACATTTATTTGTATTAGGCTTCATGTACACTATATCAAAACATGAGCAGCGCTAAATACTATTCAGTGTGACAGGAATAGGTTACTATCCCTCCTTGCAATAATATAGATTGCACTATACACCACTGATATTTCAAAATCCGTGGATATGATTATTGGATGTACAAAAACCAGATCAAAATATGAAAACAATCCTTGGAAATGACTAATAAATGTCCTTGCTAAACCGCTATATAAATGAGATGGACAGTCCTTATAGGAAAAATAGAAAAGGTCCTTGATAGATGTAACGCCACACCAGGTGCAGAGTGATTAGAGGAGACACCCAACGTGTTACAAGGCACTGCATTCAGTGTGAATCCTTCACCAGACAGCTTGTGTGCTTACCAGATGTAGCTGGTAAAATCGCATATGGCTTTTCACCCTGCCGAGGTCCCCCTACAGGGATATAGGATCCTTTCACACTGTAGATGTTCCGAACGGAAGCACTCTGTGCACAGGACCAGGCGACAATGGATACCCAAAAGATGTGAAAAAAATCCCAATCGTGTAATCCAGTAAAACTTTAGTTAATTCATTAAAGCGGAGTTCCACCCTAAAGTGGAACTTCTGCTGGTTGGATTCCTCCCCCCCCTCAGGTGTCACATTTGGCACCTTTCGGGGGGGAGGGGGAAGAGGACACCTGTCTTTAGACAGCTGTCCTTTTCCACACATCCGGGAGCTCTGGCCGGCAGACGCGGCCACTGACGTCAGCAGCCCGGCTCCCTTCTCCCTGCTCGCTCTGCTTCTGGCCGCCTGGCCAGTAGCAGAGCGCGGCAGAGCCTCGGGCATGCGCAATAAGGTGCCCGGCGTGAAGCTGTACTGCTTACACGTCCGGGTTCCCTTACCCGCCATGGAGGCGGCTGCACCCGTCCCCCGATCCGAAGATCGGCGGCGGGTGCCGACATCGCTGGACTCCAGGACAGGTAAGTGTCCTAATATTAAAAGTCAGCAGCTACTGTATGTGTAGCTGCTGACTTTTTTTTTTTTAGCCTTCGGACCTCCGCTTTAAGAATAAAAGTATTGCACTTACATTGTATAAATAAGGAAATAGCAATGTATAGATATGCTGGTCAGCACTCACAGAACCGATCATGTCGTAGCCTAACATAGGGTGGTATCGTTAGTGCCTCCATCCCTTCATGTACACTGGCAGGTCCTGACTGCGGCTGTTGGAAAACACAAACTACGTTTTTGCCGCGATTTTACTGAGTTCTCCCGTGGCCTGCAGTCAAAGTGATCCTATCCTGAACGTGATTGTTCTGCATTCCGGAGAGGGAAGTTTAAACTCGCCTTAACACCACAGCTCCTAAACTCTGCTAAAAGCCTATGTGTACATGGACACATAGGCTTTTATGAAGTTGAGTTTAGGAGCTTGGTAAAAAAACGCCAAGAGCTCCTAAACTCAAATTTAGACGCTGTCAGTGTACATGAAGCCTCGAGCTGCATAGGGATACAAATGATGAATTAAACATCAATATTTTATCTGCAGCCTTCGAAACACCCCTGGCTGCTGCTCTCCAGACCTGTTTAGTGTGAATGTTGACAGACCATTAAATATCACAATCAATGTTATTTATTTCTGCTAGTAAGGATCTTTCCATTAAAGAGCAAAAAGAGACCGGTTTCTTAGAGGCCAGAATTTAACATTAATGTGCCTGATGCTGACTGTTTATCCACCACCAAGCAGAGAAACACAAAGAAAAGAACAGCTCAAAGCATATCATTGCATTGTCCTGCAAAAATTGTCATCTTTATTTGTAATGTCAAGAATTCCCCCATCTAATGGAGAACTTGAACAAAAGAGCTGTTGTCCTTAGTGACTAATCAGAAGTATTTCAGCTTCTGTTGAGGGAAAAATAAACCGGACAGATTCAATGCCAACTTTTCATTGCTCTAGTTTAAGGGTTAAATATATTTTTATTCAAAGTTTTAAGTATTTCAATACAAGGGCAGGAAATAACAATTGAAAACAGTGAGCAAAAACATGTCTTGGGTGACAACGCTCAAGCAAAGAAGAGCTTCATACCATACCCATGAAAAACAGATGTAACAACATGTAATCAGTAGAATAGGCTGCCAACTTCACCGTGTATACTACAATCATTGGTAAGCCACTAGTGGCAACAAGGCATATGATGGAAAGGGTAAGTAAGAGGAAAAGATTGAGGGGAAAACGGGGGTGGAGGCGGTGGGAAGAAAGGGAGAGAGAAAAGGGATAACTGAGAAATTGGATGCTTGAAAAATCACTAGAAGTGAAAACAAATAAGGCCAAACACTGGTAGATTAAGGCTCGAAAATAGCTCTAGTTTTAATGCTGATCCCCAGATGGAAGTGGAATCTAACCCACCCCGCTCTGCTTTTTAATGTACACCTTTTTAAAAAAATACTTAAGTTACCCAAATTCTTATCTGATTTCACTGTCATGTGATTGGCTGGTTCCATAGTTCCTTTCTTCAGGTCTGTTGTGTGTGAAAGTCCTTCTTATGTCTCTTCCTGCTGAAGTAGATGCTTCCCATTAACGATAAGAAGGGTGCTTCAGAAAAGTTCTCACAGGTTCTTAAAGACTGTGGGGCAACATAACATCACAATGCGAGGGACAGCAACATGGCTGGTCAGCGAACCTGTATTGCATTGACAGATCACCGTTCTCCACTAAGGTAAGTAAAAAGGGTGTTAAAAGGAATTAAATTACATGTTTGGGGGTGTTTGATTTTGCGTGAAGATGAGCTATATTAATGTCATTGTTGCTGTATGATGGCAGAGAACAGGAGGTGTCACATGTTGGCTGCAGACTAGATGGAGCATGTATGCAAATGGTTAAAATAAAAAGCAGAGCATGTCAAGGGTAAGCCAGGAGGAACATGTATATGTTATATGGTACAGACATTCTACAGGAAAGGTTGAGAAACCTCCTTAATCAAGGACAGCTGACATCCATAGCCTCTTTTTCTGCCTACCATTATTTTCTATAATTTGAGTATACTTTATGAAATGTTTTTGGTGTAAAGCACTGCATAGAATGCTGACATTTATAAATCATGTATGATTCTAAGTAGCTGGATGGGGAAGGAGTCAGGGTTACTCCACTAGTAAAGAATTTCTATATTTCATGCATAGCATGACCTTGTAGTGAATTCTGTATGCTAAAGTTCAAGGTGTAAGTTATCTATGAGATTTTATATTAATTTCTGTTGATCTTTTTAATAAACACAATTGCCATGCATTTCTAAAAATAAGAAATAGATCTCCAAAAATCCTTCTGAGCATTTTTTCTCCTTTCAGTGTATGTAACAAAGAATTCCACAACTGATGTTCTATTGATGTCAGAGGCAAAGTGAAGGTTGTTTCTATAAAATGGCTCATTAGCTTTTGAAAGGATCGAGGCAGCAACTCTGAAATAAACATGTTGTGATGAGACCTGTTACAGCTCTAAAACACACTGCTTTCCACGTTCTTTTAAGAAATCTTTGTTTTAGAACTATTCTATATGCTATAATAAAGTGGTTCTAAAGGAAAAAGGTTTATTTTTTACTTTACTGCATTGTAGGCATTAAGGTAAAAAACCTGTCTTCAGCTAAAACCCCCCCCCCCCCGTTATATTTACCTGAGCCCCATATCGATCTCTCTCTCTCTCGATGAGCTACATTCTCCTCTCTCTCCCTCCTCACTGGACATTGAGGCAGCAGCAGGAGCCATTGGCTCCTGCTGCTGTCAATCACAGCCTATGAGGAGGGAGCGTGGCTGATCCAAGCCACACTGTGTGTGTGTCACACAGAGACAGGCTCAGGATCGAGCCTGCACAAGTGCCCCATAGCACAGAGCAGGTAAGTATAACGTGTTTGCTATTTAAAAAAAAATCCTTTTAAACCACCTTACAGCATTTTTATATCCCTTTGTTTCATGCATCTAAAGTATTTAGAAAGGCAACTTTGTCTGTCTGTTTTCAAATTCTTCACACTGCCTCGCTGTGGCCCTTTGAGTGGACCTTAATGCATGAACACAACGCGGCTTCCCGATCACGTGACCGCTGTCACAGCAGTCACATAATCAGAAGTCCATTGCGCTGGCTCCCCATCAGAAGCCGTGTCCAAGAGCTGTGGATGACAGGTCAATGTTCTGGGTGCACTCAATGAGAATGCTATCAAGCAGACAACCTCAGTTTGTCATAGATGCATATGTGTAGTGGCTTACCCTACCTGCCACTGCACATATGCGTCATGAACTTGGCCAAAAAAAGAAAAAAAACAGGTTCTTAACCATTCTATACTGTCTAAATCAGACAAAAAATATATGCTTTACATACACTTTGAAAACATGAAACCAAGAATTTGACTAATTACAATGAGAAGCAGGTTCTAACCTTTTGTCTTTCAATACATGGGTCTAACTGTGCCAATCAAATCTCAACTTTGCAATCAGTTAAAGAGGAGTCAAGGCAATGTTTCATCGGTAGCAATCAGTAGCAAATCAATGTGCCTTACCTTTTATATTTTTGTGCTGCAGCAAGAAGTTTTGATATATTAGGCACTATAACACAAAAAAATGCCAGGTCTGCCACTTTGGTAGCCACCATAGCTTGGACTGTATGCTGAAGGTTGAATCCTCCAGTGACATCAGAGCTTCTCCCTTCAGCCATAGACACCAATTGACAGCATAATACCTGTTTGTGTAATCCCCATTCTGAGCATCTCTTCCAGTCATGTAACTGTATCACATGCCCATATAGTGCCTTTAAAGCAATAATTCCTCCTGGGCTGTATCTTTTGAAATTGAAAGCACGCCAGAAGGATCATGTGACCTGACTTTGGAAAATTGTTTTATGGTACCTTCGCAATTTATTTTTATCAATGCATGTACCATAAGCTTCTTGACTATGATGACTGTTCTGAACTATTTTGAAATGTCCACTTAAATATAAGATGATTTTTTTTTTTACCACCCTGAGGTTATTTTATGTGTACCTTTGTCCAAAGCACCATGGTGTCAGCCAAGTTGCTGGTTGAACCATTACTCCACTACTAGTTAGCTAAAAGTAATTATAAGGTAGTTTATAGCAACCAGTCATACTACTGTAGCTTACTTTCTTGAATGTTTCAGTGGAAAGATGAAAGGGAAATCTGAACTAACACCAAAAGGAAATCTGCATTCCTCTGAAACAGTTCTTTCCTGAGATGCTTTATTAAATTACTTTAACTTTATCATTGGTCTAGCAGTCCTCTTCAAATATTTGAATTCTGACATGAGAACATGTCCATATAGATAACACAGGAACATAAATAGAACACACTTTCCATTGCTTTAACATTTTCCACACCATAGTGTTAACAGGCAGATGGCCCAGTGAGAGAAAAATGTGCTCATCATACAGAAGTAGTTAAGGAGTATTCCCTGCTGTAGGCATGGTTCCAAAAACTGCCCATAGTTTATTGACTGACTGCAATGTTGTAAGAATGTTGGTGTCTCCCGCCTGTTCTCAGAGCCATTTATTAAGAGAATATGTTGTAGACTTAAGCTGTTCTGTAGCTGCCCCAAGCTGGTCTGAACCAGATTATTCTAAATATCTAAGAGAAACATTCTTCTAAATCCTTATGGAACAGAGAGAGGGCTATGTTGGATTTTGTGGGATTAAGGCAACAGTGCCAGTTAGTTTATGGCAGTTGTCACTATGCCAAGTGATTAATTTAGGCACTTTAGCATCTGATCTAGACTAGTTTACCAAAACACCATACTAGATTTTTACTGTAATGTTGGCATGATCTAAAGCAGTGGTTCTCAACCCGTGGGTTGTGACCCCCTGGGGGGTCGATTGCCAATTTCCAGGGGGTCGCGACGTCTCGCAGCACACAGCGCTCTTAAGGGCATCTAGCTGCAATTGTATTATAAAACACTGTACCCCCTCCTGTGCATAGCCAACACTGTACCCCCTCCTGTGCATAGCCACCTCTGTACCCCCTCCTGTGCATAGCCACCTCTGTACCCCCTTTGTCCACAGCCACCTCTGTACCCCCCTGTCAACAGCCACTTATATATCCCCCTGCTCACAGCCATCTCTGTATCTCCCCCTGTCTACATAAATGAAGGAGCAACGAAAATTATTTTACTGTTAGGGGTCCCCACAACTTGGGAAATTTTATCGAGGGGTCACAACACTAGGGGGTTTGAGAACCACTGATCTAAAGGAAGATGGTGAATTGCTCTTAACCTGTATTTCAAAAATCCACATTTAGTGCTTTGCAACTTAACATGATGAGCAACGTGAAATGTCAAATTAAAGCAAATCAGGATGAAAATCCAGGAACAGCCATTGGTGACTTGTTTACAAATGACAGCCCTGTAGATTCATCAACACGTTTGCAGTGACAGCTCTCACACTTCTATCTGGTCAAGTTGTTTTATTAAAATTACAGATCCTCCTGGTTTCACAGTTCTGTACTCCTCTTGTAATTACTTTCCAATAACAGGTTCATTTCTTATGTTTTTTTTTCTTATGTCTTACCTAAGATACAAATATGCAAAAGTAAGAAATGTAATCAAGCACTGCCATGCCAGTACCACATCCCTGAAATGTAACAGTGAAAAAATATATATCTGTGTGGGGTAAGCCCCGTCCCCACAGAGATGAATAGTGGGACTTTAAACGGTACTGGTTTACTCTCTCTGAATGATCAGACTGATATGGTAATATTTAAACAAAGTTTAATGTTATTAAACAGCATATAAAATCATCAATTTAGAAAAAAATACATAAATACAAAATAGCAAAGCTGGACAATACAGTACAATGACCAAAATAGGTCCACATGTTCTCAGTCGGCGGAATAGCAGTGAACTCCAATGACTGGAAGGTATAGGATACGTATCTGTTCTTCCCAACGCGTTTCGCCAAAAAAGCGGCTTCTTCAGGGGAGATCGAGCAGAAACCAATTACAGGTATCCGTATCCTAGGTAGGTATAACAAAATTCAATAGACATAGAGTACTGATGTATTATTTATCTTTTACATTTATACAAAGTATTCCATTTGTCGGACATATATATCTGCATCTTATTTGAGTCTGATCATATACATATAGGTTAATTGGTCTATATGAGACCTTTCATTTATATTGTACATAGAAGTAAAAAACAGGGGGTACCTTGATACTTTATGAAAGTGAGGGACACTCTGTATTTGAACCTCTGACCGTTCCGTTATCAGTTCCAATACGCTATACCAGGTCTGTAAATGCTTATCTCGCCACTGTCAGGTGTGCAATAAGCCCCAATCCTCAAACGCAGAGGCGAGGTAGCTGTATAATATAAAATTATTTATCACCAATAGATCATATCATTGTTAGTCCCATGCAGGCCGTCAATGGTCAAAAGGTGCAACTTACAAATTTGATGCGCCAAAAAGAAGACAGACAGACTCCAACTATCTGCTCATAGTGTCTAGTGGTCCCAGATTCCTTTGGGGATTTTGTTGACACGATCTTGTGACAGCACTACTAGATTTCATGGGTGTAGGTCATATGAAGCTGTCCTCCCGATCTATGCCAACCTGGGAGACAGAATACAGACCTAATAGAGGGACCCCATATACAGGAGCATATGCCCCCCCCCCAAAAAAGACATCACAACGGTCATCCCCAAATCCAGACATTCGAGTAATAATGCGGTCCCCAATTGGGACCTCTAAAATGTTTCAAATACCTTGTGTGTATGGAATAGCGTCAGGCGTCCGCAGATTTGTCGGCGTCTAGGCTTAGGGATACAAATATGGTAAAAAAAAAAATCAATAAGCAACAGACTGCTACTTCCCCCAAAATGTCACCACCACAGACCACAGCTCAGCCTTTCCACAAGTCTGGAACCTGGATGGGTGGGCCAGGTTGTTTCTTATGCTACCTTTTAGCTGGGCTGTTTGAGCTAGCTATAACATTTTTGAAGTCTGTGGTTTACACCAAGAATTAAATATATTTCTCAGTATTTTGATGCAGATCCTTTGACCTCCCACAACTGCCACACTGAATACATTTCTAATTAAGGCAGACTGAATGAAAATAAAGATTCTGCTTATCTTGTAGAACTTCACCACCCATGTTAAAAATAAAAGACAGTGCTTAAAGAAAATAAATCAAACATTAAGAGAAAAATATACATTTCACTTACACCCAGGTCCCAGCTGCTGCAAGGGTGTTATCACTTGGCCTTCTAAAGGGATCCTGGGAAATCTGAGGATCCCAGATCTCATAAGAATGTCCTCCTGCCCTGCACAGGAGAGTCTTCTCCAGAGATTACTATCCTCCACTTTCCAAGGATCCTGAGATGAATGACAACACACTAGGTCGTTTATTTTTCTTATCTTTTTATTTTTATTCTAATTCGATATTTTTTAACCCCTTCCTTACCGGCGTATAGTAATAATACGCCGGCAAGGTGCACTCCCCATCCTGGGAGGCCATCATATGACATCCTCCCATTTTCGCCGCTCGGCGAGCAGGGATCAGCATGTCCCTCGGGACTCAGCCCATCCCCGATCGGGGTAAAGAGCCAATAAAATTGGTTCTTTACCACATGACCGGCTGTGATAGGTCACTTTCGATGTTCACGTTAATCCCCCGTGCACGCCGGTTGACGCTTGTCCCTCGGACAAAGCCCAGCCCCTATAAGGGTAAAGAGCCAATGAAATTGGCTCTTTACCATGTGACCTGCTGTGTCCAATCACAGCCGTTCACAAATGTCAACAAAGCACCGGTAACTTGCTGTTACCGGGTGCTTCTCCTCACACACCGTTCCAGTGTGAGGAGAAGATCGTCTAATAGTGATTGCCCCCCTGAATAAAAGAGGACCTGTCATCGCCAGCCCATCAGAGTACCTGTCTGTGAGCTCATCAGAGTACCTGTCACCCCATCTGGAGTACCTGTCACCAATCAGAGTACCTGTTACCCCATCTGGAGTACCTGTCACCAAAGTACTTGTCACCAATCAGAGTACCTGTCACCAGAGTACATGTCACCAACCATACTGAGTAGCGTTGTTGGGCCAGCACAGGAATTCAAGTGAAAGTAAAGGGGAGAGCAGGATCTTGACTTAATAAACACTTATAAAAATGGTATAATATTGTTGTTTTTTACACTTTAAGTGGCCTATATATTATAACAAACTCTACTAGTGCATGTTTACTGTGCTTTTACATATAGCTAATGCTATAGAATTATTTTGTAGAATCATGTATTTGCAAACAAGGCCATGACTGAAAGTTTATGAGAATGTAGAATCCTATTGTAATTATCCTTGGGCCCCATAGATTCATGAATAGAACATTATTGTACCACTAGGGCTCTAAAGAGAACATAGCCTGAGCTTTTGTTTGAACAGAAAGACTGGCGGGTGCTGTATGAGTTGTGGTGGGAGGCATTCTCTATGCTCTGCACTGACTTGTACAGATTTGTTTGGATCCATACAAAAGATAATCTTTACATGGGTTTATAAATAGCAGTACCTGTGTAGTGTTATAAAAATAAAAGATATTAGAGGAAAAATATTGCAGAGTGAACATTTGTGTCAGAGGTTCCAACAGGAACAGCTACTGTTTTTCTTTTGAGCCTTTTCCTGTAAAATACTGAAACTAAAAGGGATGGAACTTTCCAAGATTCTACACATTTTCCAGACTGCTTATAGATATATTATTTTGTACCAAAAAAGTTCAATGTTGGGAAACATATGGAACACCAGATTGTGAGGAACTATAATTAACGCAGTGGTGGATAGAGAACCCTGATAAAATATCTGCCTGCTTTCTTCCCATACACTGAATAATGGCTGCCTCTTAGCTCCTTTTCCTTCTAGTAAGGGGATATGGAATGTGTATGACTGGCTCTTGATTGGCCAATGCTAGCAACGCAACCTTGCAGTTTAAGTGGCCAATAACTCAGAACCTTCTAAAAAATCCAGAGGACCCAATGCAGGAGCCTTCCTTGCAGATCTAAAGTTTGCCATACACAAAACATTATGTTATTAATTTTGTTATTTTGTATTAGATAGGATTGTAACCTTCAAGCAGCCCAAAAACTAGGGTTCAATCAAACACAGATGTAAGAATTACAAGGGAAATGATGGATATGGATACCAAACGCCAGCAAATATCTTTATGATAAACCACACAGCACCTTGGTGTGCAACAGAGGGAGGCTTACCAGAATCATATGACCCCCAATTAAGAATGGTCAGCCAGCACTTTTGTATCAATCCAAGATATCCAACTTTCCTCAAAACCACATGTCAAACGATGGTACTGCTGCGTTGTAATAGATTGTTGTGCATATATATACTCAGTTGGACATAGTATCATGAAAAAGCCAATGGCACGCTCTCCATAGTGTAATCCCGATTAAAACAGGTGCTCCTGAAGATGTCATTTTTGACAAAACTAATAGGGAAGAGACGGAGCACATGCCACTACGCATATACGATCCTGCCATGGCCATCTTGGATTCTGGAATATGAGTTGTTTATATGATATACAGTGCCTGGTGGTCATATCTTCATTGTAAGTGCATTTACCACATTCAATTTGTGTTTTAATCAGTATTTTAACCTAGGTGCTGTGTGGTTTATCATTAAAGTGTTACTAAACCCACAACAGTAAAATCAGTCTGTATATTCAGTAAAGCATGCTTGTTATACTCACTGTGGAACCTAAGGGGTTAATCCTCTGCATTCAGTATAAAGTCTGTGTGATCCTGTCTTCCCTGATCCTCCTCTTCTTTAACTGACTCCAACCCATCTCATGATAGAACATAGCATCAGAAGTCAGGCTGCACATGCTCAGTTTGGTGTGTATTGCTAGAGAGTTTGTTTTTTTTCTTAGGAGAGTGCATGTCATCAGCACAGGGCCAATCCGCACTGTCCAGACAAAGGGTCAGTGCAGAATGAAAACTCATCCTACAAGCTTTAAGCAGATACTGATACAAGTCAAAAGAATATTACATATTGCTTTAAGAAGTTTGGTGGCATTTGATATCCACATCTTTCATTTCCCTCAGAATCGAAGAATCACTTAAAGCGGTTGTCTACCCAAAAAAGTGGTTTTTACCTACAGGTATGCCTATAATAAGGCTTACCTGTAGTTAAAATGAATATCTCCTAAACCTGTATGGTTTAGGACAGTGGTTCTCAACTCCTGTCGTCGGGACCCACTAACAGGCCAGGTTTGCAGGATAATTGAAATGCATCACAGGTGATATAATTTGCTGCTCAGTGATTGCAGTATTCTAGTCTGCATCTCCCCAAGGTAATACTTAAAATCTGGCCTGTTGGTGGATCCTGAGGACAGGAGTTGAGAACCACTGGTTTAGGAGATCTTCCACTTGCAATGCAGCTGCTGACGTCACGGCGCATGCGCAGTGATGGCCCGGCGCATAGCGCCGGAAAGTCCGTTGGAAAGACGGGCTCCAGCGCGCATGCGCGGGAGTGACTTATCGCGGTTCCGGCCACTCATAGCATCGGAGCCGCAAACCCGGAAGAAGCCACACATCGAAGATGTCTGCTCCCTCTGCAGGGACCAGGCAGCCCTGCGGGAGCTTCGTTCTAAGGTGAGTATTTCATAATGGACTAGTATGCGGTGCATACTAGCTCATTATGCCTTTGCCTTGCAGGTTGTTTTTTTTTTTTTGTGTCCCTTGGGTAGACAACCGCTTTAATTCATAGTTTCCGGCTTCACATTTGGATTTCTTTGTTTTATTTTTTTCAATTTGTGGTGACACATAATAATTTGATATATTTGCATTGCACATACTATTTAATTTATCTTAGCGCTGCACTATTGTTTTGTGATGTTTATTATGCTATGTGTTGTGGTATTTTTCTAGCTGCTATGTTTTTAACACCCAATAGAGCCCTAGTGCGTTTTTTTTTTTTAGTTCTTACAGATGTAAGAATTGACAGAAAATATTACAATAATTTTCTAGTTATCAGGAGTCTGTAACTTGTTTTGATTTCATGATTAAAATATTATATGATTTTAGTATTAGAAGATCACTTTTACCGATGTATCCCTACATGTAAAGCAAGCAGTACAGTCAGTACATAGTGCAGTCACAGCACATACTGAACTGATTCTAGGAAGAGGGAGAAACGATTGCAAATCTGGTACCAGGCCCAAGAGCTGAATATGTAAATGCAGGGGGTAGGTTTGGGGTCACTGATTGCTCGAACACTTGCTCACATTGAATCATGTATTGTGCTGCTACTGGCCTGTGGTCTTTCAGTGAGACCAGTGGTGTAGGATCAGTTCCAAGAATTACTTGTCTGTTTTTTATTTCATTGTACCAATCACATATCATCATGATATATGAATTCACTAGCAGAGGTTTTTGTCTCACAGATATCACATTATGTGGGAGGCACAGTGGTGTAGTGGATAGCACTTTCGCCTGGCAGCAAACGGGTCGCTGGTTCAAATCCCAACCACGACACTCCCTGCCTGGAGTTTACATGTTCTCCTTGTGCCTGCGTGGGTTTCCTCCAGGTACTCCGGTTTCCTCCCACACTCCAAAGACATGCTGGTAGGTTAATTAGATCCTGTCTAAATTGTCCCTAGTATATGTATGAATGTGAGTTAGGGACCTTAGATTGCTCCTTGAGGGTAGGGACTGATGTGAATGTACAATATATATGTAAATTGCTGCGTAAATTGACATCGCTGTATAAGTACCTGAAATAAATAGAATAAAAATAAATTATGAGAAATGTGCATGATAGGTGAAGTTAGTAATGAGTAGTCATTGCAAGGACTTGCTTTACATTTTGAATTCTGCATCATGTCCTACTTTCTTTAGGTGTTGTCCTATTAGATTGCTGAGAACCAATTTAGTTATTTGATTAAACTCAGTGTAGATACTACATTTTCTTTTTGCCACTTATTATAGGCTTAATTTTTCTTTTTTTAAAATAACTTTTTAATGAAAGTTTTATTGTTTTTCATACAACAAAACAAACGGACCAAAAACAACAAAGAAAATAAATTAAACCAACTAAAAATATACCGTAAGCAGAACATGTACACAAGCAGTTTCCTGTTATTACTGTCATTTGCCTATTATTATACACAGCAAAACCTATCGGTAAAAATAAGCCTTAAAGCAGCCACAGAGATACTTGTAGCATGGAAGACATTGGATTGAAAGTGCCTTTACCCCGATAAAACTATAATAATGTGAGAAGTACACTGTTTGCCATTGAGAAGGAAAAAAACATTTGCCAGCCTACTGCCTGGTACGTGTAGCATGCTTCACTACCTATTACATACCTCTTTGATCCAACAATTCACCAACTCTGCCAACACGGGTTTAACATTGTAAGAGCCTTAAGCCTCATACACACGATGCGATAGTTGTACGATCGCACGTCCAACTTTTCTCAAAATTGGCTGTCCATGATTTTGTCCAGCGTACTGATATGAGTCAAGTTATCCTCCAACAAATGCGAATGTAGTGATATGTTACGAGCGTATAAAGAGGAAGTTCAAGTGAATGTGAATTACGGACGCAGGTTTACACGACCAAACACTTCATGTATTCCGAGCATGCATGTTTGCACTTCTAACTTTTGTTTGGCCAACTTCTGTACACACAAGCTGAAATTTGGTCAACGCTTTGTTGGCAGACAAAAGTTTTCTTCACATACAACTTCTATTGGCCGATAATTGAAAATTGGCTGTCAAATGGTGCATACTAACAGTCGGATTATCGGAGGACAGGCTGTCGTACGACCGTTGTTGGCCGATAATTGTAACGTGTGTACGGGCCTTAAGTGCCACTAAAACCATGGAGCCTGTAACCAGGGTTCCCATCATTTTTGGGAATGGGGGAAATCCAGAGCCTTAACTTTAATGCCTTAACTCTAGTGCCTCTAACTGGTGGTCTTGCTATAAGGAAATATTTTGTACAGTACCATGTGCAATGCTGTTTTCCTAATAAACAGAATGTCGCAGGTAAACATTTTAAAGTACCCAAAATTGATAATTCAGTTTAAATCAAGTCAGCAAGCTGATTCATCAAATTACTTCTTATATACATTTATGAGATTAAACCAGGAGAAAGGAATATACACATGTTAATTGGATATGCCACCTATTAATTATAGCATTATGATTAGGGTTGAGGACCAAATTCGGCCCAACCTTGATTTCGCTTATTGCCATTTGATGAAAAAAATTGTATCACTGATAAAACTACCTCAAAAAATAATTTTTAAGGTTTTTGTTTATTTTTACTAAATTCCACAGCCAAATATGTACTGCAAAGTACACTGGTTTCATGGCTGTCTGTGAGAATTGTATTGTTCCAAAAAAATCACATACAGCTTTAAGGCATTCCCAAACATATTGAAAGGATTTGTTTTTCCATGTTGCCCTTGAAGCAGCATGAAGAGAATCTTCATCCCACTCTACAGTATTTTAAACATTTGTTTTGGCTTTGCCACATGTTCCCTATGGCATTGGCAAGCTTTCCAAGCATTTTCTGACAATGACTTGGCAATTTGCCCTAAAAATTGCCAGAATTAACAAACATGATTCTGTAAGGGATTCACTTCTGTGATTAGGTTCTCCAGATTTTAAACAGGATCTGTCAAACTTCATGCAAGTGGGTTTGCTCATCACTAACTATCATTAAATGCTTTATGCCCAATATGCTTAATCATTCTCATAGGTTTTGTTCCACAGGACTGGAAGTTCCATTCCTTTGTCTTGCTTTATAGCAGTGCCGAACAGGCCAGACCATGTTGGGGAAGTTATGTTATAACATCATTTAAAACGAGGTTCCACCCACATTTTTCACTCCTCACCATGCAGCACTAATGTGCATCCTTAACCACTTCAGCCCCAGAAGGATTTCCAGCTTTAGGACCGGAGCCCTTTTTGCGATTCGGCACTGCGTCGCTTTAACTGACAATTGCGCGGTCGTGCGACGTTGTACCCAAACGAAATTTGCGTCCTTTTTTTCCCCACAAATAGAGCTTTCTTTTGGTGGTATTTGATCACCGCTGCGTCATTTCTGATCGCCGCTATAAACAAAAGAAGAGCAACAATTTTGCAAAAAAACCAAAATTTCTTACTTTTTGCTAAAATACAAATCCAAAAAAAAAAATAAAAAAAAACATTTTTTTTCACAGTTTTTGGCCGATTTATATTCTTCCTCATATTTGCGATAAAAAAATCGCAATCTGCGTTTATTGATTGGTTTGCGCAAAAGTGGTCGCGTTTACAGATGATGAGAATTAATTTTTGGGGTTTTTATTTTTTTTTATTTTTTATTAGTAATGGCGGCAATCTGCGATTTTTTGCGGTACTGCGATATTTCAGCGGACATGTCGGACCATTTTGACACTTTTTTGGGACCATTGGCATTTATACAGCGATCAGTGCTATAAAAATGCACTGATTACTGTGTAAATGCCATTGGCAGTGAAGGGGTTAACCTGGAGGGGCGCTCTAAGGGTTAACTGTGTTCCCTGGGCGTGTTCTAACTGTAGGGGGACTGGACTATCTGGGGAAGGGAAGTGGTCACAGCCTTCACGTACAGGAAGGCTGTGATCACAGCCCTTCCCCCTCACACAGAGCGGAGGTCCGTGTTTACATACACGGACCTCCGCTCCTTCGCTCCGGGGGGGGGCCATCGCGGGTAGCCGGCGGCAATCGAAGCCGCCGCACCCGCTCCCGGCGGCGCGCGCGCGCTCACTAAACTCGTTCCCGCAGCCGCCGTCGTATGACGGCGTTTTGCGGGATCGAACCACTTTGCCGCCGTCAGATGCAGATCGGCGGTCGGCAAGTGGTTAAAATGAATTGTCAATTTTTTTTTTTTTGTGTTCACTTACCTGATTTATGCCTATATTTAATTTCACTTCCTCCTTTAGGGGTCGCGGCGCCGTACGTCATTTCCAGCTTTGCATTCGCTCCTGGGAGATATTGGTCAGCTTGACATGGCACTGCTCCCATAACATTTAACACTGGCGTCTATGTAAAATCTTGGTCAGCTTGACATGTCACGGCTCCAGTAACATTTAACATTGATATCTATAGGAAATCTTGGTCAGCTGACATGGCACTGCTCCAGCGCCATGTCAAGCTGACCAAGATTTCCCATAGAAGCCAATGTTAAATGTTACTGGAGCCATGCCATGTCAAGCTGACCAAGATTGCACCGCACTGCACATGCGTGAGATTGGCAGGTGCATGCTGTGTAGATCCCCACACTGGAGATGGCCGCGCTGTGCAGGAACTTCACAAAGTAAGAAAACAATGCTGCACAAATAGAAAACTGGGCATAGTTTACAGCGCATACCTTTGTTACATTGCATGAGGCATGAGTATTCTAGGGGTATTTTTATTTTAAAAATCATATTTCAGCCAGAACTCCCCTTTATGCTATCCTATTCCAGTGCTGAGGCCTAGGAGGTTGGCTTTTGGCTTTTAGTATAAAAGTAGAGCAATCATTGTGTTTGACTCATATGTCGCATATTTCTTCCATATTTCTTCCAAACAGTTATTCAGTGAATCTTTCTAAATTGAGTCCATGGAATATTTTATTTTTTTTGTCGCAAGTGATTGAAAAATGACAAAAAAAAAATACACAAAGTTGTCCCTGAAATGATGTATTGCTCACACGTTGCATGGGTATATGTGGAATTACACCCCAAAATACATTCTGCTGCTTCTTCTGAATATGGAGATACCACATATGTGAGACTTTTTGGCAGTTTACCCGCGTATGGGACCCCGGAAACCAATCACAGCCTTCAAGTTTTCTAAGGTGATTTCACTCCTCACTCCCTATCACAGCTTTGGAGGCCATGGAATGCCCAGATAGCACAACCCCCCCCCAAATGATCCCATTTTGGAAAGTAGACACTCCAAGCTATGTGATGAGAGGCACGTTGAGTATTTTGCATGTTTCGCTTTTTGTCACACGGTTTTGAAATTTGAAAAAAGAAAAATATTTATTTTATTTATTTCTTCATTTTCCAAAACAAATGAGAGCTGCAAAATACGCACCATGCCTCTTAGCAAATATCTTGGAGTGTCTACTTTCCAAAATGGGGTAATTTGGGGGGCTTTTGTGCTACCTTGACACTTCAGGGCCTCCAAAACCGTGATAGGTACTGAGGAGTAAAATCACCATTTTATGCCCTTAGAAAGCCTGAAGGCAGTGATTGGTTTGTGGGGTTCTGTACACGGCTAGGCTCCCAAAAATTCTCACACATGCGGTATCCCCATACTCAGGAGAAGCAGCAGCATATATTTTGGGGTGTAATTTCACATATACCCTTGGCATGTGTGAGCAATATATAATTTAGTGACAACAAAAAAAGTAATTTCCCTGAAACTTGTGGCAAAATTTAAAATATTCCATGGACTCAACATGCCTCTCAGAAAAAACACTTTTTTGAATTTTAATGCATAAAAACACACTATATTGTCCAAATATTTTATTGAAATATAAAAGATGATCTCATACCGAGTACATAGACACCAAACATGACATGCTTTAAAAATAACGCATACCCGCGCAGCGGCGACAAACTATATACATCTTTAAAAGCCTTTAAATGCCTTTCCAGGTTGCCACTTTATATCTGCAGAGGAGGTTTACTGTGAGTTACTGCCCTCGATCTGATGTTCGCGGTGAAACCTCACATGCATGGTGCAATTGCTGTTTACATATGACACAAGACCTTTGCGCGCATGCACGGGGTGCATTTTTTTTTTGTTTTAATTATTAATTTTGCTTTTTATTTTTACACTGTCCCTTTCATCTTTTTTTTTTCTATTATTTTTATTGTTATCACGGGAGATTTAAATATCCTCTATGATACAAATAGGTAGTGTTGCATATTTTTTTTTTTTTTAATTTGGGGTCTATTAGACTCTAGACCTGTCCTCATCCCTTAAAGCATCTGACCACACCAAAATCGGTGTGATAGGATGTTTCCCCAATTTCCCAATGGCACGGTTTATATCCGGCGAAACCGAAGTCATGAAATGGTCGTAGCCTCCAGTATTTTATGCCATTGAGATGATTGGAGCCATTCTAGTCTTCAATTAGCTGGAAACCACCGGCTGCATTCTCGGGTTCCCTGGTAGGACAGAAGAGCCCGAGAAAACCATGTAAGATGGCCGGAGGGTTCCCTCCCACTGCTTGTAAAAGCAGTCTAGCAGCGAATCAGCCACTAGGATTGCTTTTACATGAAAGCCGACTGCCGGCTGAAAAGAACGATACCTAGATGATACCTATACCTGCAGGCATCATTCCAGTATAACCAGCAAAATTTGAATGTGTCACTGGTCCTTGTTGGGCATATGTTGTAATGTTCTTTATTTATGCAGCCTGTAGGTTAAATTAAAAAAAAAAAAGAATCAATCAATGGGTATGCCCACCATTAGAAAACCTCACTTCATCCACCCACTTCTAATGGTGTGCATAGCCCCTTTTTAAAAATATATACCGGGACATAGGGGCAATCTGCCCCAATTTCCATCCCTGCCCCTATGCTCCGGTATGTATGCTCTTTTTTTAACTGTGGTGGTGAAATCACCTCCAACAGTGCTGGAGTCACTGCTTTATATATGGTGGGAACAAACACTGTTGCTGTCACCCTAGATAAATCAGTGCTGCAGCTGGCGTACCTGAAAACCAAATAAAGATTAATAAAACACAGTAACATATAAAAAAAATAACATTCCTGCTAAGAAGAAAAATTAATTAACCATTACATGAAAACATTATAAAAACATTACTTACCTGCAAAAAAAACCAAAACATGATAATAAACAGCAACAAAACATTACAAGTATGTATAAAAAACCATGTAGAGAGCATTAGAAAGAGAATAGAGAGAAAATAGAGATAGAAAAACAAGAAACATACAACTGTTTTTGGCTTTTATTATTTTATATTTATTTTGTTTTTTATAACTTTATTTTATTTATTCTTTTTGTTTTTTTGGTACGCTTTTTTTTTTATAACGGTAAAGGTTAGGGTCTTTAAAAATGCAGTGACATCTTTGGAGACCCTGTGAAAGTGTGCCCTATACCTGTGTAGTGCTGTTCCCTACGCTAATACTCAACAAGTGTATGGAAGCGCTTGAAACAGTCACTGATGCAGAGACCAGGCTTGTCAAAACAGGAGGGGCAATAATAATGGGTGTCACGCCGGTATCCGCATCATCGGCAGACACTACATCTTTTTTGGGGGGCTCGGGAGGTAGGGGTACCAGGGATGGCATGTGGAAAATGCCGTCCATGCAGCCGGCTCACTGCATTTTGATTGGGAACATGGGGTGCAGAACCATCTGGATACAGAAGGGCTCTGATGATCTCTTCCTGGAATCGAAGGAGAGGTCCAGTCCATCCTGACGCTTTGTATAGCACATAAGTGTTCAGCATAGCCAGTTGGAATAAGTAAACAGACACTTTTTTGTACCAGTGTCTGGACTTACGGGCAATTAAGTATGGTGCCAATAACTGGTCATTGAGGTCCACCCCTCCCATATTTTGGTTATATTCGTGGACACAGAGGGGTTTCTCCACAACACCAGTCGCCGTTCTAATTTGGACAGCCGTGTCTGCATGAATGGAGGAAAGAACGAAAACATTCTTTGTATCCCTCCACTTCACTGCAAACAAGTTACTACATCTCAAGCAGGCTCTCTCCCCCCGACTAAGTCGGGATTCTACCAGCCGTTGGGGGAAGCCCCGGAGATTAGAACGCACGGTGCCACATGCGCCAATTTGGTGATCAAACAAGTGACTAAAAAGTGGCACGCTTGTGTAGTAATTGTCCACGTATAAATGGTACCCCTTTCCGGATAAGTGTGACACCAAGCTCCACACAATTTTGTCAGCACTCCCCATGTAGTCTGCGCATCCTTCCGGCTCTACGTGACTATCTTTGCCCTGTCACAAAGCTTATACATCTTGACCCTGTATCTGGCACGCTTGCTGGGGACGCACTGTTTGAAAGCAAGATGGCCAGCAAATTAATCAGGGACTCGTCCACGCACACAATTTGGTTGGGAATAAAAAGTTCTGTGAACTGCTGATTGAAGTGGTTTATGAGGGGCTGAATTTTGTAGAACCGGTCAAATTTAGGGGCCCTCACACGGACGACAGAGTTCATTGTCGTTAAAATGCATGAACTGCAGGATCTGCTCGTATCGTGTCCTGGCCATGCAAGCAGAGAAGACATATATACGATGAATTAAGTCAGTGGACCAATATAACCGCAATTCAGGCTCTTTATGTATGCCCATGTTGAAGGTAAGGCCTAGAAAGGTCTTAAATTCGTAAACCATAATTGGTTTCCAATCTCTGCCAAGTGACAAATGGGGATTAGCGGCGATGTATTGACCAGCATATAAATTGCTTTGGTCCACAATAGATCTATAAAGGTCTTCGGTAGAAAACAGTGAATAAAAATCAATGGCCCTAAAATTAACTGTATTCACGTGATATTGGGTTGGTCAGTGAATGGGGGAAGTACGGACGCTGCATCAGTGGTGGGTTACCAATCAGGGTTTGCAAGCGCGTCAAGAAGGGCACTATGGGCTCTGCGGACCTGTCTTTGTCTTCTTCATGGCTGCGGGACACTACTTGTGCTAGCCACACCAGCTTGAACTGCACTTATGGGACTCACCTCGCCCCCAAGTGTTACTGCAGTGCTGGTTGTATGACCAGGATGTACTAGGCCACTGGTGCTTGCCAGGTCACCAGGAGTAGCAGCACTAGTACTGGCTCTCTGTTCCATACGAGAGCCCCGCAGTTCATGCACCTCAGCGACAGCAGAACGCGATCTGGCACACTTGACCTTAGCAGGGACCACTCCATCGTCAGAGCTATCTGTCATGGAGCCGCTGTTGTCTACTGGATCGTATGCTGAGCCTAAATCTGACAGTGAGGCTTCCCCATCACTCTCATCTGTCAACGCATAGGCCTCTTCACTAGTGTGCCTCGGATTTGACATGTCGGCCTCTAAATTTATAGGTACACTAGTGTGACTCGCAGGAAAAAAAGCGCACCTGGTTGTCAGAGCCTATTTCAAGTCACTACCAAAATCACTGTCAGATTTCGCAGGGACCGGGTGTGATCTCTGCGAACACTACAGATATGTGTTCTGTGTTTGGTAAGTGCCAGTGATCTATTGATCCTGCACTTGGGTGGGCTGGGCGGAGGGGCTAAACACAGGTGCTAGCAGGTATCTGGGCTGATCCCGCTAAAGCCGTATTTTTTAGAACACTAATCTAGTGGGGACGCTAACATAGATCTCATCAGATAAGATATTGATCTGATCAGATACTGCAATAGTATCTAACTAGTGTTGAGCGAACCCGGACTGTAACGTTCGGGTCCGTACCGAACTTTAGGGTGTCCGTGGCACGGACCCGGACCCGGACATTTCAAAAATCGTTCGGGTTCGGTCCGGGGTTCTGCTATTTTACTCCACGTGTTGAGAAGCTGAAGGGCAGCCAATCAACAAGCGTTTCAGTGGTTTGCCCTTAGAAGCCATCACAGCCATGCCTACTAATGGCATGGCTGTGATTGGCCGGTGCATCATGTGACCCAGCCTCTTCGACACTACCGAAGATTCCCGTTTGGTGACTTTGCGAACAACTAACCGACGGGAAGTCGAAGAGTTGTGCACCTCATTTTATCGTCTTGGGGCCTGGCTTGGGCTTGCTAAAAACTTTACAGGCCCAGGCCCAGGCACGGTGCCTGTGGGATTTCAAGCCATGCCTGGGCTTGCAATGTCAGGCCCAAGCGAGTTGTGATCAATCTATGATAACGTCATAGACTAGTCTAGTTATAGAATAGACTACTCTAGATACAATCGCAGGGGTGATCTAATCACAAGATTTTTTATGCCGAAATCGCCCTAGTCGGGTCTATGGACGATCGTGGACACAAATCGGGGAGGCGGG
>BLSH010066713.1:913374-945295 GCA_018402905.1 Glandirana rugosa | reverse complement strand
ATCAGAGACATAGCAAAAACATTAGGTGTGGCCAAATCAACTGTTTGGAACATCCTTAAAAAGAAAGAAAGCATCGGTGAGCTCAGCAACACCAAAAGACCCGGAAGACCACGGAAAACAACTGTGGTGGATGACCAAAGAATTCTTTCCCTGGTGAAGAAAACATCCTTCACAACAGTTGGCCAGATCAAGAACACTATCCAGGAGGTAGGTGTATGTGTGTCAAAGTCAACAATCAAGAGAAGACTTCACCAGAGTGAATACAGAGGGTTCACCACAAGATGTAAACCATTGGTGAGACTCAAAAACAGGAAGACCAGATTAGAGTTTGCCAAACATCATCTAAAAAGCTTTCACAGTTCTGGAACAACATCCTATGGACAGATGAGACCAAGATCAACTTGTACCAGAGTGATGGGAAGAGAAGAGTATGGAGAAGGAAAGGAACTGCTCATGATCCAAAGTATACCACCTCATTAGTGAAGCATGGTGGTGGTAGTGTCATAGCGTGGGCATGTATGGCTGCCAATGGAACTGGTTCTCTTGTATTTATTGATGATGTGACTGCTGACAAAAGCAGCAGGATGAATTCTGAAGTGTTTTGGGCAATATTATCTGCTCATATTTAGCCAAATGCTTCAGAACTCATTGGACGGTGCTTCACAGTGCAGATGGACAATGACCCGAACCATACTGCGAAAGCAACCAAAGAGTTTTTTAAGGGAAAGAAGTGGAATGTTATGCAATGGCCAAGTCAATCACCTGACCTGAATCCGATTGAGCATGCATTTCACTTGCTGAAGACAAAACTGAAGGGATAATGCCCCAAGAACAAGCGGGAACTGAAGACAGTTGCAGTAGAGGTCTGGCAGAGCATCACCAGGGATGAAACCCAGCGTCTGGTGATGTCTGCAGTCAATTACAGCCTGAAGTCTGGAACGCACAAAGGATTTGCAACCAAGTATTAAAAGTGAAAGTTTGATTTATGATTGTTAATCTGTCCCATTACTTTTGGTCCCTTAAAAAGTGGGAGGCACATATACAAACTGTTGTAATTCCTACACCGTTCACCTGATTTGGATGTAAATACCCTCAAATTAAAGCTGAATGTCTGCAGTTAAAGCACAGATTGTTCATTTCAAATCCATTGTGGTGGTGTATAGAGCCAAAAAGATTAGAATTGTGTCGATATCCCAATATTTATGGACCTGACTGTATATACGATGGGTAATCTGTTGGGGAAAAAACTATCTAGCTAGCTAGCGTCACCCGTGACACTTATACAGTAATCACAGGTGACGGGGCAATCAAGGGGTTAAAAACTTTATTAGGGAGGGGGGTAAGGGTGATATTTACACCTACCTAGGCCCACTACTACCTAACCTAACACTGATTAGTGTCACAAGGTTCACAAGTACAGTGATCAGTGAACGATCTGATCGCTGCACTCAGTGACACAGTGACAGGGGGTGACAGGAGTGAAGGGGTTAACTGGGGGGGGGGGGCGATTCGGAGGAGCGATCAAAGGGTTAAAAGTGTGCCTAACGTGTACTGGTGTCAGTGTAGTGTTTTGCAACTCACGTTTTGATGTCTCTCTCGCCTCTCTGAAATGGAAAAGGACGCAGAGAGGGGAGATGACATCACTTCCCCTGTCTGTGTTTACATTCCACAGACAGGGGCGACATCCCATTCGCTAGGACCGATCAACAGGAATAGAGCAAACATCATTGGTCTATTCCTGTGCATTGAACGGTCCTGTAGCACATTGGACCGTCGTGACTGCGCTGGGGACGCGCGCCCCCTAGCCGTGCCCACAATCACCACTTATATACAGCAATTCGCGGAATAGAGCCACGCTGCCGCAGTAAATATGCGGCATGCAGTCAGGAACCGGTTAAGAAGTACAAAGTGGCAGACTCTAGATAAGATATTGTCGCCTGCACAACACATATGTGCGGCTGCAAAAAGGTGGGCTTTGACCCCCACATGCCACACGTGTCACTGGGTGGCTGATTTTTCTGTGCTGATCGCACACTCACTGTTTGCTCCCAGCACAGAGACTGAACTGTCAAAGACAGCTGTTGGTCTCCACTAACCAGCTGCTACATGTGATCCACCTAGGTGACATTATTGTCTCATAAAGAGGGATAACACTGACCCTGCATGGAGACAGGTTTTCTCTACCCATACACAAGGAAGGCCACATGTTCTCCACTTTGCTGGGTGGCCGCAGGCTAAACAGTTAAGTCCATTTTGACCTTTTTCCCTTCTATTGTGGAAGCATTGTATTCTTGTTTCTGAATTGATCTACTATACTATAAGGGCTCTGTCACCTCCCTCACTTTTCTTTTGTGTGTTGGTGAACACTCTAAGCTTTACCAAAGACCCCCGGTCAGGTCCTCAGGATCCTTCTGTCCGCAACCTACCACCACACCCTACACCGTAAAGACAGCTCCCGATCCCCACTAACGATCATCTGTAGCTGGCAGGACTTGCTCCCGATCATGTGACCACTGTGACAGCCAATCACAGTGGTCATGTGATCGCTGATCCTTTCTGCCCCCTGGGCGTTCAGAGCTTTTTAAAGGGATGCTGGAGCAGACGGGAAATGGTTAAGAAGAATGCAGCATGAGAATTAAGATCTTTTTGCCTATAATCACGATAGCAGCGAAAGATGAATTCTGGTTGTGTGCATTCCTATACTTTTAACACTGCCCTTTTATTCTCTGATTATCGATAAATATGACCACATTAAATACTCTGTATTAAATACTTAGCATAGCATTCTGCCAAAAATCCAAATAAACATTTATGCTCTACTGTCTGAAGCAAGCCTTTATAGTAAATATTTTCGTTTAGAAGAAATGCCATAAAAATGCTTGAGATGAGTTTGTATATTTTACGCTCTCCACTACACACTCCATTGACTGCTCTCACCTTGTTAGTCTTATCTGTAACAACACTACGCCCCCCTCTTCCTATAAAGCCATATTTGGAGACACATCCGTCTTTATCACAGACACCAAAACTGTGCTAGTGTTTACGCCTCTACTGAATGTACAAGATGTTACATTCTTTTTTTTGTATGACACACAATAAACTCAGTGATTCATTTTGGCAACCATCTTGTTTTTGTTTTTTAAATTCTTTATTTAGAAAATGTTTAGACCAAAACCAGAAACGTAACAAATAAATAAAGTGACAGTTATTTGAAGGAATCTTCATTTTGTGTTTCTTTTTTCAGCATTGGTATTATGTACGAGATTTGCAGTTTCCAGCTTTTAGCTACTCTCTTTATTATATTTTAACATCTAATCATTATACTGCCTTCATAAGAAACAAAAAAAGAAATATATACAGTGGGTACAGTAAAGTATTCAGACCCCCTTAAATTTGTCACTCTTTGTTATATTGTAGCCATTTGCTAAAATCATTTAAGTTCATTTATTTTCCTCATTAATGTACACACAGCACCCCATATTGACAGAAAAACACAGAATTGTTGACATTCATCATTTAACATAATTTAGGTGCTGTCCATTTCTTCTGATCATCCTTGAGATGGTTCTACACCTTCATTTGAGTCCAGCTGTGTTTGATTATACTGATTGGACTTGATTAGGAAAGCCACACACCTGTCTATATAAGACCTTACAGCTCACAGTGCATGTCAGAGCAAATGAGAACCATGAGGTCAAAGGAACTGCCTGAAGAGCTCAGAGACAGAATTGTGGCAAGGCACAGATCTGACCAAGGTTACAAAAAAATTTCTGCTGCACTTAAGGTTCCTAAGAGCACAGTGGCCTCTATAATCCTTAAATGGAAGACGTTTGGGATGACCAGAACCCTTCCTAGAGCTGGCCGTCCAGCCAAACTGAGCTATCGGGGGAGAAGAGCCTTGGTGAGAGAGGTAAAGAAGAACCCAAAGATCACTATGGCTGAGCTCCAGAGATGCAGTTGGGGGGTGGGAGAAAGTTGTAGAAAGTCAACCATCACTGCAGCCCTCCACCAGTCGGGGCTTTATGGCAGAGTGGCCCGACGGAAGCCTCTCCTCAGTGCAAGACACATGAACGCCCGCATGGAGTTTGCTAAAAAACATCTGAAGGACTCCAAAATGATGAGAAATAAGATTCTCTGGTCTGATGAGACCAAGATAGAACTTTTTGGCCTTAATTCTAAGCGGTATTTGTGGAGAAAACCAGGCACTGCTCATCACCTGTCCAATACAGTCCCAACAGTGAAGCATGGTGGTGGCAGCATCATGCTGTCGGGGTGTTTTTCAGCTGCAGGGACAGGTTGACTGGTTGCAATCGAGGGAAAGATGAATGCGGCCAAGTACAGGGATATCCTGGATGAAAACCTTCTCCAGAGTGCTCAGGACCTCAGACTGGGCCGAAGGTTTACCTTCCAACAAGACAATGACCCTAAGCACACAGCTAAAATAATGGAGTGGCTTCACAACAACTCCGTGACTGTTCTTGGATGGCCCAGCCAGAGTCCTGACTTAAACCCAATTGAGCATCTCTGTAGAGATCTAAAAATGGCTGTCTACCAATGTTCACCATCCAACCAGACAGGACTTGGAGAGGATCTGCAAGGAGGAATGGCAGAGAATCCCCAAATCCAGGTGTGAAAAACTTGTTACATCTTTCCCAAAAAGACTCATGGCTGTATTAGATCAAAAAGGGGCTTCTACTAAATACTGAGCAAAGGGTCTGAATACTTAGGACCATGTGATATTTCAGTTTTTCTTTTTTAATAAATCTGCAAAAATGTCAACAATTCTATGTTTTTCTGTCAATATGGGGTGCAGTGTGTACATTAACGAGGGGAAAAAAAATGAACTTAAATGATTTTAGCAAATGGCTGCAATATAACAAAGAGTGAAAAATTTAAGGGGGTCTGAATACTTTCCGTACCCACTGTATATATACATATTTTGATCAGTACATATAGCAAAACCATTCCATTTTTCTATTTACTTTCTGGCCACAATTAACAAGGAACAGGCACATGTTTGCCAGTATTACTTATAAAATCCCAAAGGACCAGAAACACAGAAAGAATTATGATTGCAATACTCCCTATCCATGATAACATAAGGATTTATTTTAGTAGAAAATGCATTTTGAAAGTTTACAATGTAAAATGTATATGTGTATAAATAATTCAACAGAGTGTTTTAAAAGTTAATTTTCTACTGTAATAATTGTTGATTTCACCTAGATTGTAAGCTCTAACGAGCAGGGCCCTCTGATTCCTCCTGTATTGAATTGTATTGTAACTGTACTGTCTGCCCTCATCTTGTAAAGCTCTGCGCAAACTGTTGGCGCTATATAAATCCTGTATGATAATAATAATTTCAAAGAACAAAGGTCATTATAGTTGTATTGCCCTGGTGCACCCAGAGGAAACATGCACAGACATATGAAAAACATAGGCGGTATCTCTGGTGGTGGCTGATACAGTATTAGGACACCAGCATTTATGACATGCATGCAAGTACTTGGCCACTTTTGTTTCCTACATTTGCCATGTTTCCCCAAAAAGCTGGGTCTTATATTAATTTTGGTTCCAAAAGATGCATTAGGTCTTATTTTCAGGGGATGTCTTATTTATTCCTAGGGATATTGCTGACTGTGATGCCATTGCAAGGACAAATGCTTAATTATCAGCTCTGTGCACAACCAAAGCCTTTGCTCTCCTATCAGCAACCCACTCACAAATGATGTCTTCCAGCTCAGGAAATAATGACTGCCGACCTGATCAAAACTTGCGATTCTTAGCATTTCCCTAGTCCACCTGTTGACTGAAGTTATCGTACTCTGCTTGCCATTTTAGGACCATTTGTAGATCTAAGTTCATCTTTTTGCAGAAAGCCGTAAGATTCTTGCCTCAGGAAGCCTCCACGATTCCTTTCTTGTACTCAATGGAATAGCTCTTTCTTTTTGCACTCATCTTGTCTGGGGATCAAAATATTACTATATGCATCAAGTGCGCATGTGCGTTGGGTCTATACTCCGATTGGTCATCCAGCAATAATTCTCGAGTCCGTCTGGCTGATGATCTTAACTGGGGCTTATTTTTGGGGTAGGGCTTATATTACAAGCATCCTACAAAATCATGCTAGGGCTCATTTTCCAGTTAGGTCTTATTTTCGGGGAAATACGGTATATATAGTAGCGTAGAGTGTTAGTTACTCTTTATTTATTTGTAAGTCATCATTGGTTATGTGGATTAAGTAGGTTGAATCTGCTTTGCACAGGGGTGATTAATCTCCAGTAACCATGATAATTATTCATCTTAAGTTTGATGAGGAGTGATCACGTACCTGGTAGCAGAGCCTTATATGATGTGGAAGGCCTGTCTTACACCTCTCAAAATCTGTATAAAACTGTGCCGTACCCATGTACTAGTATTTAGAAAATCAAATCAGCCGCAGCTCAAAGTTGTACAAATATGATCATATAAGGTATAAATCAAATTCTTATTTGTAAATATATTGTATCAGTCCGAAACACTGTAAATCTATCCACTGCAGTGCATGTCTTCCATCACCAAAACATAAACGCCGAAATGATGTCCACCACCGAGTAAGGTGTCTGCTTACCAGAGCATGTTGACCCCCTATTATGGGGGATGGATCGTGCCTGCAGCTTGTAACCCAGCCAAGGTATTGTATCCCACAGGGGTCCAACAGATGCCCGTCACCTTATGATCCTCTGATGTATTCCTCATAAGAGAATAAAGCTGACCATAGTATAAAATCTTTGGGTATTTATTAAATTAAAAAGTATTGCACTTACATCAGAGAGAAATGCGCATATAAGTTACAATGTCCGCGAACATGGTCTGGTAAGTAGACACCTTACTCAGTGGTGGACGTCACTTGGGCGTTTATGTTTTGGTGATGGAAGACATGCACCGTGGTGGATAGATTTATAGAATGGCACGAGTGCCTGTAAGTCTTGCTAGTAGCAGATCAATTGTTTACACCAGGCAGGAGTTGTCAGTGGTCTTTAGTGAAGTTGCCAGGCAGCTGGTAGGCAGCTGACTGGTACTGGTGACAGCAGGACGGTGAAGCTTGTGCTGGTAGACTGTAGAACAGCAGGCACAGCTGAATGATAGGCAGGTACTGGTGACCACAGGAAGAGTAGCAGAGTCAGACAGACTGGGTCATACACTAGCAGAGCAAATCAGAGGCAAAGGCACAGGCAGGAGCATGGTCAGAGTACAAGCTGGGTCAGAAACCTATTGGGGAGCAGAAGCAATAACAGGCAGAAGTGGTGGTCAGAGGACAAGCTGAGGTCAATGCAGGCAGAGTTCAAGGAGTAGTCAGACAAGCTGGGTCAGCAACTAGAATCAGGATGCAGAATCACAGGGTACAGGGACGGCTGAAGACAAAGCAGCACTAATTCTTTGACACAGTTTAAATAGCCCATTTGGCGACAACATTTGTCATGAGTGCATGTGAGCAAGCTGATGTGCATGGGTATGTTCACCAATGTGTTCACACATATGCACATGAGCCAAACTTCCTATATCTATGAGAGGAAGCATGGTTTAGCCTGTGAAGAAACACAGAAGTCCGCCCAGCAGAGCCATGTTGTCTACTGCCATGTCCTTCCTGACAGGAATGTTTATTAAATATTCTTTAAATAATCCTAAAAATTGTCTCCTGTATCTAAGCAAAACTAACATTTTTGCATCATCCACTGGCTTAAAACTCAAGTGATCCCTTTTCTTAGATCCTTAGTAGACATCATTGTTCCACCTCCCCACCACAGCTACTATGTGGCTTCCAGTCTTGGGGAAGGCCTTTTTCTCTTCCAGCAAGTCTACTTAAGTGCACAAAGCCAGGTTCTTATAGACGCATTGAGTATGGTATAAAGGGAGCTCAAGTGGCCTCCATAAGTCCTGACCTCAGCTGTATCATACACCTTTGAGATGAACAGGAACACAGATTGCAAGTCAGTTCGTCTCATCCAACATCGATACCAGACTTCACAAATGCTTTTTTTTTAAAACTGCTTGATGCTAATTCCCAAAGACACACTCCAAAATCTTGTGGAGCACCTTTGCGGATGAATAAAGGCTGCAAAAAGGCTTTAGTGGCCAAAGCTTTGCAACCTTTGAACGTATTTCACTTGGTTGTAGGCTAGGTATTGTCTTCACTCACCCTTTGATTCTGCATGTTGCATTTCTCATTTTTAAAGGTAAATGACCACCAAGAGGCTAGCAGAGGGTAAGGTCCACATACAGTAGAAAATGGGATATCACTTTGAGTATATTGTGCCTTTAGAGTAACCCTTTTAAAGAAAAAGTGTCTCATAAATACCCTCCTCAGCAGTACATGCTTACCCTACCTTGCTCCCCCGCAGCTCCGTTCACACGCTGGGAGCATAATGACATACTCTGCAATTTTGGTTATGGTCCAACTCCTCCTCTCCCATGTGACAGGGATAAGTGCTAGTAATTGGCCTTTGGGCTGTCAGATGGGCCAGGGAAAGAGTCCATACCCCTAGGTGAGCTTGTATATATTAGTTTGAACCTGAAACTTATATAGGGCTTTTCCCTAGCCCAAACAGCTAAACTGAGCAGTTTAAAATTGACTGCTGGGAAAGGGGCATTGGGTTTAACTTATACACCATAGTCCATATTCCCATTGCACACCTTCCTGGAGCAAGCTCTAAACATATTGGGTGCTGCAGCGACAACCATTGGTTACTGGTACCAATACGACATGTAGATATTCGCCAGCAACCAAGGATTCTTAGTTTCGTCCAAACGGTTTTTATTCAGAGAGTGATCACATCACAAACAGTGTCGTGCAACACTTCGGAGCCACGCAGGACCCCTTCCTGACATGATGCATGTGATAAACTTAACCCCCCCCCCCCCTCCATTTCTTTTTTTTTTTCCAGCAAACTCCAGCAAAAACCTCTTTTGAACTGCAAAGTGTTAAAGAAGCCTCTATCAAATTCTTATGTCCGTGCTAGGGAAATTACAGACCACTTTCTTCTCTTCTTTCTCCCTGCCACCAAGAAAATTAGATCTCTCTAATAGGAACGTTTGCTTGACACCCAGCCACTGCACATATGCATCCACGGAAAAGGTTGTGTGCTGGAGTGGGCTCACTGTACATACCCAGCACACTGATTGAGCTGTTGCCGACAGCTATTGGTCATAGCTTTTGATCAGCAGCCAGTGAGACAGGCCTGTCTGATCATATGACTGCTGTGAGAGCCAATCAATGAAAATGGTCAGGCATTGTCTTCTTAATAATTATTTCATTAATTTTTAAAGTCCTTTCTGCCTCAGGCAAAGGGGCACAATATATGAATTAAACATCATGGACATTTATTGGGTTTATGAATCAGTGATATCCTGTCTACAGACTGCTAAATCCTTGCAGCATAATTGACATATGTACAAGTTAATTGTGCTGAGATTTTAGTGGAAATTTGCTGGCCAAGACACACTGAGATGTGGTTTACAGGAAAAACTTTGTTGGACGTCGATAGCTATTCCACAATAGTCAGCTTCAAGTAATGCCAGCACCATATTACTGTATGTCTGGTAAGGCTCCATAGCTATATACGTTCAAATACTCAGGAAATACTTTTGTTTCTGGAAAGATGGAAAAAGGTCAAATTCTGGATATTTTGATTTTACAGTCAGACTTCTAATACCACCCAGTTTTAATGCTGTAGCCACATTGGGAACAAGGTTTTGGAAATGTTATGCATGTTAAATGCATTAAAGCATCAAAAGATTATATTGTAGTTCCTCCCTGCCTTCATTCTTGTTAACGTTTCCCTTAATGCTTGCATTCCATTGGCCTGTTTTGCTTGGCATAACCTATGGAATTAATATGCATGTTCATGTTTCTTCTCCACAGTCTACACCTGTACGGAAAAAAATAGATCTCCCATATAAAAGACCTTCCTGTGGCCCTTAAAATACTGGTGTGTACTCAGTGGCATACTACCATTTGGTGTTTTTGGTAAATTGCGGTTATTACAATTCAGATCTAAATTACTTTTCAGGATTCAGTGACACACAGTCACACTGACACAGGGTGTCACCTGGACAGGAAGTGAGAGGATCTGCTATTTTGCTGATGTTGATATTTTTATTCTCTTCCTATATCCCCTTCCCAGCGGCAATGACATGTAGCAAGGGTTGGCCTGCACTAACAGGATAGAGCATGATGATGGCCTTATTAGTGTGCTGCTGATCATTATATCCTATTCATATAGGCAGCAGAGAATCCAGTGCCTACTGTGTGAACAGCCACGGGCATCAGAGGCACTTTCAGTTGTGTGCCCCATGCAATTCAATTGATTACGTGATAACAGGGACTTTGACCAGCCCTAGATTCAGACAGTTTGTCTCCAGGAATGGTGTTTCTGGCCACATACAAACTGGATGCATCTAATCATCCAGAGTGCTGCTGTGTCCAGATGTATCGTTTAGCCACATCTGCACAAAGCAGCCAATCTACATTCATTTGCCCATCTGAATAATTATCCTGCCAACAGACTGGGAAAGGAGGGGTGACTAAGGAAGCAGATGTTTAGAAGCCATTGCTTCCTCTAGCTGTCTAGCAGGTGGGTAAACACCATTAGTGATTAATTAAATGGCCAAATGCAGTGTGTTTTCAGGTGCATTTGGCTTGCCAATTGGTTTACTTTAAGGCACTTCAGAGAGCCATCTGAGTTCTTTCTGATCTCCTTTTACGCTAAATCGAACTACTTTTGCACTCTCATTCACTTATATGAGGAGAAAAGCAGTTGTGGCTTTAAAAATTGTCTTCATATTTAAGCCGGTACTGGTATTTCTTGAGTATATCAGCATTAACTGCAAACACGTAGATTGCTCACAGCTATTACACTAGAGCAGGACATATAAAGGTTGATTTACTAAAACTGGAGAGTGCAAAATCTGGTGCAGTTGTACATGGTAGCCAATCAGCTTCAGCTTGTTCAATTAAAGTGTTTGTAAACCCTCACTTTTTTAAAACAAAAATAACAAACATGTTATACGTACCCGCTCTGGGCAATGGTTTTGCATAGAGCAGCCCGGATCCTCTAATTCTGGGGTGCCCTGCCGGTGCTCCAAGCCCCTCCTCTTCATCAGGTGCCCTCACGGAAAACCGTTTTTCATGGGGGCACCCATGCAGGCTTGCTCCTGAGTCCCGCTGCTGCATCCATTGAGACAGACAGTGGGACTCTGCCCTATCCCCAGCTCCTGTGTCACAACTTTTGATTGACATTGGCTCCCGCTGCTATGAATCTGTCCAATGAGGAGAGCGTCAACAGTTTGAGCTGCTGCGTTCGTGCACATCGCTGGTTTGAATTGGGCTCAGGTAATGAAAAGGGGAGGTCTGGGGAGCAGCTGCAGCACAAAAGGTTTTTCACCTTAATACATAAAATACATTAAGGTGTGAAACCTTAAGGCTTTACAACCACTTTAAGCTTTGACAAAAAAATGGAAGCGGATTGGTTTCTATGCAGAACTGCACCAGATTTTGCACTCATTAGTTTTAAATCAATCCCATAGATCCTGTAATAATAATTTTCATCTGCTTTAGCTGGTCCGAAGTACATGTGCTTTAAAGATAGTAATTGGTAGAAATGTTAATATTTCTGTATAGGACCACACAGATTAAATACAGTCAGTGTTAAACTGTACTATGTGCAACTACTTGTAATGAATATTTATTATCCATTCCCTGTTATAGACAATAAAAGGCAATCTTGATACGGACTTGAACAATGTTTGGAGACACAGTACAGAATGGCGAGACAGACTTTAGAGATATAATCATAAACCTTTAATATCTATCTCTTCATATGTAATGACATTGATGTATACAAGGATTAGTGTCTTTTTTAAGGTACAGCATATGTCTTGTTCTGTTGAGGAAAAAAAACTTCAAGGTGAACTACGTAGAATTGAAATGATTTTAAACCTTAATACAGATCCTTACCTGCTTCTATTCTGTAGTTGGTAAAGAGTAACTCCACTTTTGTTGAGAAGAATACCTTCCCTTCTGGGTGATCTATGTACAAGGATTTTAACAAACTTTGTTGCAGATTCCTACTTTGTCTTGTGAAGAAATTCCTGTGTATTTGTGTCCATGTGGAAAGTATGGAGTGGTTTCATAATTCAAAATCAGCTGCTGCACCTGCAGGGCTCTAATGAGGAACATTGCAGGGTCTGCATCCCTTTCCTATTGGGATTAGCTCACCAAAAATTACATTGGGAATGCCTGAAATCTGACTTCATTCTTAGTGTAGATTTCTGGGAAAATCAGTGAGCCAATAACACTAGCAGGAAATTACATTTCTGGGGGACGTTCTGTACATATTCTGCTTACAGAACACCTCCAGGTAGCCATTTTGCATTGCATTTTGCAGGAAATTACAGAGCTGCAGATTGAAAAGGAAAGATAATTTTTAACCACTCCAGCCCCGGAAGGATTAACCCCCTTAATGACCAGGCCATTTTTTGTGATATGGCACTGTGTCACTTTAACTGACAGTTGCGCAGTCGTGCGACGCTGTACCTAAAAAAAAGTGTCCTTTTTTCCTCACAAATAGAGCTTCCTTTTGGTGGTATTTGATCACCTCTGCGGTTTTTATTTTTTGTGCTATGAACAAAAAAAGAGCGACAATTTTGAAAAAAAAAAAACTATATTTTTTACTTTTTGCTATAATAAATATCCAAAAAAATGTAAAAAAAACAAATTTCTTCATCAGTTTAGGCCAATATATATAATTCTACATATTTTTGGTAAAAAAAATAAACACAATAAGCGTATATTGATTGCTTTGCGCAAAAGTTATCGCGTCTGCAAACTACGGGATAGATTTATGGACTTTTATTTATTTACTGGTAATGGTAGCAATCTGCGATTTTTAGTGGGACTGCGACATTGCGGCGGACAAATCTGACCCCAAATTACACTTTTTGGGGGCCAGTGACATTATTACACTGCTATAAAAATGCACTGATCAATGTATAAATGACACTGCCAGGGAAGGGGTTAACTCTAGAGGCAATTAAAGGGTTAACTGTGTTCCCTGGGTGTGTTCAAACTGTAGGGGGGATGGGCTGCCTAGGACATGACTGAGATTCCTGTTTCCGTTGACTGGAAACATAAGATCTCTGCCTTTTCATCTGCCAGAACTGGGATCTGCCTTTTTTACATAGGCAGATCACCTTTCTGCCTCTGTGCACCATGATCGCGGGCGGCTGGCGGACATAGGGTCCGCCAGACCCGCGAGGGCGCGCCCACTATCTCTCATGCACGGAGCGACATACAGGTACGTCCGTTCGCACAGGAGAGCCGACCTGCTGCAGTATATCTGGGTGAGCAGGTTGGCAAGTGGTTAAAGAGGAAGTAAACCCTGATGGGGTTTACTTCCTCTATATTCCCCTACAAAGTAGAAACATAATGGGCTACTATGCATTGCATAGTAGCCCATTATGTGTCACTTACCTGCAAACAAAGCGTGCGATGTCCAGCAATGTCCCCTGTGCAGGCAGTGTCCTTCTGGGGCTGCGACTCCGGCTCTGTGACTGGCCGGAGTCGCGTGACGTCACTCCCACGCATGTGCGTGGGAGCCGCCAGCCACGGCACGATCTCAGTGAAGAAATGGCACGGAGGCCATTTCTTCACTGCGCATGTGCCAAATGACGTTGGCAATGCGAGTACACTGTATATCTCCTAAACCATGCAGGTTTGGGAGATAAGCAGGGAACCTACAGGTAAGCCTTATTATAGGTTTACCTGTAGGTTAAAGTGGTTGTCACAGGTTGATTTAATAACATTCAATTACAATATGAGTTGTGTCACAATTATATATACTATATTATTTTTTGTGATTTGCTACTTTTTTTTCCACGAAAGTAGAACTACCCTTTAAAATGAGATACTCTCTGAAATGTAGAAAGCCAAAGATTTTTCAGCCAGTATAGAAATTGAAGACAGCGTCACGTGTAAGGGAAAAATGTTGTGGTATTAATGTAGAAGTAAAGGTATTTTTTTTCATTTAGGATAGAGTAAAGGACGGTTATAACCCCTGTCATTTTTTTCCCCGTAATTTGTGTCCAATTTGCAGAGATTTCCCTTTGCTTCCTGTCCCATAGCCAAAAAGAAAGCGAGAGGAAATCCCTGCAAAGTTAGGGAATTCCTGGTTGTCACTAATGTCCCCATTGGAAGATTTCCCCTCAATTCCTATTCTGGTGACAACACAAAATTTGAGATTTTCTTTCACTTTTGGTAATGACGATAAACAGAACAAATAGAGAAGGGAATTCCCCCCAACCTGGGGCACAGATGGCAATGTAAAACTTACAAGTGTTCTGATCCCTCTTCACTTTTTCCAAATTAAAAAGAAAAAATATCCTTAAAGTTATACTTTTAGCATTTTCTTTGCAGTTAAGCTTTATTAAAAACTTTTTTTTTTTAACTGGGGACAGGATCACTTTAAAAATATTATAGTTACAGAAAATATAATTTTTCATGCAGTCAAGGTATATCAATTTTAATAAAAAAAACTGTTTTTTTATTTTTTATAAAGCAATACCTTTATGATCCTTTTATCCTACTCACAATGGTGCATAGATGCTGTGTCTGTGTAAATGACATCTGTAGTGTTTCTGAAATATGAATTGACAATTAGGGGAAGTTTTTGGTTACCTTGAAAATAATTTCCTTTTTCCTTGTTGCATTCCAGAATTTATCTGAACACAATCACTGAAATGACCAGTTCTAGTAATATAATGTATTTTCTTATGTGTAGGGAAAGGCCTTGTATTGTAGATGATATAGCTGCACACATATGCTTTCAGCCAAAGCTGTCATGCTGGGATCTGAGAATGCCCCAGCTGAATGGTATCAGAGAGAAAGTCAGCCAATGGGAGATTTTCTGATAATGGCCACATTCTTCACATTTTATTGCAAGCCAGAAGATAATCAGGTGGAACACAATGTGTAGTGTTGTTTAACTATGGCCACCTTGAAACAGAAAAATATGACATTGTAGGTGTATAATATGCTACAGGAACTCATGTGTAAAGTAAATGAAATTAGTTAGAGAACGGCCTACATAATATGGTTCCTATTGGCACTGCCAAACAATTACTCATGCAACTGCACTGGCATGCAGACCATGTGATCTATGATGTCAGCAATCTCTTTCCTTACTTGGTCTCTCTGCTCAGAGTATTATGTATGTATCATGAGGTCACTGTGCAAGATGTTTACTCAAGCAAGGTTAGAAAACAATTTGGTGAACCTGCTGAAATCTAACTTACCGAAGTAACTTTCAGCAAATACACAAGAAATAATGTCTAAATATTTAAAACCAAATTAATACAACCATAGTCAGCAATGTGCACAGTGACACAATCAGTATGTACTGACACAACCAGACACATGGCACGGTGACACAATCAGTATGTACTGACACAGCCAGAAACAGGTCCACAGCTACAATCAGTATGTACTGACACAGCCAGAAACAGGTCCACGGCTACAATCAGTATGTACTGACACAACCACAAACATGCCACAGAGACACAATCAGTATGTACTGACACAACCACAAACATGCCACAGAGACCCAATCAGTATGTATTGACACAACCACAAACATGTCACAGACACAATCAGTATGTACTGACACAACCACAAACATGCCACAAAGACACAATCAATATGTACTGACACAGCCAGAAACATGCCACAGAGACACAATCCGTATGTACTGACACAACCAGAAATATGCCACAGAGACACAACCAGTATGTACTGACATAGCCAGAAACAGGTTCACAGGTACAATCAGTATGTACTGACACAACCAGAAACGTGCACAGTGACACAATCAGTATGTACTGACACAACTAGAAACATACCACAGAGACACAATCCGTATGTACTGACACAGCCAGAAACATGCCACGGAGACACAATCAGTATGTACTGACACAGCCAGAAACATGCCACGGAGACACAATCAGTATGTATTGACACAGCCTGAAACAGGTCCACAGAGACACAATCTGTATGTACTAACACAGCCAGAAACCTGCCACAGAGACACAATCAGTATGTACTGACACAGCCAGAAACAGGTTCACAGTTACAATCAGCATGTAGGGACACAACCAGAAACAGGTCCATAGCTACAATCAGTATGTACTGACACAACCAGAAACATGCCACAGAGACACAATCAGTATGTACTGACACAGCCAGAAACATGCCACAGAGACACAATCCATATATACTGACACAACCAGAAACATACCACAGAGACACAACCAGTATGTACTGACATAGCCAGAAACAGGTCCACAGGTACAATCAGTATGTACTGACGCAACCAGAAACGTGCACAGTGACACAATCAGTATGTACTGACACAACTAGAAACATACCACAGTGACACAATCCGTATGTACTGACACAGTGAGAAACATGCCACAGAGACACAATCAGTATGTCCCCCAAGGTTCTGTTCTTGGACCTCTCTTATTTTCAATCTACACCTCTTCCCTGGGTCGGCTGATACCCAAATCTACCTCTCCACCCCCCAACTCACTCCATCAGTCTCCTCACGCATCACTAACTTATTAACAGACATATCTGCCTGGATGTCCCACCACTTCCTCAAACTCAACCTGTCCAAAACCGAACTCATAATATTTCCTCCCCCAAATGCCATTTCCCCTGACTTCTCTGTCAAGAGCAATGGCACAACCATCCACCCATCCCCACATGTTAGGGTGCTTGGTGTTATCCTGGATTCTGAACTCTCCTTTTGGCCACACATCCAATCACTTTCTAAGGCTTGCCGCCTCAATCTTCGCAACATCTCTAAAATACGTCCCTTCCTAACCAATGAAACTACAAAGCTCCTGATTCACTCCCTGGTCATCTCTCGCCTCGACTACTGCAACTCCCTCCTCACTGGCCTACCTTTAAATAGACTATCCCCCCTCCAGTCCATCATGAATGCCGCTGCCAGACTCATCCACCTTACAAACTGTTCAGCGTCTGCTACCCCTCTCTGCCAATCCCTCCATTGGCTGCCACTCGCCCAACGAATTAAGTTCAAAATACTAACCATGAGCTACAAAGCCATCCACAACTCAGCTACATCACCAACCTAGTCTCAAAATACCAACCTAATCGTCCTCTTCGCTCCTCTCAAGACCTCCTGCTCTCCAGCTCCCTCATCACCTCCTCTCATACTCACTTCCAAGACTTCTCCCGAGCCACTCCCATCCTCTGGAACTCCCTACCCCAATCTGTCAGACTATCCCCAAATCTTTCCACCTTTAGGCGATCCCGGAAAACTTTTCTCTTCAGGGAAGCCTATCCTGCCGCCACCTAACAACTGCACTTTTTTACTCTCAATCAACCCATCCCCCCACAGTTATTTCCCTCTCGTATCATTTAACCCTCCCTCCTAGATTGTAAGCTCTACCGAGCAGGGCCCTCTGATTCCTCCTGTATTGAATTGTATTGTATTGTACTGTCTGCTCTAATATTGTAAAGCGCTGCGCAAACTGTCGGTGCTATATAAATACTGTATAATAATAATAATATAATACTGACACAGCCAGGAACATGCCACAGACACAATCCGTATGTACTGAGACAGCCAGAAACATGCCACGGAGACACAATCAGTATGTACTGACACAGCCAGAAACATGCCACGGAGACACAATCCGTATGTATTGACACAGCCAGAAACCTGCCACAGAGACACAATCAGTGTGTACTGACACAGCCAGAAACAGGTTCACAGTTACAATCAGCATGTAGTGACACAACCAGAAACAGGTCCATAGCTACAATCAGTATGTACTGACACAACCAGAAACATGCCACAGAGACACAATCAGTATGTACTGACACAGCCAGAAACATGCCACATTGACACAATCAGTATGTACTGACACAGCCTGAAACATGCCACGGAGACACAATCAGTATGTACTGACACAGCGAGAAACATGCCACAGAGACACAATCAGTATGTACTGATACAGCCAGAAACATGCCACAGTGACACAATAAGTATGTACTGTTAGGTTTAGTATTGTACGCGCCACAGTACTAGATTCTATTTTTTGCAGCTGCTGCTGTAGCCTATGTGCACTGATGTTATGTGTACTATAGGAAAAATGGATATTTATGTGTTTTGAACAGCGCTTGCTTTTTACCACTATTTACCTTCTGCTACGTGTGTGACTTCTATATATTACTGTATATTACTTCTATATATATAGTATGTACTGACACAGCTAGGAACATGCCACAGAGACACAGTCCATATGTACTGACACAGCCAGAAACAGGTCCACAGAGACACAATCAGTATGTACTGACACAGCCAGAAACAGGTTCACAGTTACAATCAGCATGCAGTGACACAACTAGAAAGATGTCCACAGAGACACAATCAGTGCCATACTGCCACAACCAGAAATATGTCCACATTTAGTACTATACTGACAGAGGCAGAAACATGTCCACAGAGACACAATCAGTACTGTACTGGCACAACCAGAAAAGCAGCCACAGTAATACAATCATTACTGTACTGCCACTGCTGTAGCTGAATATGGTTAAAGAAGAGGTCTGCCTAGAACAAAAAAAATTAAAAGCCAGCAGCTACACATACAGTAGCTGCTGACTTTTAATAACAGCACACTTACCTGTCTTGGAGTCCACTGAGGTTTCCATCAGCTGTCGGGTGCTGCTGCCACCATTGCGGATAAGGGAACTCCACAGTGTAGCATTACAGCTTCACACCGGGAGCCCTACTGCACATGCGTGCGGCTCTGCTGGCACCTGGCACCTGTAAAAGACAGGTATCCTCTCCCCCCTCCCCTCCGAAAGGTGCCAAATGTGACACCTGTGGGGTGGGGGAATCCGATCAGCGGAAGTTACACTTTTGGATGGAACTCCACTTTAAAGTGTAGTTGCAAGTATAGCAGCCCAAATGAGTTTTTTGAACAAAGCATATACAGTAGTACATTGGACACCTTTGTTATCCTAGAGAGACCCTTTCACCAACTAGATAAGATAAAGAAAAAAGCTACATAGACAAAAAAGCTAACCTGGAATAAAAACCTGAAAGAGGCATCCCCCATCTAAAAAAAATAAAATAAAATAGTTTTGGCTTTAGATATATCTGAAAGCTGAGCATAATAGGTTAGGCATATGTTGTCCAAATAATAAGAGTCATGCGCATTCTTGCTTTAATCTTGGTGTGCATTGTGTATTTCTTCCAGACCTGTGCAGTAGTCCAGCATGAACCATTTGCCTCTGCGCAGGAACTTCCTGTCATATAGACCAGTCACTGCTGTTCTCTTTTCTTGTGCAGGGTGCTTGGTCTTGTCTTTCATAGAAGTAAATGTTTTTGTGACTGAAGTTCAGCATTGAGAATGCCATGAAGCCCATTGGTAAAAACTCAAGGTCAGTTTAGAGGGCAGTCCACCAACAGCTAATATTTTCTTTTTGGCAAATCAAATCACCAAAGTTTCTTATATCTTTTTAGGACTCTGATTACAAAATCCTTTTACGCATCTAAGTGCACACATCTGCACACCTTCTATGTTCATTCTGACAGTTTCACTCTCGGTATTATGCTTTCCAAAATATTTTTTCTAACTTTGGATATTGTAGGAAGTTACAGCCCTTAAGGCTTCATGTACACTGGCCTACATTTACTGTGGCCACAGGAAAAAGCAACACTGCAAAATCATTTTCCTGCGGAGAAAGGAGAAGTTGAAGCTCACCGCTCCTAAACTCTACTAAAAGCCTATGTGTACATTGACACATAGGGGTTGATTTACTAAAGGCAAATAGACTGTGCACTTTGCAGTTGCTCCAGAGCTTAGTAAATGAGGTAAAGTTTCACATTACAAAGTATACCCAATCACATGCAAGGAAAATAAAAAAACAGCATTTTTGCTTGCACATTATTGAATAATGGAAGTCAGCAGACCTTCTTCTCATTCACTAAGCTCTGGAGCATCTGCTGTTACAGAGGGCAGCTGCACAGTCGGTTTGCCTTTAGTAAATCAACCCCATAGGCTTTTATAGAGTTGAGTTTAGGGGCTTTGGCAAAAAAACACCAAAAGCTCCTAAACTCAAGTTAAAGTGGTTGTTAAGCCAATTGTATAAAATTCTCCCATTCCCTCTGTATTACAACAATAAGTTCCACTGTGCCTGTGTTATAATAAATATGCTTAGCTGTACTGATAACACAGCATCTTCATGTGATCATGTGACTCCTCTCCTCTGCCTGGCTGACAGTTCCAGTGGGCGGGGCCGAGCACTGCCACTGACAGCCGTGAGGGAGTGGAGAGACAGAGCTGAGGAGTCACATGATCGCAGGAAGAAGCTGTGTTATCCCAGTACAGATAAGCACATTTATTATATAACACAGACACAGGGGAACTTATTGTTCTAATACAGAAGGGATGGGGGCATTTAATGTTAAATATGAGAGCAGCAAGAGCGGAGGGGGCGGACGCTGACATGAGCAGACAATCGGAGAGGGAAGGGGGGAGAGGATGGAGGAGAGGACACAGGAGACAGGGCTGTGGCTGACGGAGGCACGTACATTGACAACGGTGTCAAGGCTCATCAGCCCTGATATATCGTGGTCAAAGTACAGGGATGAGGGTATAACCAGGCAAGATCAGACAGGTATTTCAGGTGATACAGGGGGCCAAATGACGCAGCACAAGCACTGCGTTGTATAACATGTAGTAAATATAACCTAAAGTGAATAGGATCTGTTTTTTTTTTTTTTTGTTTGGGTTAACAAACGCTTTAAGGAGCTGCCAGTGTAGGCTAGTGTACATGAAGCCTAAAGCCTCGTACACACGGTGCGAAGGTCGCACGACTGAACGGCCAAAATCGTATGTTGGCTGTTGTGTCTCGCGTACTGATGTGCACTAAGCAATCATACGACCAAGCCTAACGTGGTGATGTGTTACGAGCGTATAAAGAGGAAGTTCAGGTGAATGTGATTTGTGAATTAGGAACGTAGGTTTACACGAACTGGCACTTCCGGACGTTCCTGACTTCTGAGCATGCGTGTTTTGCTCATACAACTTGTTGGACCAACTTCTCTGTACACACGGTACAACAGTTGTACGACAGCTTGTTGTACAACCAAAGTTTTCTAGTCTGCTCATCCAACTTTTGTTGTACGACCATCACACGTCAGCTGTTCTAATCGCACGTACGAACGGTCGGATGATCGTACAACAAGCAGTCGTACTGTTTTCATAGGACCGTCGCACCGTGTGTTCGGGGCTTTACAGTTTCGTTTTTGCTGCTTGTTTGCCATTGGGAAGAATTCTCACTTCTCTACTTGAAATGCAAGAGGAAACAAGAAGAAAACCCTAAAAAGTGAGTCATATTTCATGTTTTGTTCTGGAAACAACTCTAAAATTTTGGATTCCCCATACCTCTCTGCCTCAGTAAAAATGGTCATCAGGACAAGGAGAGTGAGGAAATTGAATGAAAGAAAGAGAAAAAGAAAGTGGGGACTCGGACAGCTATAAAAACTTGACAAGGGTTCTAGTCTGCAGCAATCGGTGGTGTAGTGTGTCCCTCAGACACTCTGCATTTCCGATCCCGAGCCTATGACCAATGACAGTGTAAATAGAAAATGGCGGTTATCAGCATTCCTCTCCTCACGCTGACAGAGCATGAGAAGAGGAGAACCGATAAGCGGCTTTTCTCAGTGGGGACATCAGCACTAAGTGCTCCCTCTGCAGACTGATTGAGTGGAGAGGATCTGTGAGTGTGTGGGCAGGAAGAGGAAGGAGCTGCACGGACAGCCCACCTTGTGAGACCCCACGGACCAGGCACACTGGAGTGTGTCAAATGAGGAAATTGAGTTCGCTCATCTCATCAATCCTCGCTGCAGGAAGGCGATAATTTCCATCCCGAACCATCGGTGGAGAGTGCCCGAGATCCCTGTGGAGGGTAAGCCGCACAAGCGTAACCGACTCCCCAGCCGTACGGCCGCGAGAGTCCAACCGATCTGGTCAGGAGCCACCTGCATTTTTTCTTTACATATTTCACTGTTTGAAGCACCCCCTTGTTTTTCTGATATCTTGAAGAGGTTTCCATATTTCACACGTCAAGTTTACCAATCTGGATTCACCTATATTGAAAGTTAGGACTTTTTGTTTCAATATACTTTAGCGCCACACCTTCCTGTTTTAAAAGTCATCTAGCGTTTGTGGTCTAATGCGGTGTGTGCGGCTTCTCTTTCCCAATTTGCGCATTAGTCCCCCTTTCTTCATCAGCACTAAGTGCTGATTATCAGTGCAGCCCCATCAGTGTAGCCTGTCAGTGCTCACCAGTGATTCCAATCAGTGCCGGTCAGTGCAGCCTCATAAGCGCACATCGGGGAAGGAGAAAAAATTACTTATTTACAAAATTTTATAACAGAAACTGTTAAAGAAAAACTTTGCTTTTTAAAAATTTTTGGTCTTTTTTTGTTTAGCAAAAGATAAAAAAACTGGTGGTGAATAAATACCACCAAAAGAAAGCTCTATCTGTCTCAAAAAATGATAAAAATATTTTTTTGGTACAGTGTTGCATGACCGCGTAATTGTCATTCAAAGTGCGACAGCGCTGAAAGCTGAACATTGGTCTGGGCAGGAAGGGGGTGAAAGTGCCATGTATTGAAGTTATTAAAAAAAAAGTTTTAGATATACACTTTAAATGGAGAGGATGCAACACCCGACAGTGGACAAGAACATGCAACACCCCAAGATGAACAGAAAAGAGCCAGCAATTATGGCATTTTGAGTTTTTCATCTCTTCAATCCTTGATAACTATAAGGAACCAAAGAGTGAATCATTCCAAAAGTCTCCAACTAACACTGAAATATTACTTCTGTGCTACAAGTTTGTCTTAAAGTGGAACTTAAGTCAGAAAATGTAGTCCTGCTAAATCACTGTTTAAAATCCAGTAATACACTGTCTCACCCTGTTCTGCACATGCTTAGTTGCTCTCTATTTTTAGGCACTCTGCCAAATTTGTAGAGGCTGATCAGCTGACAGGCTAAAGATTTACTGCTGCTCAGGGACTCTGGGTTTCAGCAAAATGGCAGCCTCTAACAAGAAAAAACAGAAGCAATGCTAGAGACAATTTACAGTACACACTAATTTTAGTAACCTAATTATTAATGTAGAATGCACATTCCTTGCTAAAGAACATCATTTTTTATGAAGTTGCTATGGGTAAAGTTCTGCTTTAAATAATGAAAAGCTCTCCTAGAACATTAAAATAGCACAGTAGGTAATGTTACTATTTTTCTTTCTGGTGGAATCAGGCAGCAGCATTATTTGCACAGAAGCCAGTCTAGAAAGCCCTGCCAGATTTTTAAAGAATGGCTCCTTTCTTAATTAAATGCTCAGCCATTGCTTGAAGATAAATGCATTTCACCACTATATTCTCCATGTCAGGTTAGGATCTCCTGTACACAAAGCCTCTGTTAACAAAGTAAAATTGGAATGGATACAATGAGCATTTGGGATGGACAGCCTAAGGTTGTGCAGTGATGAAAAGCAGCTTTCTAATCATGCTGCCAGTGAATGTGATCCTTACTGCTGTGCTCAGGCTGGCAGGCATTGCTGTTCTGGACCAGAGGCTGGGTCTTTTGTTAGATATATTAGAGATTGAAGTGTCTACTTTCCTCTGACGTGTTATCTGCACAGAGCTCTTAAAAGGAATATATAGTATGGCAAAGATATTTTTATTTTAGTCAAGTAAATATAACATGTTGTGTGTGAATATTTTTACTTTTAAAAGTACAGGAAACGTTTTTTTTTTCTTTTTCATACTTACCTAGCTAGATGCATCTGTCCCCCGCCGGTTCAAAGACTGAGAATTGTGCATCGCTCGATTCTCAGCTGTCAGTCACTGGCTCTCTGCTCTGCCCAAAGGCCCACCCCCACTCACTGGAGCGTTGGGCTGTGGAGGGGGCGGGAGCGGCTGGCTCAGGCTCTCAGCGGTTCACTGAGAGACTGAGCCGGATGCCCAGTCCAGACATATGGGTAGATCCCAACTTCAGCCTGCTGTCTGCTGCAAATGGATCACAGGAGTGCAGAACGAATTGCACTCCTGTGATCCCCAGGAGAAGTACAGTCAAACACGCTTTGGCCGCACTTTTCCTGTAAGCAGCAGATGGCCTGTGAATAATAAAGGTAGCAGGAGGTAAAAGAACATAACACTGGCAGACTCAGAGGAGGGACTCCCTTGTTCCCTGGCAAAGCTGTGACCTGCCAACATAATAATGCACAGGTATACAATAAACCACTATTGCACTACACATGCCATATCTTCCAGCACAACAGGGGTATAGAAACATTTTAGGGGCCTCATTTTAGTAGAATGCTAAATATGGAAAGTAGTAAAGGATTTTAGCAAAAGTCTCTTATTTTACAGCTTCACTGTTTCACAAAAAGACACAATATTAAATGTATTAATGTATGTTATTTTATCAGTTTAGCATTTGGAATTAGTTGGCGTTTTTTGATAATTTATCAAGTATGTTTGTACTAATAATTATCTTTAATAAACACTTGGACAACTATTATAATGAATGAATAATCAATAATACAATGTCTTAATTCTAAAAGTGTTGCTCGTTCAATAAATGTTTTTTTTAGGAGGGGTGGGGACTTTTACAAACTTTTAAGGCTGTAATGTGCTCAATACTGGTCTAGCCATCTGAGGTACAAAATGGAAGACAGGGCCCAGTGGTGAAAGGTTGAAATGGTATGATGGTTTACGGAATCACGGTAGGTATTTCATGCCATATTGAGACTGAGCCTTTTTTATAAATGTAGACATCACATGCGGCACTTATTTTTGAAGAATTTTAGCAACAGACTTGTCTATCTACAGTATATATACAGTACTTCCATATATATTTATATTGCTACTTATATTGATAGTCTAGTGGTTCTGGCATGCCCACTCCCATCCCTGACCACAATCCGGGAAGTACAGACATAAACTTAGGAAGAGTCCAAAGAAATGCAACAGCCTGCATATCCTCATTTTCTAGCAGCTAGTATTTGACCTTTGAAACTTCTTGTCTGCTGTGGCTTTTCCTTAGCATACTATTAATAATAAACAGATTCCTGTTACAATGCATAATCATTTAGACCAGTATCCTCACTGTTGATATTCAAGTTTTTCACTTCTAAAGAGGCATCCTGTCTGTATTTGTCTTTTGACATCTTGCTGGTTACATGGGGAGACTATAAAGAACAGAGAGGAAGACAGATGTGTGAAATTCTAATGTATTCCCACTATATGAATCACAGTTATATAAACATGTCCTCCAGAAAGAAATTAGACATCTTACAATGGTATAAATATTGATGTCTCCTCCTTTTGATCTACTGTGTTATATACTGGAGACATTTTCTAAGGTGAGCCCACACAGCAAATCTCGCTGCATAGTAGTGAGCTTAGGTCATGAAGGAAATCCAGCACAGTCCATCATGTTCATCCCTACATCATTGCTGGTGGCAATGGGCTACTGCAGAGTTGAACAAATCTCATTAACATAGATTCCTGAACTGTTCGAGCTTGTTGTTATGTTCTCAATGGAAAAACACATTTCCTGGTTTCTTAAAGCAAACCTGTCAGCCATTTAAACTTTAAAAGATATTGTTTGTGCCTTAGAACCAGGGTCACCAACCCCCAGGTTGTGGACCAGTGCCGGTCCGTGCCCTGTTTGAGGCTGGTTGGCACTGAAGGGGCTGAGCGGCAAGCAAGCAGAGACCAGGCGTGGTTGCATCATTGCCCATGTCACCGTTCTTCGGTCCGCCTCCATGAGATTCTCAATCTCATAGGTGTGGAACCCTGGGTAATCAACTGTGCATGTGCCAGTTTTCCCCCTGGCTCCTGAATTGTAATGTCAGACTCCTTGCTGAGGCTGTAGCACTGGGAAGAGGCTGCAAAAGGCTTTACTTGCAGTAAGTTATTTCACTGTACATAGGTAACCCTTACAAATTGACAAGCTGCATTCGGTGGCTGTGGTGGCATGCTACAGTGATACACTGCACCTGATGGCTGTGGTGGCAGCGGCAGACTACAGTGCCAAGTTGCATCTGGTGGCTGTGGTGGCAGGCTACAGTGACGCTCTGCACCTGGTGGCAGGTTAGTGTCAAGAGGCAATGATTCTTCATCATGGTGAGTTGAAGTATTTCATGATATATTACAGTGTAATAATAATAATAATAGGCTCAATCAACTATCGTGTCGGGATGATTAAAGAGCTAACACCCGTCCCCCAACTGCCACCCCCCAACAGAGTCTCCCCTGTCCTTGGCAAAATTTTCTTCCACGAAAGTGGTCCCTAGTGCCAAAAAGGTTGGGGACTGCTGCCTTAGAACTTAGTTTTTGCATTTAACCAAAAGCGCATGCTTGTGTGCACCCTTCTGGTCCTGGTTTCATTGTTATTACTAGCTGGATTTCCTTTACTTAAAATGATACTTAAGTCTTGTTTTTTTTAAAGATAAAAATAACAAACATGTTATACTTACCTGCTCTATGCAATGATTTTACACAGAGCAGCCCAGATCCTCCTCTTCTAGGGTCCCTCTTCGGTGCTCCTGACCCCTCCCTCCTGTTGAGTGCCCCCACAACAAGCAGCTTGCTATGGGGGCACCCGAGCCGCAGCACTCTTTCTCTCCTCATTGACTGATTGACTTTGAATGACAGCAGCGGGAGCCAATGGCTCCAAGCTTCTGTCTCAGCCAAAGAGGCGGGGAGTCCCGGGCAGCCGAGACACTCCTGCAACATCGCTGGATCTAGATGGACCTCAGGTAACTATTAGGGGGGCTGCGGGGGGCTACTGCAGAAGGCTTTTTATCTTAGTACATAATGCATTAAAATAAAAAAACCTTCTGCCTTTACAACCACATTATTCTAAGCTCTGATTTCCCACCATTCATATATCCATTAGGAGCAGCCTTACTGGCCACTTAGGTGGTTTTCAGAATTTTGGATGGGTGTGATATAGCTCCAGGAGACTTAAGGTGACTTAAAGTGGCTCTAAAGGCTCAAGGTTCTTGTTGAACTGGCCAAGATTCGAATCATGTATGGGCGGCTTTAGCTGTGAGCCGAGTGGGAGGAGGGCAGGGGGGATGTTGGACTACAACTGAGATATTGCTGTTCAAACATAGACTTTACAATAGCTACTCACATTCATCCATCTTGTGGCTAAGGCAGGCCATAGACAGAGCAAATTTCTGTACTACAGCCATGGTAAAAAGGAAAGAAAATTTATTGATTCCCCGATCAAAACAGTCAGTGTAGACAGGAAAATCCCTCCCGCAGAGAGCCGTTGTGTTCTCTCGGCGGGGGGGGGGGGGCACGGGAAGCCGCCCCCGCCAGGAGAACACAGTGATTATTGCTAGCAGCTAAAACAGCCACTAGTAATAATCGCATGTAAAATCTGGCAGGCTGGTTGTCGATTGATCAACTTGGGTACATTCAGCCTGCTCATACATGGTTCGATTCTCACCATCTGTGGCCGACTTAATACTTTCCTGACCAGAAGGAGCACCTCTTTAATAAAGAGAATATTAGAGTTATAAGACTGATAGAATGGTGTATTTTATCTGAATATGAATTTATGAACTCTGCTAAATCTCTACTTATCACATATTTTCATTGCCTAATTCCTAACAAGCTCTTGTCCGTAAGTGTCATATGCAATCATAGGCACAGCCAGGTCAGGCGTACTTTGGTTGAGAAGACATTCAGATGGTTTTGCGGTAGTTCAATAATTTCCTTGCTTCCTTCAAGGATCTGGAGCTGCACACTGAATTGGGTGGGTTCTTATGGTTTAGTGCCATGTACAACACATCCAGATATAATGAATAAAAGGTCATTTTGTTCTGAAATTCACCAGACAAGCTTTCCAAATGGTTGAACTGTTTTGGTTCCTGGTATTTTTCTTTTTTTTTTTTTAATTTTAAATTTTACGATGTCTGTAAGAGAAAGACACAAGTGAACTGGCAGCGAGTTCAGAGACTCCCAGTCCGTGTTCCTTCCGCTGTGGCATACACTTCCGAAATATTCTTAGAATATATAAATATAATCTATAATGTAAACAGTAAGCCATCGGCTCACAGCTAGAAGGGGATAGCTGTCCTGCTAATGCGTATACAGCAGCTAATTCAACTCTGCTTAACACATGAAGAAATGAAACACCCCACTTCCTTTCTTGGCCTGAAACACAGACACTGCTGGATTTATATTTATTTTTATTCTTAGGTCCAAGTCCATTTTCTTAAGATTGGAGAGGGACATTTTTCTCTGTGAGATGGAAGACTAAATAGGCAAGATGGAGGTTATTTAGAAAAAATACTGGTTATCCGAAGGCCCCTCAAGCATTGGCTCTGCTGCTTGATTTAAATAGATCCCTTGTAAAATCAATGTGTGTTACATTTCTTTTCCATGTCAGTAGTATTCTGGGAGCTCAGCTATTCCTGGTAAGAAGGGGATTGCCATATTCCTTTCTGCCATGTTGGTTAAAAAAGGTGGTGGCTTCAAAGTTACTGTGGCTCTCACTTATTGCACATGAATTGTCTTACATTCCACTATCTAGAGTGTGCAATGTGCAGAACAATTTACACAAGGGGACATTTTTAGAAAACATCTACTGGAATGGATTGTAAAATGCAGTATGCAGCACAACATTCAGAGTTGGGCAATGTTCCTTGCAAACCGGGGGGAGGGGGGGTGTGGAGCCCAAATATGGTGTGACCTAACAGTGGTAGCCAAAAAGTTGGCAGAAAACAATAAAAAATATTAAGATACAGTATCTCACAAAAGTAAGTATACCCCTCACATTTTTGTAAATATTTTAATATATCTTTTCATGTGATAAAACATGACTCATGCCCATGGTTAATTGCTTTACATCACCCTCGGTCTTTCAGTATTAGTACTTCCCCTTGCAGTTGAGTGGGAACTGTGAGTTGGTCACTGTCCCCTATTGGTTAGGCTCAAATATGTCAACACTGGATTTTAAATGAAGTGTAATATCTGTTTCTATTAGTGTGCAGTAGGGGTGCTACATAGTCATCCAGTCTTACAGATAGAATGGCTGTTTGCATAGTGCTCCTGCTGGTATGATGGGGGTCCTGAGGGACCTGCCTGCTGGGCAAGGAAGCCAAATAGAGTGTGCACCACGTAAGGTGTGGGTTGGGAGTACTTCTCTGTTGTGGAGGGGCCCACTGCCTCCTAATTTGAACAGAGCTACCTAGTTTGGTCATGAGCTGGGAAGGCAGAGAGCCCGTGGCGTCTATCACCTCCGGGAGTAGCACCCTGGGGGTGCTCTTAGTATCACTATGGGTTTGGGTCCCCACTGTGAGAACAAGCACTAGGCCATGACACACTTGCATTTTTCTGCACTAGGCCTTATAGGCTAGGCCTTTTGTCGGAGACTGGGACAATTTTTGTTACCATGGTGCCAGGCCTAACCATTGCACTGCATCGGCACCTATTTATTTGCATATTTATTTTTCTTCCCACAGGTCACCTGCACTTCTATTCGTTTTGCCTTTTTACTCAGGATGGAGGGTTGTGGGTACTTGGGCCAATCTTGAAGTCTAGAGGAAGGATTTGTGGCCATTAGGTTCCTACCTCCCCTGCTTTGGGGAGCCTCTCTTTGGTAGAGCTCCTCACCTAGTACATGGTGGTTGGCTTTGGTTGATCATGGGGAGAGGGGTCTGCAAGGCCTTTTGGCTAATTGGACCTGAGTGTGCCTTACCCTCGCCAGGGGCCAGGAAAGGGTCCTACTTGTTCCAGAGATGAGCCAGAGACATATACCCTAAGTGATCTTTTTTGTATGTGTACATGCAATTTTTTTGTTCATTTACTGGTGTTTATTTTTGAGCATCCAGCATGAGCTCCAGGAACAAAAATAAAAACACAGGATTTTTATTAAATTGTTCTTTGTTCCTTCCTGGGGCCAGTGCATTTTGGTATGATATATATATATATATATATATATATATATATTATTATATTACCCAAGCAGTTGGCTGCAGTGCAGCATTTATGGTGGACACTCTGACTTGAACTTTAAATTAGGGAAAACTGAGTTTTTAAAGGAACAGCCCATTGTTCAATATTCATATCTTTTTAATGGGTGCAGTCCCTTAAACCCAAATCTAGCTGGGTAGGGAAAGACCCTTTTTCAAGTTTCTGTTTGCAGTTAGTGTTCCTACTGCTGTAACTTACCTTCACTTGGTGGAACTGGAAAATGTCTCCAATGGGGACAAAGACTGCAAAATAAACCTTTGTTTAGTAAAATCGGGGAGGCTTAGAACCTTTGTCAGGTTATTACATCTGGCTATGCCTTCCTATCCTAGTGACAACTACTCCCATTTTTTCATGTCCTGTTATTACATGCTGTCACAGGAACAGGAGTTGAGGTAACATCTGGCACAGACAACAATAAAAACACAATAAGCATATTAACTCTTGCCAAGTCTAGGCACAGCTAAGAAAAACATTTTGGCGGCATCTTGGCTCCCTTGGCTTACTACCGGTTGTTGCTCCTTTCTTTACTACAGCTGTGAGAGATCAACTACTTACTATTTCTAAGGTGACAGAGTTGTAATGGAATCTCTCTGGGTTTCATTGCAGCTCTGCAGCAGAGGACAATATGGGGCAGGAATGTATATCTATTGAGTGACTTTTTGTTTCGGGCACAAGCAATTTAGTTAGTATCACTTGACATCGGAGGGTATCACTTGAGACTGGTCATGTTGCCAGCCCTTTCAACTAAATGTTTTTTCTCCAACTGACCTAGCTTATCCTGGCACAGCTTTGTAAATACAGGTCAGCCCACAGGTATGTAATTACATAGCAAGGAAAGGTTACCGAGTGACAAAAGATATGGTGCTTTTCCGTATCGTTGTAATCTGAGATAACAACCTTTCCCTTTGCTGAACCTAGGATGCCATCAGCAGACCAGATATTATAAGCATAATGATCTACATATGCTGGGGCTGCATCCAGCCTGCTTGTGAACGAACATAGTAAAGATTATCGTAGACCTTGTAATAAAGGGATTAAATCAAATTTATTACTAGGAATGAATTATGTGCTGACATAACTGCATAACAAAAATATGCAACACATTGTACAGGGTGGGCCATTTATATGGATACACTTTATTAAAAGGGAATGGTTGGTGATATTAACTTCCTGTTTGTGGCACATTAGTATATGTGAGGGGGAAAACTTTGCAAGATGGGTGGTGACCATGGCGGCCATTTGCAGTCGGCCATTTTGAATCCAACTTTTGTTTTTTCAATAGGAAGAGGGTCATGTGACACATAAAACTTATTGGGAATTTCACAAGAAAAACAATGGTGTGCTTGGTTTTAATGTAACTTTATTATTTCATGAGTTATTTACAAGTTTCTGACCACTTACAAAATGTGTTCAATGTGCTGCCCATTGTGTTGGATTGTCAATGCAACCCTCTTCTCCCACTCTTCACACACTGATAGCAACACCGCAGGAGAAATGCTAGCAAGGCTTCCAATATCCGTAGTTTCAGGTGCTGCACATCTCGTATCTTCAACAGCATATGTTTTTTTTTATGGTTTCTATGGTCAGTAAAAACCAATACCGGGTGAGCTGCTCCTTCCAGGAGGTACCGCCATTCCTCCAAAGCCGACTTGATGGCCAGCAATTCCCTATCACCATTCACCAGTCTTTGAACATTTATTGAGTACTTTATTATTTCAATGTAATTTTGGTTCGTGTGGTAACAAAAAGAACACTTTAAGGGTTATTCAAAA
>BLSH010066713.1:880379-903198 GCA_018402905.1 Glandirana rugosa | reverse complement strand
GCGTCTGTATTGATGGAGGAGGGGTCTGTACTGATGGAGGGGGGGTCTGTACTGAGGGAGGGGGTTTATACATAGCGAGGGGGTCTATACTGAGGGAGGGGGGTCTGCACTTAGTGGAGGGGAGTCTATATTGAGGGGTGACTATACTTGGTGGAGGGAGGGTCTGTACTGATGGGGGAGGGGTATGTACTTAGTGGAGGGGAGGTCAGTACTGAAGGAGGACTATAATTGGTGGAGGGGGGTCTTTACTGATGGAGGGGGGTCTATACTCAGGGAGGGGGGTCTGTACTGAGAGGCGACTATAGTTGGTGGGGGGTGACACCATGTTTTTCCACACCGGGTGACACCAACCCTAGTGACACCACTGATTGTAACACAACTGGGTGGGCTCGGAGCGCAGTGCTCTTCGCCCCGAACCCACCCTTTTTTCAAGCCTATTAGAGCCTCTGGCTCTAATCACGTGCTTCAAAAGAAACACCCCCCCATTGGAATCCATGCATCCGGCTCTGCTGCATGTCGATCAGGGGGCCGGACGCATGATTAGGGTGACTAAGTGCCCAGTAGGCAAGTGGTTAAGCATTTAAAATACGTAATTCATCTGTAATTTTTTAAGTTGGCGACAGTGTCTTTTTGAAGGAACATAATTCACAGAATTCACAAACACCATCTCATCTAGAAAAGCTGTGTAATTTTCTCTATAAACGTCTGAGATTACATTTCCTCATACTTTCTATTATACACAAGTCAATGCCAGCAGTGAGATATCAGATAAATACTATGACTGACATTCATTGAAACTCTTTGGCTGATAGCTTATCTTCCAGAGAAACTGTGGTAAAACTATATAGAAAATCCTGCACAGTAGCTGTGTACCTTTCCCAACATCCTGAGCAAATCCATTATAAATAGAGCATTCATTGTGTAGTGTATTGTTAGTGAGGGCATATTTTCAGTTATTATTGGAATGTTAAACTCAAAGTCATTTTTAATATGGCCAGATTGCTCGTCCTACGCACATTTCAAAGCACACTAGGTGTGAATAGGCCTCAACACTTTCTGTCTTCTGTATGAGTAAAAAATGAATAATGAGCTCTGAGAATCTTTCTGGCTGTCCTTTGAGTTCATATTATATTTATTTTTTACAAACATTAAATATGAACTCCAGCCTCACCTTCCGTCTTGCACAGTTAGGCTAGGTTCACACCTCTACGGGCAATTCCCATTGCGGGACTGCACCTGTTCCCGCAGCTGCAACCAGTGTTGCCAACCTCCCGCAGCGTTTTTTACTGGCAAAACATGGAAAATTTACTGGCGGAGCACATTTTTTACTGGCAACCTGTAAAATAACTGAACTCCTATTAAAAACTAAGACAATTGATATTTAAACACAACATGGAAACACTGACAATACCCATATCAAGTAGTTTGCCTGGTTTACACTTAAAAAGTCAGCACAGCATGACAAATTATCAGACCCTGATATTAATAGACAGTTGTAAAAATCACTGATTTTTACAAACTGTCAGTAAATTTACTGGCGGTTGGCAACACTGGCTGCAACCACTCACACAGCAAAACGTGCTGCCGCTCAGGAGATGTGTGGGGGTGCCATTAATCCTAATGGCACCTCCACGCACTGAAAACCGCAGCTCAGCTTCCCACAATAGGAACTGCACTGCCAGTGGCAGCTGGTGGTATATTTTTTTTGGGGGAGGGCGGCAAACAATTCACCCACAGCCACTCCCCATTTGGTCGGGTAACCCACACCCCCCGTTCGGTCACCAGCCCCGCACTTACCTCATCTATTGGGCATTGCTTCCTACTGGCGGCAGCTTATCCTGCGTCTCCTCCTCCTCGGCATCACGGCGGCTTCCACCATGCGTCTCCTCCCTCCTCCCCATAGGCGGCCAATAGGATCGTTTCTCCTTTTGGCCAATCAGGTAATTGGCCAGGAGGAGAATCAGGAAGAGAGCGAATATTCATTCGCTATTGTCGCATAACTGGGTGGGCTCTGCGCCCAGAGCCCACCCGTTTTTGAAGCCTATTAGGGCTTCTGGCTCTAATCACGTGCTTCCAAAAAAAACTAAAAAACATTGGAAGCCATGCGTCTGGTGCCCTGCATATAGATTGAAAGGCGGTGCCCCTGCACTCTGCATTACGGGGCGCCACTGTGCACTTGTGGTTTCATGCAGGCAGCATTTTCAAAAATGGAGCAGGGACCTTTTCCTTGTGTTTTCAGGAGGCACAGCAGCCCAATCAAATGAATAGGCTGCCATGCCCGTGCTCGCAGAGCTGCACAAGTGTGAACCTAGCCTTATGCAAACTCCTGTCCTGTACTGAAATTGTTTACTTTGAGTTCATTAGTTTGTGTTCATTAGTGCCCGTTCAAACAGGGGCAACTTGTGATCCGACTTGTGTTGCCTCAAGTCACCCCAAGTCGCTTGATATTTGAAATCCCATTGAAATGAATGGTAGCCGTCTTAATATACACGACTGAAGTCGCTCCGACTTCAAGGCAACTTCTGAAAAGGTTCCTGTACTACTTCTAGGTGACTTCTATCCGACTTGTGCCCATAGGATTCAATAGAAGTCGCCTCCAAGTCAGATCCCCATCTGCATGGAAGTGTCTTTACAGTTAAAAGAATAGAATTTATTTTTAGGCAGCCCCCTCCCTCCCTTCTCTGATTGGTCAAGGCAAAGTCGCCTGGCAAAAGTCGTGTTGTAAAGTCGCCTGAGGTTATTGAAGTCGCGTTGGAAGTTGCGCTGAAGTCGCCTAGCGAAATCGCGCCGAAGTGGGGTCACCCCTATGTGAATGCAGGCTTAGAAGCTACAGCAAGTCAGATAGTCCACCTCATTAACTGGCTGGAGGACCTCTCGTATCATCTAGCTCTTTCCTCCCCAGCCTTACTGTTCCTGGCCAGTCCCTTTTGTTCATTAGATTTCAGTAGACTGCAGTCTACATCCTACATCATGGTATCAACGTAATAAAACATTGTTATCTTTGCATAAATCCTCCCAAGAGAAAGTCTACTGCTTGCATCAGGGCTGAAAACCCATGGGAAGAGTACTGAGGCACGGTATTGTGATGCTTTCTCAACGCTAATGTACAGCACTCTGTCATCCTCTCTCACCAGCCATGATCTTACTGCATCACATAGAGAAGCATAGTGATCCAGCAATGACATCTCTGGGTCTAAAATAAAGTTACATAGTTGTTGAGGTTGAAAAAAGACATCCATTCCAACCTGTGTGTGTGCTTATATGTCAATAGTACATTGTATACCCTTGTATGTTGTAGTCGTTAAGGTGCCCATCTAATATTTTTTTTAAATTATTGATGCTCCCCGCTTGTGGAAGAGAATTCCACATCCTTACCGCTCTTACAGTAAAGAACTGCCAGAGTGTGAGCAATAATTCTAGCAAAAGACCTCCTCTGCACCTCTAACCTGGTAACCGTTAAAAATTTTTAGAGTCGCCTATGGAGATTTTTAAGTACCAGAATTTGCCACCATTCCGTAAGTGTGCGCAATTTTCAATCGTAACATGTATGGTATTTATATACTCGGCTTAACAACCTCTATCGCAATATACAAAAAAATTGGGCTAACTTTACTGTTTCTTATATTTTAACTCAAAAGAGTGATTTTTTTTTCAAAATGAAAGACCGCTGTGCAAATACCGTGTGACAAAAAGTATTGCAATGATCGCCATTTTATTCTCTAGGGTGTTTGAAAAATAAAATATTTTCTTTAGTCTATTTCTAATTCTGTACTTTGTTAGCCTTGAGGATAATGAGGATATAAAGGACATATTGAAACCAAAAAATGTTTTTTTTATTTTATTTTATAAGCATGTTGATGAGGAGGGAATTTAGGAACCAGGGGCCGCAAATTGTTAGCAGATCAAACTTCAGCTTTAAATGATATCCATAAAATAGATCTTAGTCCACATCACTGAAAATGTATGACCATAAGACAGCAGGAAATATCCTTTCTCCCCTCCTGCAGTCTCAACTGGGCACTGATCTCCATTGCCCGAGTGATCATTCAGTGATTTTTTAATCTATACCCATTAGACTCCCTACTGATCAAGAAAACTCCAATGTGACCTGTGCATAAGCAGGCAAAAAGGATACTTTTTGGCTTGCCATGAAAGCATCACATCAGTAGAGAAATGTAGATGCTCTGTACTGTTTTCATTAACATTGTAATGCAAGACCAAGAACAATACCATTAGCTTTTATTTAGTGCTTATAATCTACCTTGTTATCTAATGCTTAGTACACGTGGGCCTAATATATATAGCCGACCGACTTTCCCAATCAGTGCTCTCAGCCAATGGCTCAGAGCACTGATCGGAGTGTTTTGGCGGCGGGGGAGGGGGGGGGGTGGCGCCCCCCCTGTTAGAACACCACAGCTCAGCGGGAGAGATCGCTGTACTAACTTCAGATCGTTAGTACATCGGTTCCGCCCAGAGCTGTCAGTTTTTTATTGGTGTGTACCATGCTTAAGGCCACATTTACACCTAAATGTTTTAGCACGGTGTGTTAAAAATATCCTCTTTGCTGCATCTATGGCATGGTTTCTTCCAAAGCATATGTTCCATAGAAATGAATGATATTGTTTGTAAAATGTGCCTAAAATGCACATCTATGCAACTGCAATGTAGGAAAAAAATATATGAATGTAGCCTTAGAATAGCTTTGTGACATATACCATCATAAGGGACCAGACTAGGTAAAGCCTTCCATTTTGTCAATGAGTTTATATATACAGTATATGGCATTGTATGTTGAAGCTGAACTTTAGGCAGATATAAAGGACACAACTTAATACGGCACAGTGGTGTAGTGGATAGCACTATCACCTAGCAGCAAAAGGGTTGCTGGTTCGAATCCCAACCACAACACTACCTGCCTGGAGTTTGCATGTTCTCTCTGTGCCTGTGTGGGTTTCCTCTGGGTACTCAGGTTTCCTCCCACAGTCCAAAGACATGCTGGTTAATTAGATCCTCTCTAAATTGGCCCTAGTATGTGTATGTATGAATGTGAGTTAGGGACCTTAGATTGTAAGCTCCTTGAGGGTAGGGACTGATGTGAATGTACAATATATATGTAAAGCGCTACGTAAATTGACTGCGGTATATAAGTACCTGAAATAAATAAATAATGCAGTTCTGTGAATAATGAACTGCAGGCAGTGTAAGTACCTTATTCTTATGTAGCATCTGCCTCTTGCAGTCCCTGTATATTAGAATTGGAATGTGATAGGAAAAAATAAAGAGCCAATCAGTTCACGTGCTGAGAAGAAGCATGCTGATAGGAGGAGAAAGCAGCGTTAGAGAGATGAGCTCATCATCAAGCTACTTCTCTTTTCACTGTCCAATCACAGGTTGGGGCAGATCCAGCATGACCTGGACTCAGAGGAAGTGGGTTGAACAATGCCGGCTATCAAACTGCGTACATTTAGCAGCAGAGAAAAGGACTGTGGGGAAATCTCTCTATTGAAAATTGCAGAAAATAATGGTTTGGATGCTATTGGGCTCTTCATGGTTATCTTGTCATCTTTGGCTGGAGTTCTGCTTCAAAAGTGTTTGCGGTATTACATTTGTAGGTAGATCTCCTTAGCATGGAAGATGTCCTAAAAACAAAAAAAAATGATCTCTGAATAAATCCCATCTGCCCACCAGGAAGATACATCAGAGTTTAGATTGCCATGCTACTATCATGCCCTGTTTGTATTGCCAGCAAAGTGAGCACCAGCTTGGAGCATCTCTTATATTAGCACACAAATGTTTACCTTATTACCACATACAGTGCAGCATTCACTGTAAAAATGGGGAAATACCTTCCCACGTTTATAATAAAATGGGGGGAAAAGAACGTAGCATTGGTATGAAGTGAAGCAGAATGGTATGCAGGTCACACACAATGGCATGAATCTGTCTGGTCAGGAAAATGCATTTATACATTCAGTTACAGTCATTCCCCATCATTTAACAGAACTCCCTTGTCTACAGTTTGGACACAATTGCCAGTGTCTGGAAAATATTCCCCAGTTATCAGCTCTCAGTTTGACATGTTCTATAGACTAGAGGTGCTCCCGCTTTTAAGTTGTGGCCCTGCTAAATGAGGGAACGAGGTAAACTGTGGGGTTCTGGACCCTTAAATAAGCCTCAGGGTTGTCTGAGCATACCTGCATGGCTGTCCTGAGAATCTAAATTGATTTAAAGTTGACATCCTCTTACTCCTTTGCCAAAGTTTACAAAAGCCAGTGGCAAATAAATACAATATTAATACATATATAAATATGTATATATATATATATATATACACACTATATGTAGGTTTTAGGCAATGTGAAAAAATGCTGTAAATTAACCACTTGACCACTGGGCACTTAAACCCCTTAACAACCAGACCAATTTTCAGCTTTCAGTGCTCTCACATTTTGAATGACAATTACTCAGTCATGCAACACTGTACCCATATGAAACTTGCGTCCTTTTTTTCACACAAATAGAGCTTTCATTTGGTGGTATTTAATCACCGCTGGGTTTTTTATTTTTTGTGCTATAATTAAAAAAAAGACCAAAAATTTTGTAAAAAAATGAATTTTTCTTCATTTCTGTTATAAAATTTTGCAAATTAGTTATTTTTCTTCATAAATTTTGGCCAAAATTTATACTGCTACATATCTTTGGTAAAAAAAAAAAATTAGTGTATATTATTTGGTCTTTGTGAAGGTTATAGAGTCTACAAGCTATGATGCCAATCACTGAATATTGATCACACCTGATGTACTGATGGCCTATCTCATTTCCTGAGACCCTAACAAGCCAGGAAAGTACAAATACCCCCCAAATTACCCCTTCTTGGAAAGTAGACATTCCAAGGCATTTAGTAAGGGTTATGGTGAATTTTTTGAAGTTGTAATTTTTTCCCACAATTCTTTGCAAAATTAAGATTTTTTTTTTTTGCCAAAATTGTCATATGTTAACGGGTTATTTCTCACACCCAGCATATGCATACCACAAATTACACCCCAAAATACATTCTACTACTCCTCCTGAGTATGGCAATACCACATGTGTGAGTTTTTTACACAGCCTGGCCACATACAGAGGAGCATAAATTACACACACAATTTCTTGACTACCTCTTGCAATTTTGAAGGTCCTGGAGCACCAGGACAATGGAAACTCCCAAAAAATGACCCCATTTTGGAAAGCAAACTCCCCAAAATATATTCTAGGAGGCATAATGAGTCTTTTGAACATGTCATGTTTTCCACAAGTTTTTGGAAAATGTGGAAAGAAAATGAAAACACTTTTTTTTTTACACAAAGTTTATCCATTTATACAATATTTCTAACACACGGCATGTACAAAGCAAAAATGACACCCCAAAATATATTCTGCTACTCCTCCCGAGTATGGCGATACCACATGTGTGACACTTTTACACAGCCTGACCACATACAGAGGCCCAACATGCAGGGAGCACCGTAAGGTGTTCTAGGGGCATACATTTAGAATCTAATTTGACTACCTTTTACACTATTGTGAGGCACTGTGGTGGCATGGATAGGCACTGTAGTGGCACAGATGGGCAGGATAGTGGCAGGGATGGGCACTGTAGTGGCACAGATGGCCACTGTAGTGGCATGGATGGGCACTGTAGTGGCACGGATGGGCACTGTAGTGGCACGGATGGGCAGTGTAGTGGCACGGATGGACACTGTAGTGGCATGGATGTGTCACGGATGAGAACTGATGTGCTATGGATGAGCATGAATGAGGCACAAATGAGCCATGGATGGGGATGGATGAGCCACGGATGGGTGGGTGAGCACGGATGGGTGGTAGGGTTGCCACATCATCCCTTTAACCCAGGACACATACTAATTACACAGGTTCTGTGGCTGATTAAGGTGGTAATTAAACTCACTTGGTGCCTCATCTGCATTAAATCAGCCATAGAACCTGAGTAATTCATATGTGTCCTGGATTAAAGGGATGATATGGCAACCCTAATGGGTGGGTGAGCCCGGATGGGTGAGCATGGATGCATGGATGGGTGAGCACGGCTGGGTGGGTGAGCATGGATAGATGGCTGGGTGAGCACGGCTGGGTGGATGAGCATGGATGCATGGCTGGGTGAGCACGGCTGGGTGGGGGAGCATGGATGGATGGATGGGTGAGCATGGATGGATAAGTGAGCATGGATGGATGGATGGGTGAGCACGGCTGGGTGGGTGAGCACGGATGGATGGATGGGTGAGCACGGCTGGGTGGGTGAGCATGGATGGATGGGTGGGTGAGCATGGATGGATGGCTGGGTGAGCATGGTTGAGCATGCATGGCTGGATGGGTGAGCATGGCTGTGTGAGGATGGCTGGATGGGTGAGCATGGGTAAGGATGGGTGGGTGAGCATGGATTGGGTGAGGATGGGTGGGTGACCATTGATAGGGTGAGGATGGCTGGGTGGGTGGTGGATGGATTGTGGGGACTGGGGGTGCAGACTGTCACTTAGCAGCACTGTGGGCATTACACATTGCCCATAGCGCTGCAGCACCTCCTTTCTCTCCCCTCTCCCCTCTCGCAATGCACCGATCGATGCGGAGAGGAGAGAGAAAAGCCGGTGGAAACGCCGGCTTGTTTACATGTGACTGTGATTGTGATCAAATGACGGCGCTATCACATGGTAAAAGGCTGCTCACAGCGGCCATTCACCGCAATCCGTGATGCGTCGGGTCCCCTGGACCCGACGGTCACGGATGTTTCCATGTGCGCGCCCCAGGGGGCACACGGGAAGCACGATTCTAGGAGGACGTCAATGTACGTCCTCCCAGAGTTTAGCAACCGCTCTGCAGACGTCTTTTGTCTATAAGGCGGTTGTTAACTGGTTAATAATGCTTTCAGAAATAGAAGTGCTAATAGTTTGTTTTTATCAATTAACAAAGTGCAAAGTGAGGCTGGGTTCACACTATTGCGAATTGGATGCTGGTTTCTCCACATCCAATCTGCATGTCAGGAGATTGTGACTGACTTAATGGAGCCGGTTCACACATCGGTTTTACATCAAGGTGGTAATTGAACTCACTTGGTGCATTATCTGCATTAAATTAGCCTCAGAACCTGTGTAATTCATATGTGTTTGGGTTTAAAGGGATGAGGTGGCAACCCAAACTGGACCCTGCTATGAGCCACTCTGTATAGCAGTGTGAACACAGCCTAAATGAACAGCAGAGAAATCTAAATCAAAATTTGGTGTGACCTCCCTTTGCCTATAAAACAGCATCAATTCTTCTAGGTACACTTGCACACAGTTTTTGAAGGAACTCGGCAGGTAGGTTGTTCCAAACATCCTAGAGAACTAACCACAGATCTTCTGTGGATGTCGGCTGCCTCATATCCTTCTGACCCTTCAAGTAATCCCAGACAGACTCAATGTTGAGATCAGGGCTCTGTGGGGGCCAAACCATCACTTCCAGGACTCCTTGTTCTTCTTTACACTGAAGATAGTTCTTAATGACATTGGCTGTATGTTTGGGGTCGCTATCCTGCTGCAGAATAAATGTGGGACCAATCACACCCCTCCCTGATGGTATGGCAAGATGGATACGTATCTGCCTGTATTTCTCAGCGTTGAGGACACCAGACACCATGGATCCTGACCAAACCTCCAACTCCATTTGTAGAAATGTAGGCGTGTGCATATAGGGTGGCAGGTGTGCCTGGGCACACCCTAATCACTCTGTACTGTGCAGATTCCCCCTGCTGCTTGGTTGCAGAGAAAGGAACTGGGAAATCTCTGTCCTCAGTCTCTGTCCTCTGTTTAGAACCCTGATATTTCACCAAAGCCCCCCAGCAGGGCTCCTAAATAAAATTGTAAAAAATTAATAAAATATAATATTGTAAAAAATAATAAAAAAAGAAATTGTAAATAAAATAAAATAAAAATAAACTACTGACACCGTCCTCTGCCCTTTTTGACATATATACACACACACACACTCATGTTTGTTTGCGCTTTGCGGTGCACACCCTAATGCAATAGGCTGTGCACACCTATGAGACCCGAACTTGCAAGGAACCTCCACCATGCTTCAGGCTGGGTTCACACTAGTCCGATTCTCGGACCGACATGAGGAGCACAAGTCGCATTACGTCACAAAAACAATGATTCCCTATGAGAGCCGTCTTAACTAGTCCGACTTGTGTTTTTCAAAGTCGGACCGACCTTGAAAAAGGTTCATGTACTACTTTTGTCCGACTTTGATCCTACTTCAGCCCATTGAAAAGCATTGAAGTCGGATCAAAGTCCAGGCTGCGTGCTCGGATAAGGGTCTGGTATGGATTTTGGGGGGGACCCCACGCTATTTTTTCAGTGTGGGGGTTACCTTAAAACCCACCCCAGACCAAAGGGCCTGGTATGCTCCTGGAGGGGGACTCCATGCCATTTTTTTTTAAATTTGGCGTGGAGTTCCCCTTCAAGAACCCCAGAGCACAAGGTGCCTGGCATTGTCGGGATCAAAGTCGGATCCCTGTTCACAGACAAACGATCCGACTTTGACCCTATGTAGGACCGTAAATCGCACAGCAAAGTAGGATCAAAGTCGGACCGTTTTTTTGTCGGATAGTGTGAACCCAGCCTCACTGTTGCCTACAGACACTCATTATTTTACCACTTTCCAGCCCTTCAGCGAACAAACTGGCTCATGCTACAGCCAAATATTTCAAATTTGGACTCATCAGCGCAGAGCACCTGCTGTCGTTGTTCTGCACCCCAGTTCCTATGTTTTTGTGAGTTTCTTAGCCACATAATTTGTAGAAAGCTGGTAAGTAGCTAATAAAGTGAATCATTACGATGCTACACTGGAGCTGATTTACTAATACTGGAGAGTGCAAAATCTGGGGCAGCTCTGCATAGAAGCCAATCAGCTTCCAGGTTTTATTGTTAAAGCTTAATTGAACAAGCTGGCGTTAGAAACTGATTGGCTACCATGCACAGCTGCACCAGATTTTGCACTGTCCAGTTTTAGAAAATCAATCACTATGTTTTCATGGTTAGAAAATGGAATGATTCTCCTAAAATCTTACTGGTTACCACAGTGCACCGAATTCTCTGAATTTGATGAAGGCTTTGGGAGCTTTTAGGCCTCATACACACGGTCGTATAAAAAAAAAATAAGCAAAAGTCGGGACCAACGACAGGGAAAAATCGGCATCATAAATGCAATTTTGTCTGCGTTAATGAGCGTTAGTGAGCATCGGCGTCAGTAGGCGTTTTGTTTGAAAAAACATTCCTCTGCTATTTTTTAACCTGAAAACGCCGGCGTCAAAAATGCCGGTACATCGCTAGTGAGCGTTTTGTCAGCTCGGCGTCAAAAATGCCAAAGCGTTACAGCCTCGGAATGCGCTGGCCGTGGGTTCTACTTTCAGCTCACTAATGGGGACACCATCTACAGCTCAAAAAAGTCTGCATTTTTATGGGGCCATCGCATAACATGGAGAGCTGTAAAAAACGCGGCACTAAAAAACGCCTGTGTGTATGAGGCCTTAAAAAACAAAGAAGAATTATGTGTTTTCCACCAAATAATGCATACAACAAATCAAAATAAGGACATACTGCATGCTTATTCTTGTTGCCTAATTAGTAACTAATTTGTGTTTTTCCAGGATTTGTCAGATATAATTACATTGGTGGTGATGTAGACCTGTTATGATACAAATGTCATCTTTATAACATTGCCTTGATATTGCAAACATTCATGACAGCACCATCATAAAAATGAATGTACAACTCTAAACTAAGCATCATTCTCAGGAAAAGGTAAATGTCATTCATCCGTGCGTTACAAGTTCATCAGAAACTGCTAAAGTAAACTTAAAACTGATGTTTATCCAAAATTAGAGTGAAACATTACAAACAGCAGTAAATCTAACCAAAGGTTTCCAAGTAAGTTATACAAAAACATGATGATGACCTTATATAAATATTTTCCAACTTTCTGGCAATGAAACATCATTTACACCATCATTCAGAACTATAACTTGCATAGTTAAAGTGGTTGTAAAGGCAGAATGTTTTTTTATCTTAATGCATTCTATGCATTAAGATAAAAAGCCTTCTGTGTGCAGCAGCCTCCCTAACACTTACCTGAGGTCCATCTCTGTCCAGCGATGTCCACGAGTTTCTCAGCCGTCCGAGATTCTCCTTCCTGATTGGCTGAGACACAGCAGTGGCGCCATTGTCAATCAAAGTCAGCTAGCCAATCAGGCGAGAGAAGGGCCGGGTCAGGACTCCATGTCTGAATGGACACAGGAAGCTGTGACCCAGCTCGGGTGCCCTCATAGCAAGCTACTTGCTGTGGGGGCACTGCACAGGAGGGAGGGGTCAGGAGCACAGAAGAGGGACCTGAGATGAGTCTTCGGACTGCTCTGTGCAAATCCATGACAATGGAGCAGGTAAGTATAGCATGTTTATTATTTTTATAGAAGAAAAAAGCTAGACTTTACAATCACTTTAAGTAAAGATATATATATATATATATATATCAATCATTTTTCTATTAATCCCTGGCCAGGTGAGCTTACAATCTACTTCACCTACCACAGTCAGATGCCAGTTCTGGATGGGAGTTTGTTTACCTAAGCTGCACCCTGTTATGAAACTTTGAAATGGTAAAATCTCTGGGACCCTGGAATTTAGCAGTTGGTTGGGTGGGCAAAAAATAGAAGTGCATAACTTAAAGCAGAGTTCCACCCAAAAGGGGAACTTCCGCTCATCTGATTCCTCCCCCCTCCGGTGCCACATTTGGCACCTTTCGGGGGGAAGGGCGGAGCGGATACCCACTTCCAGGAGACAGGGCCGCGGTGAAGTACGTCAGCAGCTCGGTCTCCCTCCTCATTCCCCTTCAGCCAGCCGGTGAAAGAGCACAGTGCGCTTCATGCATGTGCAGTAGGGACCCATCCGTGAAGCCAAAAGACTACTCTGCCGGGTTCCCTTAGTAGCAATGGCTGCGGCAGCACCCGACCAGCCAATCCAAAGGTTGGCTGCGGTGATGACATCACTAGACTCCAGGACAGGTAAGTGTCCTAATGTTAAAAGTCAGCAGCTACAGTATCTGTAGCTGCTGACGTTTAATTTTTAAAGGGGCGGGCGGACCTCCTCTTTAAGATTGCAGTTTGATGCAGTTGTCACTGCAGTTGCTTACCCCTTGTCTAACTGCTGCCCTTTCTGATACTTTGTTTACCTCCAAATTATCTGAGATGAAAAAGTGTGACTCAGAACAATTATTTAGGCAAAGGAAACTCCTGTAGCTCCTGCTACGCCCCAATTACACAGAACAGGATAAGTTAATAAGTAGTGTTGAGCGAACCCGGACTGTAACGTTCGGGTCCGTACCGAACTTTCGGGTGTCCGGGACCCGGACCTGAACACGGACATTTCAAAAAACGTTCGGGTTCTGGGTTCTGGTAGTTGATCACGCATGTTGAATAGCTGAAGGGCAGCCAATCAACAAGCGTTTCACTGGTTTGCCCTTAGAAGCCATCACAGCCATGCCTACTAATGGCATGGCTGTGATTGGCCAGTGCATCATGTGACCCAGCCTCTTTATAAGCTGGAGTCACAGTGCTGCATGTCACATGCTCTTGGGTTAGTGTAGGGAGAGGAAGCTGCCGGCGTTTTTGTGAGGGAGAGATTGCAGACATTTTAACATCTGATCCTGCATCCTGAGATTACTACTGCTGTTACTCTGAGGGACAGATTGCAGAAATTTGAGATTTCACATACTGCTGCTTTGACAGATTGCAGATCAAACTCTGCATAACACAACGATCGCGCACAACGATCAGATTGTTGGAGTAATTTGAGATTTCATATACTGCTGCTTTGAGTGACAGATTGCAGATTAAACCCTGCCTAACACAACGATCGTTAAGATCGTACACAGCGATCAGATTGTGGGAGTAATTTGAGATTTCACATACTGCTGCTTTGAGCGATCTGACTGCACTAGGTAGAGGCTTCTGCTTAGAGGGACAGATTATTGTTCAAAAATCATCTCCTAGTTCTAAAGGGAGAGGTTCTAGCTGCAGCTGTAAGTGACACATTATTGTTCAAAAATCATCTCCTAGTTTCTTTGATTATAATTTATTTTCCCTATCCCCATTTTTTTGTAGGGAACTTGCCCTACTCTTACCCCCATTTTACTTCCTTTTGCAGCCCTCTAGCACTTGCCAGGACTTTGTTACAGCCATTTTTGTGCCTAAAAGTTCGGGTCCCCATTGACTTCAATGGGGTTCGGGGTCTGGGATAAGGTTCGGGCAACGTTCGGTGCCGAACCCGGACTTTTTCCCAAAGTTCGTATGGACCCTGCGAACCCGAACGTCCAGGTGTTCGCTCAACTCTATTAATAAGCAAAGAAAGTTTCCCTTATGCTATCTTTTCAAGATAACAAATTACATCATTTATAGGTTGAATACATTTTTTGTGGCGTATTGTGCTAAACCTGTAGGTAAATAAGAGTACCAGAACATTCACTATGTGGAAGAGTGAAATTGATAATAAAGTGGGCAGTCTCCACCCAGGACAGGGCCTCTGTGAACAGAGGGGCTTCCCTTCCTGAGAAATTAACCAGTTATCTAATCAAAGTAATTGGAAGCAGAAGAACTACTGAGGCCAGCATATAACACCGTACATGCACGCCAGTATAAAAATAATACATGTTTTATATAAGAAAACACTAATAACAGTACATACATCGAATGTACAATAGTGTCATAGGTGCATTTTAAATGATGGAGACAGAATATCAGACTAAGATCCTTAAAAAACACATAAAACAAATGCTATAAACTAAGTTGCAGTGCAGTGAGTAAAATAAGTATTTGATCCCCAAGCAAAACAGGACTTAGTACTTGGTGGAGAAACCCTTGTTGGCAAGCACAGACATTTCTTGTAGTTGGTGACCAAGTTTGCACATCTCAGGAGGGATTTTAGTCCACTCTTCTTTAGACCCCTTTTACACTGGGGCCATGTCTGCATTTGCAGTAAGTGCCGCTCGTTTTAGCCCCATGGCCCATAGCGGGGCTCTTTTAAGTTAAAAACTCCTGGGTTGCGGCGCTTCCGAATCACTTTTCAGGCGCTTCGGAAGCGCTATTAATTGCAATGGGCAGGGGTGTTTTGGGAGCACTGTATACAACCAGCCCCAGAGAAGCTGCTTGCAGGACTTTTCTGAACGTCCTGCAAGCGCATCACCCGGGTGTGAAAGAACCCATTGCAGAGAATGGGAGGCAGTTTTCAGGCCCTTTACAGGAGCTATTTCTAGCGCTAAAATGCCTGAGAACTGCCTCAGTGTGAAAGGTGTCTTACAGATCTTTTCTAAATCCTTAATGGTTCTTGCCTGTCTCTTGGCAACTCAAAGTTTCAGCTCCCTCCATAAATTTTCTATAGGATTAAGGTCTAAAGACTTACTAGACCACTCAATGATCTTAATGTGCTTCTTCTCGAGCCACTCCTTTGTTGCCTTGGCAGTATGTTTTGGGTCATGTCATGCTGGAAGACCTGTCTATGACCCATCTTCAGTGTTCTGGCTGAGGGAAGAAGGTTCTCATCCAAGATTTTACAATACATAGCCCCATCCATTGGCCCCATGTAGGAGGGGTTTTCATTCTTCCCTGGTTGTCCTATGAAGCTACAGGACCCATGACCTTCTGTCTGGACAGTGCTGATTGCCCATGTGCTGATCACATGTACTCTCCCAAGAAAAAAAAAAACCTCTTTAGCAATAGCAACCTGAGCATGTGCAGCTTGCCCCTAAGGCTGGGTTCACACTGCCGTATGGTGCGGCTCACAGCATTGGTCCAGTGGGTCCCTGTTCACCGTTTCAGGTCTGAATTTTTAGCTGAATTCGGACCTGAAATGGACCAGAAGACACACAGGACTCCCGTGCAATTCGCTCTGGAGATGTGTGAACTGGCTCCATTGAGAGCCGGTCACAGTCTTCTGACAATAGTATGAACCCAGCCTAAGGCTCTGTTTTATCAGCAGGTAGATTGGGGACTGTGGAAGAAGGGGAGATTCAGAGAAGACAGGATCAAGCAGTCTTTTTATACAATGCAGAGGATAAACCCTTTAAGTTCCACAGTGAATATAACCAGCATGCTGATTTTACTGTTATGGGTTTAGTAACACTTTGAAATCCATGTGTATTTAGCATGTGATTTTTTTTTTTTCTTTTTGTGTGTAATAGGAGGCAGCAAATCATTTAAATAAATCATTAGGAGTTTTATGATTCCACTTAGAAATTCCCAATCTTTATAAAAGCACTTTGCTTTCTTCTGTGTGTTTACCTTTGTGGATTTTAATATCCTCATAACTGGGGAGCAAATAATCCCCTCTATAATGCACGTTATCATATTTGTATTTGTCTTAGCAGTCATGCTTTTAGGATAGTATAACAATTTTGTCCTTGCAAAACTCCACTTTGTTGTACTATTTTTATAGGAACAGCTTCTACAACAAATACAAGACTTGACTTGCCCCTTGAAGGAACCGTCTAACATCTACATTATGTAGGAAATACATCTTGATAGAGTTTGCAGGTAGAGTTTTATCAAAGATTATTGACAGTGTGCATGAAAACGGCGTGTCGTAATGGGGGCTGTTAGAGAGAATTCTTGAGATGCAGTTTCATTGTGTAAGACACACACCTGGCTCAACATGCATAGGCTGCACTCTAATCAAATCATAATGCGCCTTCGTGGGTCACGCTACCAGGCCGAGCTGTGACTGTGTGTGTTTTGGCATCGATTCAATCAGACCTAGTCAGTCTCACGCTACTTTCCTCCTCCTCCTCCTCCAGTCTTGGGAGTTGTATGTTTTATTTGACTCCTCTAATAGCTCTTACTGGCTTATAGTAGCACATTTTCTGTTTCTCTGCTTTGTGTGCCAGATAGTCTAGAAAGAGAGACATTTATAACAGGGTGTGGCTGTCTTTCATCACCTTGTGGCATTTAAGTGGAGGCTTTTTGATTTCTTTAGAAGTTGAAATTCGGCTGTGGATATTATATTGGTGTTTTCTAAGCCAGGCTTGGGCTGTAGGCCCATTACTTACAAATATGTCTACAAAAGAATATCTTCTGGGCAAAGCTTTTTTTTCTGCTCTTCACTTTCACACTATGAGCTCTTCATGAACTGGGCACGCTGGTCTACAGGCTGATCCTCGTGTCCTGTTCCATTCCCCCCCTCGGGTTGGTTTTAATTTAAATTCTTCAATTGTGCACTGTCCAGGCTCCGCACTGTACATAGTGTACTCTGCTTTGATCAGTCCAGTGACGGAACTCCTATGTCTAGATTGCAGAACACTTGTATAATGGACAAGTGTGTAACAAAACTCGGACACGTGAAATTTGGTAAACAATACTGGAGCTAAGGAATAAAAAAAAAGGTAGAAATTTAAATTGGTCAAACCTGTTCTAAATTGTCTTGCGGTTTGAGACAAAATGTATTAAATTGGCACATGTGCTCAATAAATCGCTATCCTGAAACAAGCCGAAATACATCACTGCATTTCATTATTCCACAAAAGTCAGTGTTCTGGCTTTCCGTGCATTTGGCTTCCGGACTGTGATTGGTACATATGCCTCGTGTCCTAGATTGATGGCCATCACAATACCAAGGACACTTGATGCGGTTCAGCTTTTTACTGGCAAGAATAACACAATACAATGTCAACATAGGAAACATTAAAAGTCACTTCTTTGAGGTAGATGCACAATTGTTAGCTGCATATGTCAGAAGTACATGATGGTTTGGACACCGCGTCAATTCATAACACATAACAGTTGCAGTCATTTTTTGTAGAAGGTTTTAGAAAATGAAATAGTCTTTTTTAAGGGTAACTCCATTTTCGTGGGAAAACAAATAGCAAATAATTTTTTTTAAATGGCATATATAATTGCAACATAAGTAATATTGTAATTGAATGTTTTAAAAAAATTCCTCTTTTCTTCAGTCTGCATCGCTGTAATTTTTTGTAGAATGCAATACAATATGGCTACTTGGAGGTGTGAGATACTCCCAAAGGAAAATTATGTTTAAAGGGATGCAGACCTAGACACTTTCCTGAATTAGAACCTTGCAAGTGCAGCAGCTGACTGATAATTATAACATCACTCCCATTCCATCACGTAACACATGGACATAGACAAACAAACAGTTGCCGTATTTCTTCAGAATAACAAAAAGGTAGACATCTGCAACAAAGTTTGTTAAAATCCCACAATGTACATATATCACATGTGGGTCTAGGGTCACATGATGGCTATGATCCCAACTAAGCATTTCTACAATGCAGTGAAGTGCGCATGCAAAAATGTGCCTGGCTCCAGGCCAAAATTTGGTCCATGAGCTTCTTTGCCGCTACAAACATGCATAGGGTAACCCGTTCAAGTGAAAAGGCTGCCCTATGTGCGACACGTGGAAACACGCGTAAGGCCCGTTTCACACTTGTGCGACCTGAAAGTCGCGTGGTTTTGCTGCAATTTTGATGTGACTTTAAGCAATGCCTGTGTAATCTTGAGGTCTATGGACCTCAAATCGCATCAAAGTCGGACCAAAGTAGTGCAGGGACTACTTTGAAGACGCTGTGGCTTGAAGTTGCACAGATATGAATGGTACGCATTGGAAATCATGGGGTACGACTTGTCATGTGACTTTTCAGTCCCAAGTAGCAGTAATTATAATTATTATTGTTTATCACTAAACCTATTCCTTCCATTATCCCATCAACTCACCACTGTAACTGCTTCCCTCCCACGCCATTGTGAAATGACAGTCGGACGGAAATCCTATGACGTCATCCCGAGAATGGGTTTCGCTCCAGCGTGATCTGTCACCCACTGTGTCCACCAGACACAGCAGATAACTGATCAAGTTTACAGGCCTGCCTCCAGTACTATGTGACCACTGTGACCAATCACAGCAGATCACGACAGTTTTAAACAATGAACTGCTTCCTTTCATGCCATTCATTGTATACAATTGCCTTGCTAGCTGTGAATAGTCATAGTGATCACATGGTACAGACAGGGCCAATCACAGCTGATTTGTACCATCTGATTAGCTGTGGCCAATCACTGCTAATCACAAGAATACACAGTGTCTACACACTGTCATTCAGTAAAAATATTTGCTTATAGTAGTGAAATTCACTGCTATAAGCAATTATAGTGTGGTAAAAAAAAAATCAATTCCCCAGAGTGGTGTAGTGTTACTATGGTAACACTGTATTGCTCTGGTCACAGCGTATAAGAAAAAAATTGAGACACGCCAAAAAACACGCCATGCCTCTTACTAAATACCTCAGACTGTCTATTTTCCAAAAAGGTAATTTGGGGGGGTATTTGAACTGTCCTGGCATTTTCGGGTCTTAAGATATCAAATAGGCCATCAGTACATGAGGATTAATCAATTTTTAGAGATATATTTCATTGTTTGTGGAATCTATAACTTTCCTATGGACTAAATAATATACACTGATTTGGGTTATTTTCACCAAAGAAATGTAGCAGGATACATTTTGGCCTAAATTTATGAGGAAAGATTATTTATTTGCAAACTTTTATTACAGAAACAAAAACACTTTTTTTTCTAAATGTTTGGCCAATCCTTTTATTTAGCAAAAAAGAAAACAGTGATGATTAAATACCACCAAATGAAAGGTCTATTTGTGTGGGAAAAAAAAAAGATTAAAAAAATGTCATATGAGTACAGTGTTGCATGACCGCGCAATTGTCATTCAAATTGCAATAGAGACATTTTTTTTTAAAAATGGGTTAAAGGTCTAACCCAAACCCGCGCAAGGGATATATCCTGAAAAGTGGCGAAAAATGGTATGAAGTGCTAATAGTGCCAGTTATAACCCATAAATTGCAAGTGCTGAATGCTGAAAATCGGCCTGGGCAGGAAGGGGGTAAAAGTGCCCGGTATTGAAGTGGTTAATAAGGAACAAGCACTCAGATGGAACCTTCAGCTCAGGAGCCCTGCTGCAGCTCAGAAAGAAACTAATTACTAAGAATTTTTTTTCCTGACTTTTTTTTCTTCTTTAGAACTGCACTTCAAATATACTTGCATGACTAATGGCTCTAGGTGACGCTGAATTTTGTCTTGTTACAGGATGTGAATCTCCCCCTGAGCTGACACCGGATAAGGCCACAGCTGCAATGGATAAAATCTTTGCTTCCTTACGGGATCTCACAAGGGTTCGAGCACACCTGAAATTGTTCAATTCTGTCTATGTGCCTGGAAGCAATATCCAGCAGGTGAGAAAATGTTTCTCCAGCAAACAAACGAAATGTACTCTTTCCTAACCAGTGATATGTGTACCCTTGGGGTCCTTTCACACTGGTGGTCCGCCCGGTGGCCTCTGCTTTGCTCAGCGGAGGATCGATCTGTTGATCCCCACTTAGCAGGCGGATGAGAGATCCGTCTCCGCTCACTGTGCTGAGACGGACCTGTCAGAGCCCCGCTCTCCTCTATGGGGAGTTCAGATGAAAACGGACCACCATCCGATCCATCTGATCCAATCCCCCAGACAGATTGAAAATAAGGTCACCATCCGTCTGGATTTCACAGACAGGATCGAATAGCATCGGGTGTCAGCGGACATGTGACCGCTGGCATTCGCCTCTCCATAGGAGTGAATGGAGGCTCTGATCAGGTCCGCCTGAAAAACTGATCAGAAAGCCCAAGTGAAAGGGGCCTTATTAGTTCCTTAGAAAGGTTAAGTGGGTGCTTCTGTTTCCTAAAATATTTTTAAGTAATAGTTTAAATTTGTTGCACGCAGTAACTCCCACACACAAAACACCCCACTACACATTTTTTTCTATTTGAAAACATTAAAAATCTCTTGGGAACAGCCATTTACGTTTAGAATTTGGGGTTGGGGGTGCTCTCCACTCCTCCTCTGTTCTGTGTGCCTCTATACTAGCAAGCCACTTGCTCTGAGGGCACACATGCGAGCAAGCTCCTGTGCTGTGTGCATCCATAGACACATGCAGCATGGCTCAGTCCCCTCCACTCCCTCCTCAAAGGATTTGATTGACAGCAGCAGAAGCCAATGGCTTCCTCTTCTGTCTGTGCTTGTGAGAGCAGGGAGATAGAACCAGTGCTACTGCAGACTGGCACAGTGCTGGATCAATACAGAATTCAGGTAAGTATTTAGGGAGGGGGTGGGTGGAGCAACTAGTTGAAGGTTTTTATTTTACCTTAATGTGGGTAATGGATTTAGAACAACTTTAAAGTGTTACTATACTCAGCAATATAAAAACAATTCATCGCCCCCCCCCCCCCAGTGCACAAATCATCTTTTTATATCAAAATACTGCTGCTATATACATTTTTTTCATCTGTATATTGCAGTTAGGTGATAAACTGCAAAGAGCCAGGGCTCCCCAGTGTTCACATAGAAGGAGATTTCACTCTCTGATGATGTAACTTCCTTTGCATCAGTGACCCTTCACCCACAATCCGGCCAGAGCTGATTGGTGCTTAGCCAATGACATGTTCAGTTCACAAACAATCACTGCCTCTAGAAATGCACTGCAGTCTGTATCAATGTGAAACAGGAAGATCGAACAGAGCATGTGCAATCTTTCCACACTGCCTGCATGTAGTATAATATAGTATAATATAATATAGTAGACAGGGCAAGAAGGAAGTATCTGGCCATACAAAATCAAACAGCCCTTTTACACAATACAGAGGATTAAAGGATTAAAGTGGTTGTAAAGTCCGCCCACCCCCCCCCCCCCCAAAAAAAAAAACCTGAAAAGAAAAGGCATAATGAGCCAGTATGCAGGTTTAGGAGATGTTCCCGGGACCTACAGGTAAGCCTTATTGTAGGATTACCTGTAGTTTAAAGTGGTTGTCATGAGTTGACAACCACTGTAATCCCTTACGTTCCACAGTGAGTATAACAAGCATGCTATTCTGCATATACTGACAGATTTTACAGTTGTGGGTTTAGTAACACTTTATTAAGGACTGTTGAAATCATAAATACACTTTTGGCATCAGAAGCTATTAGTCCCTTTAACAAAAATTACTTCTTGCAGGCATGATGTATAACTGCCCTCCGGACTTTGACACTGAGGCTGGGTTCACACTAGTCCGATTCTCGGACCGACATGAAGAGCACAAGTTGCATTACGTCACAAAAACAATGATTCCCTATGAGAGCCGTCTTAACTGCTCCGACATGTGTTTTTCAAAGTCGGACCGACTTTGAAAAAGGTTCCTGTACTACTTTTGTCCGACTTTGATCCTACTTCACCCCTTTGAAAGGCATTGAAGTTGGATCAAAGTCGTATCAGGCTGGGTTCACACTATCCGACAAAAAAAACGGTCCTACTTTGATCCTACACTGCTGTGCGATTTACGGTCCTACATAGGGTCAAAGTCGGACCGTTTGTCTGTGAACAGGGATCCGATTTTGATCCCGACAATGACAGGCACTTTGTGCTCTGGGGATCTTGAAGGGGAACTCCACGCCAAATGGAAAAAAAAAAACTGGCATGGGGTCCCCCTCCAGGAGCATACCAGGCCCTTTGGTCTGGTACGGATTTTAAGGGAACCCCATGCCGAAAAAAACAGCATGGGATCCCCCCAAAATCCATACCAGACCCTTATGCGAGCACGCAACCCGGCAGGCCAGGAAAGACGGCCCAACGCACGAGCGTATTCCCAGACCATACCTAAAACCCCCCTAGGGTACGACAAAAAAAGCCGTACCCCAAGGGAATTTT
>BLSH010066713.1:859125-875730 GCA_018402905.1 Glandirana rugosa | reverse complement strand
GGTGGTGGGTGGCTGATGGTGGCTGGGGGGTGGTGGGTGGGTGGTAAATAGATGGTGGGGGGGAGTATTTTGTCACTAGGCAGCGCTGTGGGCATTACACATTGCCCACAGCGCTGCAGCACCACCTCTCTCCCCCCTCTCTCCTCTCACACTGCACCGATCGGTGCGGAGAGGAGAGACAAGCCAGCGCTTCCGCCGGCTTGTTTACATGTGATCACGCCGTCATTTGACGGCGCGATCACGTGGTGAAAGGCCGCGCACAGCGGCCCTTCACCCCGATCCGTGATCAGTCGGGTCCCCCGGACCCGACGGTCACGGATGTTCCCGTGTGCGCGCCCCAGGGGGCGCGCGGGAAGCGCGATTCTGGGAGGACGTCAATAGACGTCCTCCCAGAATTAAGCAACCGCCCTGTAGACGTCAATTGTCTATGGGGCGGTTGTTAAGCGGTTAACAGTTGTTAACACTGAGAAAGGTAACTGCTCTAAGACAGTGATCCCTCCATCTAGTGTAAAATCTCTACAGCTCTACATTTAATACAATAAAACAATAATGTGTACTAGTGTTGCACCAACACCGGTATAGGTGCCGATACTAAGCGTTTGCATGAGTACTTGTACTCGTGCAAATTCTCCAATGCTAAAACCATTACCTTCGTACTCGGTTTACATACGTGCAGGCCGGTTTGCAGTGCGATTTTAAAGCCCAGTCCAGTGTGATTTCGTTAAGCGGTTCCAATGCGAATTGTAGTGTATGAGATTAGAAATCGCACCTGAACCAGCCTGAAATCGCACAGGACTCTTTCAAATCACACTGCGGCTGGCCCATGCATATGTGAACAGGCTGTAAAAACTCACTGAAACGCGTGTGAAAGTGCTGTCTCTGCCAGTGAAATCTGTGCAGTTTTCATGCATGTATGGTGTAAACAAGCCCTAAAAAAACTGTCACATGACACTAAAAATAGGTATCTGTAATTGGTATTGGCCAGTACTTGAGAAAAAGTATTGGTACTCGTACTGAATCTCAAAAAAGTGCATCCCTAATGTATATTACAAGCTTGCAAAAATGTGAAAGCCATATCAAACGATTCAATAATTCGAAATATGCATTTAATGAAAATATAGTAACTTTCCTTTTAATATGCTTTTTGAAAGGACATTTTTCATAAGTGCATTGCAGGTTACAAGGTCTGCTTTTCATACACAATAATGTATACCGAGCCTTCAAGCTCTTCTTGGTATGGGCAGACATTTTCTGCCAAACGTTTCTCGGTATTGAGCATACGTTGTACAGTGCTTGCTGTTTGTAATGTGGCCAACATTTAAAGGCTTTGTACTGTCTTGCCTTTCTCTCGGGTGGTTACAAGTATTTTCATTATCCCAGTCAGACTGCAATTTCCTGCAACTTCTTTGCCATCAAATCCATTGTAAATAAATGGGTCTTACATGTGTAACCGGAGATATCTTCACATGTGATTAAATAAGCATAATATCCTAATATTTGGATTTCCTGGATAAAGATGTTTATGGGATCAAATTATGTATGCAGAAACTAGGCCTAAAAGCAGGAGATTTATACAGAACAGCACCTATCAAAACCTGTTTTATATTGTCAGCAGGGAAATTTTATATTTTTCTTGTTATTGCCAAGTGAAGCTGCCCTTAGCTGTGCTCAATCTGTGCGGCCAAAGGGCGCCATTCAAGAGAGGGAAATCCACAGCTCTCTTTTCAACACTGTTAACCGTTTGCTGAAGAGTACTGTTTAATGTTCATGTTTTCTGCAGCCCCTCTTTCCTCTGTACCCCATTTTCTCTCCTAATCCTCACTGCTTTTGGTAGTGAAGGTGGTGTGGAAGGCTGACAAAGCTTCTCCTCTATTGCACGATATAAACCGAACAGTAGAACCTTTCCCTGGCAGCCATCAGTTACAAATCACAAGTTGATAGCTGTACAGTTAACATTGCTTCTTCTAAGTACTGCTTCATCATTGCAGAGTAGAGGATCTTCCCTTTTAAATGTATCTTTATTTATAATGTCTATCTAGCCATTCAGTGGCCTCGAGTGGTGTGTCAAAAAAATTGATATCATCCGCTACCACTCTGAGTTTAGAAGGATATAACATTGAGTATGCTAATTGCAATCCTTGTAATCTTTTTTTCACGTCCTGAAATTTAGATTGCTGTTTCTGAAATTCTGGAGAAAAATTAGAGAAAAACATAACTTTAGTCCCATTGAAAAGAACTTCCGTTAACAGCTTAGCTCTTCGCAAAATAAGATCTCTATCCCTTTGATTAAGTAGTCGCACTAAAAATGGTTGTGGTGGGGCTCCAGGTGGTAAGGGCCTAGAGGGTACCCGATGTGCTCTTTCCACCAAAAAAGTCATAGTAAGATGGTCTTTCCCTATGGTTTCCCACAACCACATTTCTGCAAACTCTGTTGGATTAGCACCTTCTACATGCTCTGGAAGACCCACCAATCTAACATTGTTACGCGAAAACGATTTTCCAAGTCCTCTAATTTATGAGCACTAGTATCCATTTTTTTCTTTGTTTCTTTGACGTCTTTATTTAAAGTCTAAGACACATCTTCTAGTTTCTTGGCTCAATCTTCCAATATAGTTGTTCGTTCCCGTATCTTCTGCATATCTTGACGAAGCAAAACAAAGATTTTCATTGTTCATGCAGCCCTCTCCTTAACAAGTCTCCAGACCCGGGTCATGGGTTTTACAAATATAAAGAAAAGATGAGAAAGAGGTAAGGGGAATAAGCTAAAGTTTTTCAAACTCTGAAAGCACCATTTCTTTTGATTATGACACCATTCTGGCAACCTGGATTCTATGTGTATGCCACCATTGTACTATTTGGATATGGTTTTGATATGGCATCTTTTTGTAGCAAGTGTAAAATGTTTAAAGATATCAGAGATCAAGAAGGTGTTTAAGGCTCAAATCTATTTTTCTTAATGCAACATCAATCAGAATATTTTTCAAAATAGTTTTTTTTTACCTGGGAACACCAAAGCAAAATCTTGACCAGGGTGTCTGATACCCCAAGGGTTTCCCTGTTATAGTGTCTTATTACTTCTAAGTATGTTATGTTTTCCTCAAGTTTATGTTTTTAGACCGTCTGTGGTCTATTCTTCTATTCATATCCGAGTTTAGTATCACATTTGACATGTTTATGAATCTTTGACCTTATAAAATGTTAATAGCATAAAAATGAACAGTTAGATATATACACAAGTATATTCTGGCTAGTATACAGATCTCAGCAGAGTACATCCTGAATTGGACTCAAAGCTATGTAGATGGGTGGCTAGATGGAACCAGTGTTATGGGGCCAATCAACAGCATATACCAGTGGCAGTCAGTGATCATCATACATGAACCTGCTCCACTTCAGCCAAAATAGAGAAATCCATTATGGCTTAGTTGTGATATTTTAGGGATTCTGTTAGGGGGAAATATGAAATATATAAAAATATGGGAGCTGGCACTGCTGACCCAAAAAGGTTTGAGACATCTTTAACCTAGCTTCACTACTTAATAACTATTGACCTGTATTCAGGATGCTGGCTTGGAGATCAGACATTTTTTTAACTCCGAAAATAGATTTTATTGGAAGAAATTCCAAAATTGCATTTCAAAGCAGACAGTATGTATTGCAACATAGACTGTAAAAATAATTGATGTAAATAGACATCCATAAAAGAACAGCATATTGCCACGAAATGTGCATGTAGATACATTCATATAAAGTGATATACTGTCCCAAGGGCAGATGCAGTGCTTATATAAATGTAAGGTTCCAGATGCAGACATCTTTATAATAAATAAACACAATGGGCAAATTCCAAAGTCTGCGCAATATTGGTGCAAAAAGAGAAAAGTGTAGCTGCTGGTTGTATATATGGAATAAAAACCATACACAGAAATAAGTGAATAAGCAAAATTAAAACCACGCTACCACAGATAAAGTGCAATGTGCAATTACTAAAAAAAATCAAACCATCAATAGTGCCTATGCCAACATGAAATCAAATCAACATAGTATTTGCAGATCTGTCCACAAAAGCAATAGTGCATATATCCAACATGGGATCAACCCACATAGTGTTTAAAAAACAGTCCATAAAATAAACAAATCTTAACGTGTTTGAATTAATAAATAGTCCACATATATTAAGGTGCTTCAGGTGAATAAGGTGCAATAATTCCAGCAATATTCCAGGTGACCCAGGAAAGGAAGAGGTAATAAGGATTCCTCCACCTCAGGGATAGGCGATCACACACCCTACTTACCAGATTTCAATGATCTCTATTATGGAGATCGTTAGCGCATGTAGGGATGTGGGCAATCCGGATGCAACAGCCAAGGGCTTGCTTCATAGGAGGAGTCTTCTGTGGTTTGCCCCAGCCCACTACGAACCTGAGACTGAGATGGAGGAATCCTTATCACCCCTTCCTTTTCTGGGTCACCTGGAATTATTGCACCTTATTCACCTGAAGCACTTTAATATATGTGGACTATTTATTAATTCAAACACGTTAAGATTTGTGTATTTTGTAGACTGTTTTTAAACACTATGTGGGTTGATCCCATGTTGGATATATGCACTATTGCTTTTGTGGACTGATCTGCAAATACTATGTTGATTTGATTTCATGTTGGCATAGGCACTATTGATGGTTTGATTTTTTTGAGTAATTGCACATTGCACTTTATCTGCGGTAGCATGGTTTTAATTTTGCTTATTCACTTATCTTTATAATAAAGTTCTGTCAATAACTAAATCAGTGGGACTGGGGTATCAATCCACGGAGCACATAACTCCATTTTGAAATGTTTTTTAGGGGCATAGTGAGCCCCTAGTAAAATATACACTTGCATAACCTTTTATGTAACATTAAGGCTCGGTTCATACTGCTGCGCAAATCACATGCGATGTCTGTGCGATGAAAATTCCACCATGCAAATTGTATGGTGAATTTGCATCGCATTCAGACCAAAGTCGTGCAGGACCCTTTTTTTGGCCCACACCAAATTCGGATCGCATGGGTGTGAACACCTAATGCGATCAAACTCGTTTCCGAATTGACAGTTTGCACTGCGGTATACGAACCGATCTGGGGGTGTCATTAACTTTGTATTGACACTCCCAGCGGTTCGCATAAGGCTGCGAGTCAGGTGACATGCAGGAACCCACAGTGGATTTGCAGGGTTCCTGTATCACACCAGTGTGAACCCAGCCTAAGGGAGCATTTTTGCACTGCCTGAAGAGCCTTCTTCCATAGCTCTTCTTCAAAGTGTGCCGCATCCATTTCCCACTGTTTTGCTGCCCTGAAGGGGTATTCTTTCACAAACGTACAGTGCCTTGAAAAAGTATTCATACCCCTTGAAATTTTCCACATTTTGTCATGTTACAACTAAAAACGTAAATGTATTTTATTGGGATTTTATGTGATAGACCAACAGTGGCACATAATTGTGAAGTGAAAGGAAATTCTAGTGGAACCAATTGCCTTCAGAAGTCACCTAATTAGTAAATAGAGTCCACCTGTGTGTAATTTAACATCAGTATAAATACAGCTGTTCTGTGGAGCCCTCAGAGGGTTGTTAGAGAATTTTAGTGAACAAACAGCATCATGAAGGCCAGTGAATACACCAGACAGGTCAGGGATAAAGTTGTGGAGAAGTTTAAAACAGGGTTAGGTTATAAAAAAAATATCCCAAGCTTTGAACATCTCACAGAGCACTGATCAATCCATCATCCAAAAATGGAAAGAGTATGGCACAACTGCACACCTACCAAGACATGGCTGTCCACCTAAACTGGTAGGCCCGGGCAAGGAGAGCATTAATCAGAGAAACAGCCAAGAGGCCCATGATAACTCTGGAGGAGCTGCAGAGATCCACAGCTCAGGTGGGAAAATCTGTCCACAGGACAACTATTAGTCGTGCGCTCCACAAATCTGGCCTTTATGGAAGAGTGGCAAGAAGAAAGCCATTGTTGAAAGAAAGCCAAAGGAAATCCTGTTTGCAGTTTGCAAGAAGCCATGTGGGGGACACAGCAAACATGTGGAAGAAGATGCTTCGGTCAGATAAGACCAAACACTGCATATCACCCTGAACACACCATCCTCACTGTGAAACATGGTGGTGGCAGCATCATATTGTGGGGATGCTTTTCTTCAGCAGGGACAGGGAAGCTGCTCCGAGTTGATGGGAAGATGAATGGAGCCAAATACACAGCAATCTTACAAGAAAACCCGTTAAGAGTCTGAAAAAGACTTGAGACTGGGGTGGAGGTTCACCTTCCAGCAGGACAACGACCCTAAACATACAGCCAGAGCTACAATGGAATGGTTTAGATCAAAGCATATTCATGTTTTAGAATGGCCCAGTCCTAAATCCAATTGAGAATATGTGGCAAGACTTGAAAATTGCTGTTCACAGACGCTCTCCATTCAATCTGACAGAGCTTGAGCTATTTTTCAAAGACAAATGGGCAAAAATTCCACTCTCTAGATATGCAAAGCTGGTAGAGACATACCCAAAAAGACTTGCAGCTGTAGTTGCAGTGAAAGGTGGTTCTACAAAGTACTGACTCAGGGGGGCTGAATAAAAATGCACACCATACTTTTCAGATATTTGTAAAAAATTTTGAAAACCATTTATCATTTTCCTACCACTTCACAATTATGTGCTACTTTGTGTTGGTCTATCAGATAAAATACCAATGAAATACATTTATGTTTTTGGTTATAACATGACAAAATGTAGAAAATTTCAAAGGGTATGAATACTTTTTCAAGGCACTGTAACTAACAATGACGCATAATAAAGCATAGCATTTCAAACCCTTTCTCATTAGCAGTATGCTGCATTAGGTTGAATAGAGGAATATGAGACCGTTGCCATGTATTTTGCTGCCCTGTGCCAAAGTTTAGCTAGCTCGAGGTATGGATTATTACCCAATTTGGGACTGTACACAGTAAATCCCCAAATTTGTTGGAGCTGTTTAGCCTTATTCCAGATGTTTTAATTAGGATATAGGTGGGGAAAAGTTTACTGGATCTAGTAAATGCTATTGCCTCAAGGCCTGATGGCACAGCCTCTAGCTCGTAGTATGAAAAAATAGTGGATAGTATGGGATCCAGCTTAGAAGGGCTCAGTGTTGGTGTTCGTGTTGGTGCGCAGTGTTCCACCCAACAATATTAAGGCAGATTTGGTCCAGTTAATAGTAAGGCCTGACAATACTCCAAACTCAGTGATAGTCTCCATTGCTGCTCAGAAGGAGAAGGAGAAGGAGATGTCGACATTCTTTTACTTCACTGGAAGGAGAAAATGGAAAGGGTGGCATAGCCACACAAGAAAGCTGGGCTAGGGGAACAGAAAGTAAAAATCATTCTTTGTATTTGGGAGGTCTGTGGGTCCCTTGCATAGAGGCTTCCAGCTATTTCCAGGTTGAACCTATTTCAATCCACCATCTACAGCCATCTGCTTTGAGACCCTTATTTTATTTCCACATAATCCTCCCTCTTCGTGGAGACCAGCATGTGCCTCTCTGTTAGAAAATCAGATGTTAAAGAAAATCAAAGGGAATGAGCAGTATAACAAAAGACGCAGGTGTGAAAATACAGTGCAACTGATATGAATATTTAGATACACATAAAAGGTCCCGTCCTGAGTGGGAAGGAATTTGTCTGAGAAAGGTGTAATGTAAGGCATGTGCATAGGACTTGTTTATATAAGTATGCCCTTAGTTCTGGTTATCACTAGTTCTTAGGTTATGAGTTTTCAAGGCACTATCACATCTAAAACTTTTACAACAAAGGACCTCCCTCAATCACTCTCCCACAACCTTGTGAAGAATGGAGTAATAAAGGGGCAAGGTAGTGATTGGTATGTTTTTCATCAGAATGTAGGCAAGAAAACTGCCATGAACAAGGCACATTATATTCTGAAATATCACATTCTAAAAATATAATATGCTTTACAGTAACTCAAGTGTGCTAATATTTTTTCTTAAAGGCCAGACTCCAAACTTTTTAGTTTTGGATAAGCGGGAAATGGGTCTATAACTTGAAATTTACTTTGAAAAAAGGCATATTGAGTTAAACCAAAACTCGAAAACAAATACATTAAAAACCTGAATTATCAGAACTCTTTACTCACAGTTGATCCAGAGGAAGGCATATCAGTTGTAGGTTCGATGACACCAAGACTATCAAACAGAGGTTCTGACCATTCTGAGCATTACTTAAAATTGGGTTTTGTTGCTTCTGTGTTGTGTCTCTATTGGGAATATTTGCCAAAACATTTTGTTCCTGTGACAACTAAACAAATAGGACAGATGTTTAAATCATTTCCCATTCCCCAGTTGGTCTTTAATGATTTAGTATAGCCAAAGCTGTTTTGGAGGGGTGGGTGGGCGCAGAGCTGAAAGCCGGAGATTGACAGTCTCCGGCTCTCTGCTCACAGAATGCTGACAACTGAGCTTTCAGCAGTCTTTGATCGCTCAGTTCTCATTGCAGAGCTGGCGAGGAACAGACACAGCATCAGATCTATGCTGTATCCACCTGGGTGAGTATATATTTTCATACTTTGTCCATACTTGTCTTTTAAAGGGTCTGTTCAGCCAAAATGAATATTAGTTTTCAGTAGATGCTGTGGAGTTATGTGTCCTAGGAACTTCAGGGGAATAGTGGTTGCACCGCTCCCTGATATGATTTTTAATTGAGTTTATATTGTGGGAATGTACCACAAAGAGTGGAAGAAAGGCAGAATTTATAGTAAGGAGAACTACGTTTAGAAAATCCCCGGGACCAGGAAATATAGGACACTCACCTCAGCTACACCTATATGAGATATGTCACTTTGGCATGGATCAGTCCTGTATTAACTTGCTAATTGTTAATTATTTTATTTACAACATGGTGTGCACTCTAGTCACAACCCTGTATATGGTATTGTTTAGTGTCTTGGACCAGTATTTCTCAACCTTTCTTCGGTCAAAGCACCCTTTAAAATTATGCACAATCTTGAGGCACCCCATTCTAAAATTGAAAAAATTAACTAATAATTTTAGTGTGTGTGTGGGCAATACCCACACATGTAGGACATCCAGCATTAGAGGTGATTTATTCTTGCAAAGCAAATACACCTTTAGGACTTGTCCACTTGCTCAGCAGGGGGATCGCTTCGTTGATCCCCGCTGAGTAAGCGGATGTCAAGTCCTTCTCCGCTCACTGTGCTGAGATGGACCTGTCAGTGCCCAGCTGTCCTCTATGGGGAGATCGGATGAAAACGGACCTCCTGTCTATTTCATCCGTTCTGCCAGTTGGATGCTAAATAGCATCACCACGGACAGGATTGGATCGGATGTCAGCGGGTGTCAGCCGACATGTCACCGCTGACACCCGCTGCCCCATAGGGGTGAATGGAGTGTCCGATCAGGTCCACCTGAAAAATTGACAGGTGGATCTGATCAGAAAACCTGTGTGAAAGGGCTCCTATACACTGGAATTGACTAGTATTTGAATATTTCTCTTCTCCCTCAATTTCTCTCTCTCACTCAGCTAATGTGACCCCAGTGCTCCTTATCAACTGATGATGTCATTGGTTGTTAGGATGCCAGTGGCTAGAAGGTTGTAATGGTGCACAATTAAAGCCAGTGGCTTTGTATAATTAAAAGGCAGGCTTCATCCTCCCACAGTATTGTATTCCATTTTTGGGGAATTTTTAGGCATTTTGGAAAGACACCCTTAAGGAAACCTGAAGGCACCTAGGTTAAAAAAAGTCTCTCTTAGGCTACTAGATATTATAATTGTTCTCTCGTTAGCAGTGGTGGCTGGTGCTCAACATTTTTTTGGGGGGGGGGCTAGGGTGTCAAAGAAACCTGCCCCCCGCATAACCATTACTCCCCCATGCGAGAGATGGATGGAAAGGGTCGAACAGTCCGGCCTTACCCTAGGAGGCTGCTGCCTGCTCCAGGCTCCCGGCTGAACAGGTGTTGCTTCTCCTCTTGGCCAAACAGGAAGTGGTGCCTGAGACCCGATTGGCTGGGAGTCCTGAGCCAATCGGATCTCAGGATCCGCTTCTTGATTGGCCGGGAGGAGAAGCAGGAAGAAATTAGCTAATATTATATCGCTAATGTCACACCAGTGGGTGGGCTCGGGGCGCAGTGCTCTGTGTCCCAAGATCACCCTTTTTTTAAGCCAATTAGAGCCTCAGGCTATAATCATGTGCGTAAAAAAAATAAAAACCCATTGAAATCCAACCGCCCGGTGCCATGCATGTAGATTAGGGGCTTAGGGGTTGAACTCATGGATTGGGGGGGGGGGGCGCCCCTGCGCCCCTAATGAGCAGATGCCACTGTTCATTAGCCACATCTTTATGAAGTCTCAGAATCATGGTAAGCTAACCAATAGTATGAATGTTATGACTCAAGAACATCTGTTTTTGGACCTTTATATTTGGATGCTGTAAAAATTTACTGTTTAAGAGCAGTGTGTCAAGTGCAGTCAGCAAAGGCAATCAATGTAATATTTTTTTTTACTGTTCTACATGGATGACAACTGGCTGGTAAGGCTTACTATCATCTGCACCATCATTGTCACTTTTTAAATTGCATTATTATATCATTTTTAATAATTATTTCAGATTTTTAAGTTTCTATAATACTGCATTTCAGAAGAATTCCTACACCTGGGCTATTATAAGGCAGCAATAAACTAGTATCATTCTTCTCAGTAGCAGTAGGCAAATAAGGTAGAGACAGATTGACGAGTGATATGAGCTTCATCCACTTGATTTTGGAATGTCTCGTTGTAAACCATTTAAGTGAAGACTGCATGAAACACCTGCAGCTTGTTGAAAGGCAGACAAGTGATGATGTTTCACTGCTACCTCCCGTATCCAGATGATCTGCCCATGCCATATTCCATTCAGTTCCTAAACAGCAGAATACAAGTGTATTGTCAGAGAGTGATCATGCATAGAAATATGTGGCATGATGCTGGTGCCGGAGGATTGCTATTCAGTGTCACATAAGAATGGTGTAAATGCTTTCTCATTATCTTTATGGAAGGAGCAATACATATATTTTGCTGTTCTCTTTTATATACAACATCTGCAGCTAGAGAAGGCTGGTCCATTCTCATGATGCCCCTATTCATGGCTTCCTTAATTAAAATTGTTTTATTTATGCTGGGTCCTGGCAGGGTGAGGATATTAAACAGATGGGACTTAAAGGCTGCATCTCAAGCAAGCAAACTAAAGTTCAGGCTTTTAAATATTGCGTGACTGGATTTGAGACAGGCCATGGAATGCTCTATTACACAAACTCACAGGCAGTCTCCTTGTGTTCCCTGGATGCTAAGCACATGTGCTAGGACGACCTTCAATCAACTTCAAAGACCGGCTTCCCGCACAAATGTACACAAAAATACAGTTTTATTCTGCCGGTTTATATTTCTTGTAATGTTTGCATTTTTCAAAGGATGATTTGCTTTGGTAAAGATGTTAACCCTTTTTGGCTGGTACGGCACTTTGTACCCCTTGCTGCAATCTAGTTTCTTTGTGTTTTGTATACATGTACATGCGTGCTTACATACACAAGTGAATGCTAGAATTCCAGAACAACTAAATGAATAAATAGCACTTTCACCATTTGTTCATACAATAGATTGACTCATTCTTACTGGCCTTGATATTTTTCCACTAACATATGATATCATAACTGCAACTTAAGCTTTGATCTTATACAAATGATCACATCATTTTATTTTATTCTGTAAACATGTTCTGTCTTCTAGGCATTTCGCCTTTTAGGCTTTACAAAAAGTAGTAAACTGTCCAAGTTTGCCTCATTTGAGCCCAATTCGTGACCTTATGTGGGCCAAATTGTCTACACAGTATAGACTTCAAAATGTGGTCTTATTGAACCCATAGGAAGAAGGGCCAGGTATGGCCTATATTATCACACTTGCATGAAATAAGTGTCCCTGATTTCGAGCATTCCTAACCTATAACTATGAATTATGGGTCACTACTTATAAGATGGCTGCGGGTGCAGACCAGGGAAATTACATCTCTATGTAATATTTCTAGCTAACATTAAAGTGGAACTTCATTCTCCCATTCAACATTGGTTATTTTTAATCATCATGCTGTTCACATTAGTAAATAGGTAGGAAAGTATACCATATTTACATGTTTTGAACTTTTTTACATTTTTTCAGTCACTTCCTAGTTGCCTGCCTAGGCAGAGGAGAGGAGGGGTTTTCTTAGCTAAGCACACTCTCCTGCATGCATACATGAGCTAAGGACAGGAAGTACATGCTACATGAATCATTTGCCCTTACTCAAGATAGCGACGACCAGAAATGCTAGGGGTGTATTTCAAAAAGATTCCTCACCAAAATAAAGCATAGAGACATGGATGGATGGTGGAGTTTGCTTTGCATATTAAAAATAGCATTTTTGGTTTATGGTGCTCAGATGCAGTGAAGATCTGCTTTAAGTAATACTTTAAGGAATATTTCTAGTACAGACCTAGAAAACACTGGTAGGAGTCTATTCTTTGCTTGGGAACTCCTCAAAATCCTCTAGGAAAAGTGGTATTGGTCGTGCAAAGGGAAGTCTGGGCTGGTCAGTTTAGCTTTTTTCCCCAGTAATACAATTAAAGTGATTGCAAAAGTAAATTAAAAAAAAAAAATGTCTATACTTACCTGCACTGTGCAATGGAATTGCACAAAGTGGCATGGAACCTCCTCTTTTTGGGTCCCCCGCCAGCACTCCTGGCCTCTCCCCTCTGTCCAGTGCCCCCATGGGAAGCCATTTCTCATGGGGGCACTCGTGCATGCTTGCACCCGAATCCCTCTGCTGCGTCCAATGACACAGACAGCGGGACTCGGCCCCGCTCCCTCGTCACTGGCTTTGATTGACAGCCCCAGCAAAGCCAGCGAGCCCGGAAGTGAGGGGAGAGAAGAACTGTAGAAGTGCACAGCGCTGGATCAAATGAGGTCTCAGATAAGTAAAAGGTGGGGGTGAGGGGGGATGCTGACACCTAAACATTTTTTACCTTAATGCAAGGAATGCATTAAGGTAAAAAAGTTTAGGCTTTACAACTACTTTAAGACTGGCCATAGATTAATCTTCTTTTTTTTTTTTTGTTCAATCAGCGGGTAGAACGAAAAAAAAATAGACTCGATTTCCCCATCCACACACTTGAGGTGGATGGAGAAATCCTCCCCGCTAAGCTATTGTATTCTGACAGCAGGGAGACATCCCAGCCGTCAGAATACATTGATCAGCGATGCCGGTTATAGCCAGCAGCGAATATCTAAAAGGGCAGTTGTACATAAGTGGATCAGTAGATTGACTTCTGTACAACCACTCTGCTCATACATACATAAAATTTGGCCAGCCTCTGATGAACTGGACACATTTCAATCCATGTTTGGCCAGCTTAAAGCGGAGTTCTACCCAAAAGTGGAACTTCCGCTTTAAGTCCTCCTCCCCAGCTCCAGATGCAGAAACGGAGCTTTTGGGGAGGAGGGGGGGTGGGGATACCCTATTTTTAGGGGTACTTCCGCCCCGGTCACCTTAGGCGATCGGAAGTGGAAGGACTCCTTCCCCCTCCCTCCCGAAGTCTTGTGGGACACAGGACAGGTCCTAGAAGACTTCGGGACCAATCACAATGCGCAGCGCCGCTCGCGCATACGCAGTGTGCGCCCGGCCGTGAAGCCGTGGCCGGGTGCCCACAGTAGCAATGCCAGCGCCGCGGAGGGGAGGGGGAGAGGAGCGAGGCTCCGTGCGGCTCCATCGCTGGACCGGGAGACAGGTAAGTGTCGGTTTATTAAAAGTCAGCAGCTACACTTTTTGTAGCTGCTGACTTTTAATAAACCTAAGGAAAGGGTGGAACTCCGCTTTAAGCAGCCTGAAACAATGATTCTACCTTTCCTTTTTCCAGTAAACGCCTTTACTTTTTCTCCATTTTCTATAAATCAGATCTATTTTAATTCTTCAGCATTCTTTGAATTAAATATAGCATTACTGAACCATTGTATTATTATTATTATGCGGGATTTATATAGCGCCAACAGTTTGAACAGCTATTTACAATGTTAGGGCAGACAGTACAATTACAATACAATTCAATACAGGAGGATCAGAGGACCCTGCTTGTTAGTTAGAGCTTACAATCTATTTGCTATATGATAGTGTGATTGCATGCTTGACATCTGGAGACAGCAATGTGAGATGATCTCATCAGTCTTCTTCTAATCCTTTATCTGCAGGCTGTGGTAAGAGAGAGGGATACCACTGTATTCCTTAACTATATGTGGTGTCATCCACCTGGGTGTCTTGTGTGCCAGGGGATTGTAAACCTAAGGACTGGATGGACAGAAATATACACTATATTGTCAAAAGTATTGGGATGCCTGCCGTTACACACACATTAACTTTAATGGCATCCCAGTCTTACTCTGCAGGGTTCAATATTGAGTTTGCCCACCCTTTGCAGCTATAACAGCTTCAAGTCCTCTGGGAAGGCTGTCCATAAGGTTCATGAGTGTGTTTATGTGAATGTTTGACCATTCTTCCAGAGGTGCATTTGTAAGGTCAGGCACTGATGTTGGACGAGAAAACCTGTCTCACAGTCTCCACTCTAATTCATCCCAAAGGTATTCTATTGGGTTGAAGTCAGGACTCTGTGCTGGCTAGTCAAGGGGCCATCCCTAAACTGTTCCCACAAAGTTGCGAGCATGAAATTGTCCAAAATGTCTTGGTATTCTGACACCTTAAGAGTTCCCTTCACTGGAACTAAGGGGCCAAGCCCAACCCATGAAAAACAACCCCACACCAAACCCCTCCTCCTCCAAATGATTTAGACCAGTGCAAAAGTAAGGTCCATAAAGACATGGATGATCGAGTTTGGGGTGGAGGAACTTGACTGACCTGCACAGAGTCTTGGCAGGTGTCACAATACTTTTCAGAATATAGTGTAAATCAGTTAACAGCTAAAACAGCTCCCTTACAGTATATCTTCAGTATTTTATCTGTGTATTTAGTGGATGCCTGCAGTTCAGCTTTGATGTTAAAGAACCTTTGTTCACACAGAGCTTCTTCTCTAAGTCTGTAAGGTGGACTGTCCTACCTGTGAATCAATGGAAATATAATAGGTGAGAGACAAAGCTTAATTTACAGATGACCACTTGGCTATAGTCAGCTTGATATATCTAGAGGATGCAGAAATTTTGTACCTAGCATTGCACCAATATCAATATCTGTATTTGTGCTTATTCTAAGCATTTGCACATGTACTTGTATGCTTCGATACTAAACCGATACCATCAAGTCGCAGCGACTTTGAAAAAGGTTCCTGCACTTTCTTGCAATTTCATTACGCACTGATCTGTGGCTTAGAAGTTGCACTGAAATATCATGCTTTCAAAGCTGCACTGGTGTGAACCAGGGTTTACAGTTCTTCATTATTATAAAGAAATGGTATTAATGTTTCATTAGTCTAAAAAAACTGTCACATGACACTAAAAATAGGTATCGATAATTGGTTTCGGCAGGTACTTTAAAAAACTGGTATCAGTGCATCCCTTGTAACTGTAGGAAATCAACTGTAGTGGCTTTACCAAAACTATTGATATAATAAAAATAATAGTTGTATGAAGGGGTAGCTGGACAACTAAACCCTTTATTAAAGTGTATGTATAGCCAGAGATTTTTCTTTTTATTTAGTCATGGATGGAATAGTTTTTTTTGGCTGTTTCACTTTGAGGACATTTACATTCACGTACTGTTCAGGAGACACAACAGGAGGTAAAAGGAATTCCCTTACTAAAATGTTGTCCTGCTAAGACTTACCCTTACCTCCTGTTACAGCATCAAGCCTAAAATTTTGGATTTCCAGCCATTTTCTGTCGTGGTGACCATAGCTGGTACAAGGAAATTTGTCACCCTAGGCAGAACCTCATTTTGTCGTCCCCCTGGCTCCTCCAACCCCTTTGCCCTACCCCTGAAGTTGTTTTGCGGCACCTCTCTACCTATTTCTTCAGCCATAATCTGCATCTGTGCCTCTGGACCAGGCCTGAAGACAAATAGTGGCAATATAGCACCCCTTTACATTACAGTGCCCACTTTACATCACAGACCTATTTGCATCCAAGTCCCCCAATTTACATCACAGCCCCATTACCTCAATGCCTTCTTTCCCCCCTTCACATCACAGCCCTCCTCCTGACATCAAAGACCTTCCCCCTTTAAATCAATGTCCTCAGCTCCCCTTCCTTGCCCCTTCACATCCCTCTTTCTTTGTACCTCAGTTCCCTTCACAGCTTCCCTTTTTTGTACCTCAGTCCCCTACACTTCCCCCCTTTCTTCCGTAACTCCATTACCCCGACACTACATTTAACCCCCTGAACCTACGTTTATCCAGACACTACATTTCACCCGTGACATTACATTTCCCCACGATATAACGGTGATAAACAGAAGTCCGGACCAGGTCTCCGTGTCTACGTCTAATACCGACTTCTTTATCCATCTCTCCACGGCGTTTTGTTGAAGTCCCCATCCCGTTTCCCCAAC
>BLSH010066713.1:837784-847923 GCA_018402905.1 Glandirana rugosa | reverse complement strand
TGTCAATGCAACCCTCTTCTCCCACTCTTCACACACTGATAGCAACACCGCAGGAGAAATGCTAGCACAGGCTTCCAGTATCCGTAGTTTCAGGTGCTGCACATCTCATATCTTCACAGCATAGACAATTGCCTTCAGATGACCCCAAAGATAAAAGTCTAAGGGGGTCAGATCGGGAGACCTTGGGGGCCATTCAACTGGCCCACAACGACCAATCCACTTTCCAGGAAACTGTTCATCTAGGAATGCTCGGACCTGACACCCATAATGTGGTGGTGCACCATCTTGCTGGAACTATGATGTCGGTGATAGGGAATTGCTGGCCATCAAGTTGGCTTTGGAGGAATGGGGGTACCTCCTGGAAGGAGCAGCTCACCCGGTATTGGTTTTTACTGACCATAAAAACCATATGCTGTGAAGATACGAGATGTGCAGCACCTGAAACTACGGATACTGGAAGCCTGTGCTAGCATTTCTCCTGCAGTGTTGCTATCAGTGTGTGAAGAGTGGGAGAAGAGGGTTGCATTGACAATCCAACACAATGGGCAGCACATTGAACACAATTTATAAGTGGTCAGAAACTTGTAAATAACTAATGAAAGAATAAAGTTATGTTAAAACCAAGCACACCATTGTTTTTCTTGTGAAATTCCCAATAAGTTTGATGTGTCACATGACCCTCTTCCTATTGAAAAGACAAAAGTTGGATTCAAAATGTCCGACTTCAAAATGGCCGCCATGGTCACCACCCATCTTGAAAAGTTTCCCCCCCCTCACATATACTAATGTGCCACAAACAGGAAGTTAATATCATCAACCATTACCATTTTATTAAGGTGTATCCATATAAATGGCCCACCCTGTACAGTCACTCTAGAGACCGTAAAGAGATGATATATAAATAAATATACAGGTGCATCTCATAAAATTAGAATATTATCAAAAAGGTAATTTATATCAGTAATTCAACTCATATGTTTTATATGGAGGGTGATATATTTTAAGCATTTATTTATTTTATTTTGTTTATAGCTTATAGCTAGTGAAAACCCAAAATTCAGTATCTCAGAAAATTAGAATATTACATAAGACCAAAAAAAAGGGATTTTTAATACAGTAATGTTGGCTTACTGAAAAGTATGTCCATGTGCAGTAATGTATGCACTCAATACTTGGCCGGGGCTCCTTTTACCTGAATTAATGCATCAATGTGGCGTGGCATGGAGACGATCAGCCTGTGGCACTACTGAGGTGTTATGGAAGCCAAGGTTACTTTGATAGTGGCCTTCAGCTGCCCTGCATTGTTGGGTCTGGTGTCTCTCATCTTCCTCTTGACAATACCCCGCAGATTCTCTATGGGGTTTAAAAGGTCAGGCGAGTTTGCTGGCCAATCAGGCACAGTGATACCATGATCATTAAACCAAGTAGTGGTAGTTTTGGCAGTGTGGGCAGGTGCCAAGTCCTGCTGGAAAATCCAGTGTGAAGTTACCACAGTCAGTGATGTTTACGGGAACCATGTCATCTGCTGGTGTTGGTCCACTGTGTTTTATGAAGTCCGAAGTCAGCGCAGCCCTCTACAAGGAAATTCTAGAGCACCTCATGCTTCCCTCTGCTGACCAGCTTTATAGAGATGCTGATTTCATTTTCCAGCGGGACTTGGCACCTGCCCACACTGCCAAAATTACTAATACCTGATTTAATGATCACTGTGCTTGATTGGCCAGCAAACTCGCCTGACCTAAACCCTATAGAGAATTTGTGTGGTATTGTCAAGAGGAAGATGAGACACCCGACCCAACAATGCAGATGAGCTGAAGGCCGCTATCAAAGCAACCTGGGCTTCCATAACACCTCAGCAGTGCCACAGGCTGATTGCCTCCATGCCACGTCTCATTGATGCAGTAATTCATGCAAAATGAGCCCCGACCAAGTATTGAGTGAATACTATACTGTACATGAACATACTTTTCATTAAGTCAACATTGCTGTATTAAAAATCTTTTTTTATTGGTTTTATGCAATATTCTAATTTTCCGAGATACTAAATTCTGGGTTTTCACTAGCTGTAAGCCATAATCATCAAAATAAGAGAAAGAAATGCTTGAAATATGCACCTATATAAAATATGTGTTTCACTTTTTGAATTGAATTGCTGAAATAAATTAACTTTTTGATGATGTTCTAATTTTATGAGATGCACCTGTATATATATTTATATAAAGGGTGTCAAAATACAATTCCACAAAAAAAGTGTTTAAAAACCCACCCACCCTGAATCTGCTGCTGCCTACCTCCCTGGAATGCCCCTCCATTCATAAAATACTCCTTCCTTCCTTCTTTCTTCCATACTGATAGGAAGGTGAGTACTCTCAAAAGTAAACTGTAGTATTGCTTACATTTGTGATCACTTGAAAATCAAGAAAACCCTGAAACTAAAGCCCCTTTTTTTAAGGTAAACCTTTTAGTAAAAAATGCTATGGACTCTGGATAGCAGCTAAAATTGCCCCACTGACCTCAAATCAACAAAATTACATTTTAAAACTCCCAAATAATAAGAACAAAAAAGGCAGCGACTGACCAATATCCCAAATAGCTAGCAATCAGAATAAAGTACAGTTTTCCAATTGGTCTTTATCTCTTCTTATGCAGTCTGTCCCCTACCTTTCCCTACAACAGTTGCCAATATACTGGCACATTGGCTGCTCTGTGTCCCCCTCCCCCTAGTCAGGGGTTGGCTTTCCCAAATCCCCCTCATTGACCCATCTAAGCCTACTGACTATTGTTCCAAAGCAAGCAGTGAAAAAAAAATTCCCTGGTGACTTTGAACATAAATTTGCCAGGACCTGGAATCTCATACCCACAGGATTTCCCTTGAACCCATGGTAGCAGCAAACTCAAACCAAATTCTTTATTACTTCTTTAGAAAATGATAGCTTCCAGATTGTCTATGACTTAAATATTTTTTGAGTCCATGACCCAGAACAGGAAAGGAGAAAATGAAGTTGGAACATTAGCATGATGTGACTTTTGCCCAATCTGACTGACTGCCTAATATTCCCCAGACTTGTTGGAAATAACAGTAAACTGTGTTTGATATTTTAATTTGCACTGAAAACTGAAAAAATGGCCTGCTAATGAAGGGCTTTTCCCCAGGATAAACCAACACTGGAGGTGTCCACTCCCAATTTGTATGCACACCTGGTCAGTCCATGCAGGCAGGTTTATGTGACCATCTTCATTTTTTTTTTCATTTGATTAGATTCTCCCTGAACGCCATTAGTTTTTTTATCTTATATTCAAGAACTAATGTTTCTAAAACTTTCTCAGTTCAGCCCTAACCTAAGATTTGCAAAAGACAGAATATGAATTTAAATCTAGGGTTGTGTCATCCTAGCGTTTTTTTAAGCCTAAGTTTACCTAAAAGAAAAAATAAATCAGTACAAGGAACATTACTTACCTTCTGTGAAATGTATCCCTAGTGCTGCTGTGTGCTCCTTTCGCTGAAATCTTCCTCCTCTGATGTCCCACCAATCTCTTCTGCTGTAATCTTCCTTTGTGGCAGGGTTAATAGACCTAAGGGATCTTGACAGGCACTCAGCATGAGTGCCAGATTATACCCACCGTTTCCCAATTCCTCTATTCAGAGGCAGTTACTACAGCTTCTATGAATGAAACACAATATATGAATGGAGGGGGGTACATATCAGTCATCCTCTCATCCTCCATTCATGGATTGTGATTCAATAATGGACGCTGTAGTAATGGCTTTTATTAATGGAGGAGCTGGGTGGAATGGGTGAGTACTCTTGATGAGTTTCTGTCACAGGCTCTTAGTTCTATTACCCCCCCCACTGCACCGGAAGATTATGATGGTGGGAGGATCCGTCAGAGGAGGAAGATTTCAGCGAAAGAAGGATAAGGTAGTACAAAGGACACATCTCACTGAATGTGCTAATTTTATTTTGTTTTGTTTGTTTTTTGTGTTTTAGGTAAACTAGGAGACTTTAATTGCTGTTTGTATCCTGTGCAGGTGCTCTATGCTTTTTTTTTTTGTTTTTTTAAAGTTCCCTGGGGAAGTTACTTGCAGTCTGCAGAAAGGTTGTCACTTTCTTCCCAAGTGGTATTTTATCTCTTTCGTCTCTTATTTTGAGGTGGCAACAAAATCTCCAGCTTCAGTGGCTACTTGGGTCTCATGTCACTCTAACAATTCACAATTGTCCAGAGTCAGCTCACCTTTTCTTCTGCTCCCGTAGGCCCCATTCACATGGGGCAAATTCTGTTCTAATCAGCAGGGGATCAGCTCACAGATCCCCTGCTGATTGGAGCAGAGCAGGCAGATGACACATCTGTGTCCTCTCAGTTTCTGCAGAGTGGACATGGACAGAGCTCGCTCTGCTCTATGCGCGGCCTGGTATAAACAAGCTCCGCTGTCCATTTACACCCGACTACCCTCGGACCCGCTCCGCCTAAATGGAAGAAGACGGATGTCCTTCCTGTTTTTTTAAGCAGACCCAACTGGACCGGGAGGTAGAGATAGACATAAAACTGTTCACACCCACCTGTCCATAGGGATGAATGGAACTTCAGTGCAGGTCTGCCTGAAAAACTGTCAGGCGGACCTGACCGGAACGGCCGCATGAAAGTGACCTTACTGGCTGAGCCAGCTATTTCAGTCCATCAGGCCTCATGCACACAGGGTGTCTGTTTAGGCCCCTCAAAACTCCGCCAGAACTCCTAGAAGGAAAATGCTGCAAAAGCCGTGTATTGCACACGTGTTTGAGCACTAATGCATTCTGTTGGCCAGAATATTAATTTATACTAGCCATTGGAAAGCATTAATCTTCAAACTCAAGATGCGGCTAAATGCGTCTAGCGTTTATACACGTTTAGACATATTTGCTGCATTCTGTGTTTTCTTTGCTTTTTAGCTCCTCTCCTGATTGTGCCTCTAGTGGGGTCTTTTTCTGCCTTCTTCTAATGTGCCTGTAAATGCCTATGTGCGCATGGACAGATAGGCTTACATAGAGGTGCTACAGTTTTTTAAGCTCTGTGTGCATAAGGCCTCAATACTCTCTCACTAGTAATTAGATGCTGCAGCATTTTGTGCAGTGAGCGAGCAATGGCCATTAGGTAAAGTTACAGTTGCTCCTTGAACATTCTGCCACTGGTAAATTGTAACCACTGGTGTGACATTTCTCTTATTTTGGCCAGCATAAATCCTACTGCTTATTATATAATTGTTCTGTAAAATATGATTATTTGGTAACTGCTAAAGTCTTAGTCACAAAGTCATAAGTATAATCAATTTTATTTGTCTTTTTTTTAACAAGAATAACTCATACTCCTATGTTTGTCCTAGGAACTCAAACATTTTCAGGACCAAATGATCCAAACTCTCTAAATCCTGGAGAGGGTTTGGGCAACAAGTCATGGCAATGTGCTCGTCTATGTAGGGGTTAAATTCCACGAATTTCGATGAAGAATACCAATACATTTTGAATAATTTACTACACACAGCTGTTTTACAATATTTTGGAAAATCCATGTGGTCATTACTCTTCTCTGTAGATAAGAATGAGCGAATCTCATGATGATTGTACTCTGAGTGTTATCTGTGGTGGGAGTAAAAGTGTCAGCCACTCCTGGGAGTGGGTAGATCTCTCATGGTCCATCAGGGAAGGATGTGCCATTTTTGTGCTATCCGTAGTCCCAGATTATATGAACGGTTTTAATTTGTTGCTGTCAAGTGATTTAAAGCTGAACTCAGGATAAGCAAGTATTCTCTAAATATAAGATACATGTGAATCTTGGTGTGATTTGTGTACTTCTTTCTGGTCTGTGAAGTAATCCAGTTTGAAAATGTGTCTCTGTGCAGGAGCTTCCTGTAACAAAGACCAGTCACTGCTGCTCTCTCTCCTTTTGCAGGGTGACCAGTCTTGTATCCGCCCCCTCTTGTGGTTATTAAACAAAACGTTTTTGCCTAGAGTTCAGATTTAACCACTTGATGGAAAACTGTACATTAATTCCATGTTCTTGCAAAGGACAATTGTCAATATGTGGTAAATTGCCAGAAGATCCAGCCAGAAAATTTCTGTTTCTTAAATTTGAATTGATTTGTATTTGCTGATTCTGGAAAGGTTTGTGAGTTTGGCTTTGAGGTTTCTGCCTCCTTGATGACAGCCAAGACCTGAAACACACTCATAGGTGTTATAACAGCCCCTGTTTACTATCTGCGGGTAGCTATTACAGTGTAGGTTAAAATACTCTAGATACAGTATATACTGCAGCACGCAGATTTTCAGGCTGATTGCTGCCGAACATGGATAAATCAAAAACAATATTTTATAAAACTATCACTCAGAACACAACAGTAATGTTCACTGTTGATAGTGGCACCATGGGGTAAAAATTCACATGAACACCGCCACCTTTGTCCTAGAAAACACTTGCCATCACTTTACCTGCAGACGCAATTGTCCACATGCTTCCACTGCTTTGACGTTCGTTTTGATTCCGGAGTGAAATGATGTGCCCATGGTTTGTCACTTGTAATGATGCAATCCAGAAAATCCTGTCCTTCCCTGTCAAAATGCTCCTTCAACGCAGTGCAGACTTCGACTCTTATGTGCCGAGTCAAAAGCAGAAAGCTGTCTTGGTACCCAGTGTAGCAAATCCCCTGTAGGAGCCTCTGGCAAATAGGGATTCGCCCACCCTGCGCAGCCAAGCACACCGAATTTCCACAGGCACACTTGAGACTGGAAACAGTCCAGCAACTTTGTTTTTTGTGTTTTATTTAGGGGTTAATAAACTTGGATGGGGATGAGATGATTATGGGATGCCCATTTCACTGAAACAAACTTTTTTAGGGACACCTCAACTACATACACAGTCTATATACACTCCGTTCATTCCTCCTGTACAATTTTGCTTGCAGATCCACTGTGGTGTAACCATAAAAAAGTCTTTAGCAAAGGCCCTTTACAGGCAGGGACCGCAGGCCCCTATACTTGAAAATGATGGGGTGACACCACTAGCACTTTCGTTGCACTTCCTCCCATGGTCACTGGTCCCAGCACCACCTCTTCAGGCTCTGCCAGTCCTCCTGGCTGCAGCAGCCCCTTTCACTAGCCCTCCTGGCTACATGCCACAGTCCTCCCAGACTACACACTCACCAGCCCACACGGCTGACTTCTCCTGGAGACTTCCTGGATGTGCTCGCTGGCTCCTGCTGTCCTCACTTTTGGGCCCATGCCTCTGGACAGGACTGCTCCGTGTGTTGTAAAAGGATCCCTCCAGTGACCGAGCCCCAGGCTCGAGGTCCAAGGTCACCCTCACCAGACTAGGGAGTTACCCTCAAAGGCCACAGACAGCCTCCTTAGCAACGCATATCCAGCTCCACCTGAACTCCACTGCCCCTACTGGCCTGACCCTGAGTATTTAAGAGGGGCCTACCCCCTGCCAGTCCATTTGCTTTGGATTGGCTGGGGCCCTCCTCATTACTCCAGGGAGCTCCTCCTAACCTCCCTCCCATTCTTCTTGGAGCTTCTCCAAGGTTCCAGCACATAGGGGGAGGTACCAGAGGTGCTGCCTGGTGAGTCATTTAGCCTCCCTGAGTTACTCACCCTGACTCAGATTCAACCCAGCCTTGCTCTTAGCCAGGGCAAATTTATCTACACTACAAGTAACACTAGCACACTTAGCTAGAGGGTGCTACACCAGTGTGCTCTAACGTTTGTGCAAATGTTCATGAAGGATTGTGTTCACCGTTCCCACAGAAAGATTTGTCTCTTGTGCAATTTCATGACAGGTTATGTGTCGATTATCCAGGATCAGGCCTTCAATGTGCTGAATGTTTATAGGAATGACTGCTGTGGACTGGAAACCACCACGGTTGGGATTGTGACTGATGGACATACAGCCATCTTTGAAATGTATACACCATTGAAATGTCTTACTGCAGCAGGGTGTCTCATCACTGTACTGTGTTTGAAGTCTTCTGTAGATATCCGCAGGTTTTATGCCTTCATTCACAAGAAACTTCATCACCACACACCATGCACACGCTAACACTGTTGTCTGCCATCTTGAGTAATGGTCTCTGGACTGGCTTGTGACATGTGCGCCACCTATCAGTAATAGGACAAATTTGCCACTTGCTACTGCATGTAGTACTGCCATGCTACTATCCCTTTTTATAGCTGGAAAATTAAAAGTCCTGGTTTGACCCTCATATAAATACAATAGAATGGGCACACCAGCTAGAGATCAACATACAGTATCAAACTACACAGTCTGCAGTAGATCCTTGAAATTCTAAGTGGTTGTAAACCCTTACAATATACCCAGTGATGTGACTGGCCACAGGTGATATACAAAGATGAAACAAATCTCCCTACATAAGTTGTGCCTGTCTATCTGAAGTCTTCTCTGCTCTACATCCATTCAAAGTCTGCACGGTCAGAAAAAAGGAGGGGAGTGCTGAAGTTTCATTCTGCTGAGCTCATTAAAGTGATCTCTGAGAACTGACTGGAGAGAAGGCCTCCCCACAGCTCGCTTCACACAGCACACAGGAACACATCTGAGGCTGGAGGTCCCTCCCCTGTCACCTTTTTGCTCTTGGTGTCAGGAAAACCTGTCAGGAGTGATTCATGTTGATAGACGAGGAATGAAGCAGAAGACAGAACTGACACTTTGTGCTTTTAAGTGAGACAACACTTAGACATACACACTATAGAGGGATATGCATTGTTCATAATTCATGTCTGAAGTTTACAACCACTTTAATTCTGAAGCAGGCCAAAGTTTTTGCTAAAACATATTCATTTAAATTCAAAATCAATCTGCAACTATTTTTAGAACTACATTTTAATTTTTGCATATAGATATTTACTTTTCTTGAATACTGTAGTCATATTTTTCCTCATCATCTAATTAGTTGTAGCGGTACCCCCGCAGGGGCTGCAGGTTATTGTGATCTACCTGTTACCTCTGCCCAGCCCAGCACACACTCTCCAGTCATTCTTGAGACAATGAACAGATTTGTGCTTTGTTTTTGTGATTTTATTGAGGGGAATTCAACTTGGATGGGTAAGGGAATTATGGGATGCCCAATGAATCAGAACAGTTCTTTAATGGAATCACATATATACCCACTGGTATATATACTCCTCTCTTCTTCTCTCCTGCACAATCTCGCTTGCAGCCTACTCCTCTTCCTCTCTCCTGCGCAATGCTTCTTGCGGCCTAGCTAGCACATGGGGAGGTCTGCCTCTGGCCAGGCCTTGGTGAACCGCCCATTGTAGGCAGGGACCGTTGGCCCCTATTGTGTAGCAAAAAAATTGATGAGAAGTTTGCTAGCTAGCCTGAGTGGACTACTGCTCCCAGTCAGAACCTCTTCTGGCCCTGTCAGCCCTCCTGGCTGCAGCGACCCAACTTCACTGCCAGTGACACCACGGTTCCTGCTGACTCTGTACCCTTCGCAGACTGTCTCTCTCCCCAATCTACTCTGGCACGCCTCTTCAGCATCCCTGGGTGTGTGTCACTCATCGACACCTGGTGGATCTTTCCTGGAGACTTGCCCGGGCTGCACCACTCCGTTGCTCTCTGGTCAGGACTCCCCTTGGATGTGAACCCATCCACGATCTCCACTATCCTAACAATCCTCTCCATGTAAATACGTCCGAACCGACATCGATCTGGACAAACAAAACTAGGACCCGTTCCCCTCACCGAGTCCATCACCGACCACTGAGTGTCCGCCACCGTGGAGAGCCAATGGAGGGGAAACGAAGATCTCTCAAGACCTTCTCTCCCACCCCTCCCCGTCACCTCGACGGACCCCACAAACCCCTCGGGACTGGTTAAGGATCGAACCTAACCGTCCCCCACCCGGAGGATTTTATAAGTCCCTCATAAATTTTTTTTTCAGTGCCTCCTCTCAAGCCCACCTTCTTGACCCCCCACCTCGTGGTCACCGATCCTGGAACCTCACTCGGGGGCCAGACCTCCCCCACTGGAACCCAGACCTCCGAACCCTCACCTTCTCTGGGGAGTCGTGTAGGTTCCCCTCAGGACTGGTCTCTCGTTGCCTCACCACGTCGGGCCCGTTCAGAGGTCCTTTCTAGGTGGTCCACAGCTAC
>BLSH010066713.1:792538-816030 GCA_018402905.1 Glandirana rugosa | reverse complement strand
TACGCTTGACTTTTCTCAGTTCACGGGCAGTTATTTTGCGCCTTGGTTTTTCCACACGCTTCTTGCGACCCTGTTGGCTATTTTGAATGAAACGCTTGATTGTTCGATGATCACGCTTCAGAAGCTTGGCAATTTTAAGAGTGCTGCATCCCTCTGCAAGATATCTCACTATTTTTGACTTTTCGGAGCCTGTCAAGTCCTTCTTTTGACCCATTTTGCCAAAGGAAAGGAAGTTGCCTAATAATTATGCACACCTGATATAGGGTGTTGATGTCATTAAACCACACCCCTTCTCATTACTGAGATGCACATCACCTAATATGCTTAATTGGTAGTAGGCTTTCGAGCCTATACAGCTTGGAGTAAGACAACATGCATAAAGAGGATGATGTGGTCAAAATACTGATTTGCCTAATAATTCTGCATACAGTGTATATATATATATATATATATATATATATATATATATATATATATATATATATATATATAATTAATTAATTGACAGTAGGGGAAGAGTCAAAGTTAAATCATCCAACGGTGCTCTCATCTAGCTGCTTAAGATGGAAATTACCCAATGTCCCAAAAATTTTGAACAGTCACCAGAAGAGCAGGGAAACCTTCCAATGGGGTCATTTGTTCTGGTGACAACTGACTATTAAGGGGGCATTCCTTTCTCATTGGAAATACTTTATCTCACTTGCTGTTTTGTCCCAGGACAGGAAGTGAAGGAAATCTCCACAGTAAGACAACAAAAAAGAAACGCGATAACCTGTTAAGATTCCCTACTATATCCAAAATTTAAAAAAAATTAAAAAATGGCATATACTTTAAAATTGATCTAAGGCCGAAACAATTATTTTTTTTTTATATTTGCACAGAGTAGGGAAGGGTTAAAACCCTTGTCGCTTTGTTTTGCCTGGTGTGTCCCATAAGGAGATTTTCCCTCACTTCGTGTCCTGTAGTCAAAACCAAAAAAGTCTTTCCAAAGTGAAAGGAATCCTCCCATAGTCAGATGTCACCAGAACAAATGACCCTATGGAAGAGTTCCCCTCCTGTTCTGGTGACAGTTGAAAAGTTTTGATTTTTCTTAATGACAGCAGTCACCTGGACAAAGAGAGAAGATGAATCTCTCCAACATGATCCCAGACAGCAATAAAAACCTGATGGAGTTTCTAACACTTTCTATACTATTCAACTAAAATGAAAATAAAAAAATTGGCTTTAGATACAATTTAACCACTTCAAGACCAAGCCTGTTTTTTGGGTTCGGTGTTCACGAGTTAAAACCAGGTTTTTTTGCTATAAAATTACTTAGAACCCCCAAACATTATATATATATTTTTTTCTAACACCCTAGGGAATAAAATGGCGGCTGTTGCAAAACTTTGTCACACCGTATTTGCGCAGCGGTCTTACAAGCGTGATTTTTAAAAAAAAATCTGTTTTATGAGTTAAAAAATAAGACAACAGTAAAGTTTGCCAATGTTTTTCCATATTGTAAAAGACAATGTAACGCCGAGTAAAATGATACTCAACATGTCATGCTTCAAAATTCGCGGAATGGCAACAAACTTTGCAACATAAAAATCTCCATTGGCGACGTTTAAAAAATTCTACAGGTTAGCATTTTTGAGTTACAGAGGAGGTCTAGTGCTAGAATTATTGCTCTCGCTCTAACGATTGCGGAGATACCTCACATGTGTAGTTTGAACACCATTTTCATATGTGGGCGGGACTTATGTATGCGTTCGTTTCTGTGTGCGAGCTCGTGGGAACGGGACACTTTAAATTCTTTTTTTTTTTTTTAATTATTTATTTTTACACTGTTCTTTTTTTTTTTTTAAAAAATGATCACTTTTAGTCCTATTACAAGAAATGTAAACATTCCTTGTAATAGAAAAAAGCATGCCAGGACCTCCTAAATATGAGATCTGGGGTCAAAAAGACCTCACATCTCATATTTACACTAAAATGCAAAAACAAAAAAAAAAAAATGGCAGTGCAAAAAAAAAAAAAATTGTCCCATTTAAGACCATTGGGCGGAAGTGAGTTGTGACGTCGCTTCCACCCTGCCATGTTTTGGAGCTGGGTGACTGGGTTCAGCCACTCACTTGGCTCACGGACACTGGGGGGGACAGACGCGATGGGTCCGGTAAGTGGCGGAGATGACCGGAAACTGGCGGGGGAGGGCACTCCTCCCGCTGATGATTAAAGTGATCTCGTGGCATATCCGCCTCTGAGACCACTTTTATCTTATGCAGAATCGCCTGCACTAAAAGAAGATACCGGGGTTATGGTAGCTATCTGCTATCATAACAACGGTATTCCACTTCAAAGTGACCACCGTCACCTTATGGCGTTGGTCCGGAAGTGGTTAAAGATTAACTCCACTTTTGCTGAGAAAACAAATATTCCCCTGTCGGTGATCAATGTACATTGCAAGGATTTTAACAAATGTTGCAGAGTTCTACTTTTTTGTTGCAGAGGATGCCCAAAATTTGATTTGTATCTTACTGCAGACTTCTGGGAAAATCAGGGAATCACACAAGCAGGAAATTTAATTTCTGGGGGGCGTTCCATACACCAGCTGTGTACAGAATGCCTCCAAGTTGCCCTATTGCATTGCATTATACAGAAGATTACAGCACTGTAGTATGAAAAGCAGTCACAGCAACAGATTTTGTTTTCTTCTTGGCATAAAGTGTTTACATATTTAATTAAAGCTGACTATTTGAACCATACCTGTCAGGGTTAAGGCTCCGTTCACACTTGTACGACTTCAAGGTTTCGCAACTCTGATGCAACTTTGGATGGGTGCGATTTGAATGTGACTTCTTGTCCCTCTGCAAAGTCGGACCCACTGTTGCACCAGTGTTGCAAGTAAAATATTTAGTAAGACTTTCATGCAACTTTTGAGCGTTAACATTGAAGTCTATGGCCCTCACGTTGTATGAAAGTTGGACCAAAGTAATGCATGAACTACTTTGAAGTCGCTGCTACTTTAAAGTAAAATGGTTTCTAAAGTCTCATGACAAGTCGCACAAGAGTGAATGAGGTGTAAATGGTTTGTCTCAACTTTCTAACTGCCATTTCTGCTGGACAACTTGGTCTGTTAACCACTTGACCTCCGGAAGATGTACCCCCTTCCCGACCGAGCCATTTTTAACTGACAGTTGCACGGTCATGCGACAGTGTGCCCAAATAAATTTGTCATTTTTTTTCCCCCACAAATAGAGCTTTCTTTTGGTGGTATTTGATCACCACTGCGGTTTTTATTTATTGTGCTATAAACAAAAAAAAGACAGACAAATTTGGAAATAAATAAAACACATCCAGTAAAAAAAAAAAAAAATCGAATTTCTTCATAAATTTAGGCCAATATGTATTCTGCTACATGTTTATGGTAAAAAGTAAATCCCAATAATCTTATATTGATTGGTTTATAGGAACGTTATAGTGTCTACAAACTATGGTATATATTTATGGATTTATTTTATACTAGTATTGACTAGTATAGACTATGATATTGCGGCAGACAATCAGACACTTACTGACACCTTTGACACTTTGCGGGAACCAGTGATACTAATACAGTGATCAGTGCTAAAAAATATGCAGTGTCACTGTACTAATAGCTCTGGCTGGAAAGGGGTTAAACATTTAGGGTGATCAAAGGGTTAACTGTTTGCCTAACCAGTGTTTTTGTTTACAGTGTTAGGTGTTTTTACTAGGGGAAGAGATGGATTTTATTCCCTGCTTTGCAGGAACACAAAATCCATCCCTTTTCCCTTGTCAGTGTGAAGATCTGCCTTGTTTACATAGGCAGATCTCAGTTCTGTGTGTTTTACCGACGATTGGTAGGTGCCAGAGGACATCCAATGCCAGGCACCCGCAGATAGACTTCTGCTGTGAATAATCACAGTAAAAGCGGCCTTTTGGCGGAAGGCACGTGCCGTCTGCAGGTGGGAGTGCAGAATCACATATATATACATGATCCTGCACAGCAGAGCCGCCCTGTAGCAGTAAATCTGCTATGGGGCAGACGGCAAGTGGTTAAGGAAGTTAAAAAATATGCTTACTGAAAAAACAGTTAAAAATAAGAATAAAAGCCTTAAAAAGGAAACTAAAGTAGTCACAACATCTAAGTATTAGTAATCAGCAATAGAATACATTTTTGTTTCTGGATTCAACACAGCTTTAAGTATTGCTGTCTGATTGACTTTTTGTCATATTTACAATTGGAAGCTAGTTGAAAGTGGTGTAAAATCATAGAAAATTGCTATGTGTATATCCAGCATTACCTTGATTAGACCATGGAGTTGGCACGTGTCTGACTGTGCATGCCATGCTATCATCACTGTTACCATGACAGACTGCTTTGATATTCATGACATTGCAATTCTGCAACATGCTTGTGTGTGTTTTTATTTAGGTAGACTTAAACTCATCAGCATGTACAGCCATATATAGGCTTCCTTGTAGTGTAGGTGTGATCTGCTAGACTTACAGGGCAGAATGGAATGTTATGCTATTTTGCTCAAAAACATGTACAACCATAGCAAATCTGGGGTATTTAAATCTGATGCCTTATCTTTGTGTGGATGGAAATGCTAATTGTGCAATAGAGAAGTTCTGATTCACATGGATAATTTGTTAACCATGGCACACATATATTTTTTATAACTTTCCTATAATAATTTCAGCATATGCTTTATTAACCAAAGACATGGTGAATATATATGCTGCTTATAAAGAACATTAGTGGATATGTTTTGAAAAAATTGAAGTTGACATATAGGGAACCTCATAAATGCTTGTAAAAAAAATAATCCAACCCATGTATTGTTAACAATCTTCGTCGTTCTTAATATTATATGGGGTTTATATAGCGCCGACAGTTTACGCAGTGTTTTACAACTTGAGTGTAGACAGTACAAATAGAATACACTTAAATACAGTAGGAATCAGAGGGCCCTGCTAGTTAGAGGGAAGGTCAAGAGATACAAGAGGTAATAACTGTGGTGGATGTGCTGATGAAGAAGATAAATGTACAGTTGTTAGGTGGGAGCCATATAGGCTTCTCTGAAGAGATGAGTTTTCAGGGATCGTCTGAAAGTGGACAAAGTAGGAGAAAGTCAGACAGATTGGGGTAGAGCATTCCAGAGGATGGGAGAGGCTCTGAAGAAGTCCTGGAGGAGAGCGTGGGATCAGATGACAAGGGAGCTAGAGAGCAGGAGGTCTTGGGAGGAGCGAAGATTATTATTTGGTTGGTATTTTGAGACTAGGATAGTGATGTAGCTGGGGGCCAGGTTGTGGTCATTAGTAATACTTAAGTCAGGAGTCTATTCATTGTACCTTGCTGGTCTGAATCGGAAATCCAAATGAAGGTGAATCATTCTGGGGACAAATGAACTTGGTCTGAGCCAACACAGGACACATCTGAGAGCTCCATAAGGTACATGGTTTATATACTGTACATACATACCTATTTGTTATGGTAGTATAACAAATCATTTAACAGCCATGTCTTTTCAGCACTGGCTTGTGCATTGAAATTTGCAGTTTCTTGCTTGTTGCCATTGCCAAATAACATACAAAAAGAATTGGCAATATACTAAAATATTTATTAGCCTAAAGACACCTGTAGACTAGATGCTTTTGTGGCATGTGCGGACAATGATCCCCATTGGGGACCAACTGAAATCAGTAGGATAGTGGACACAGCTGAAGCAATGCCTAATGAATTCACAAACATGTACTGAGCCATTCCACTCTTTTAGACATGTTGGCTGGAAGTGCGCAGGCCAAGTTAAACAGCAAACATGAGAGGGGTAGGGCCACACTGAATTAAAATAAATTCCAATTAAAATAACAAAAATAGATATGCAGTTAGATTGACATTGTACTAACAATTTGTGTTTCTATAGTCCTATACCCACTTTGCTGTTACTTCAATTGTGCAGTGTACCTAAATACGACTATGAAGTTTAAGGCCTGTTTCACACAGGCTTCAGCTTGTATACGAGCAGTGTGAACAGCAAGCTTTGGCAAAGCATTAGCAGAGCTTTCAGTAATGCTGAAGCTTTTTAAGTTCCATTTAGCTCCAGTTTGTAAACGCTTAACACAGATCCTAATGAGAGTGTTGATTACCGCTTTAAACAAGCTGCTAGCGGGCTTCAGAACTTCTTGAAGCTTGTTGAAAGCCTGCTAGCAACTTGCTTAAAGTGGCAATCAACACTCCCATTCGGTTCTGTGTTCAACATTTACAAACTGGAGCTGAATGGTACCTTAAAAGCTTCAACAAAGCTTGCTGAAAGCTCTGCAATTGCTTTGTCAATGCTTGCTGTTCAGAATGCTCTTATACAAGCTGAAGCCTGTGTGGAACAGGCCTAATAGGCACCAGAGTTGGACCAAGGGCTCTCGGTAATTCACACAAACCTGGTTAAGCACACCCCTCTTCATTTCTGCAATACAAGTCCGTAGGAAGACACTTGCGCTAAGGGGCGTGGCTATTACTGAGCTCTGCCTGTACAGAGCACTGGAATAATGGACTGGAAATAGCATCAGGAATAAAAAGGTGTGAATCTTTATTTGGGTTTTAGAAAATGGGAATAAGGGTGCATGTAGCAAGCAGCCATGACGATGTAATAACAAAATGGTATACATATACTGAGTGGTATTATTACATGTATTAACCAAATACAGTTATTGAAATACAATATTTTTGCTTCTTTTTACTGTTCTCAGTGCTATCTTATGTGTACAATGGAGTCCATTATATTTTGTATCATGTAAGTAAATAGAAATAATTCAGGAAGCTTCAAAGACCAGTGAAAATAAATGAGTTATTAATACATCTATAAAAACAAGTATCAATGTATTCAGGTAACTAGAGCATGGATGTTTTGGAATAAGCTACCTGTATTGCTCCAGAGAAATGTCCAACCACATTTAAAATGCTTGTGGTTGATTTGTGCTTTGCCTCATCTGTATTTTGTTATGATGATGCATATTTTGTCATGTGGCTATCCCAATAAGTATAATTTTCCAGGCCACAATATAGTATTTTTTGTGGTAGGGTGTGTTGATGTGATGCAATAAGTGGGTTATGAACCAGATCATTACTAAAGATTATGTGGCCATATGGTATTTGTTCCTTTTCGGCATTAATAATACAAGAATTCAGGCAAATCATAATAAAGAAGTACATGGATACATTCATAGATAGATCCATAGATAGACAGGCAGATAGATGGCCCTTTTGTTCTTGAGACATAAATGTGTTTTGTTTATTCTGTATATTCTCCATATGTGGGTGCTATATGAAAATATTTTATGCCCAGAGAGATGGGTACTGCAAAGCTGTACTACTGCTTCTGTGAATGAAACAGAATACATGATTTGAAGATGGGTGGATGATTAAAAAGCCTGCCTCCTCCACTCATAGTAGCTGTAGTACCGGCTTCTATGAATGGAAGAGCTGGGCGGAAAGTGTGGGCATAGTCGGGCACTCTTGATGAGTACCTATGAGAGTAAGAGGAGAGGAAAAGTAACAGAATCCATGAACAACTGAGGATTATCCGAGAAAGTGTGCTAATATTTTAATACATTTTTTTCTAGGCCTCCTACAAGCCACTGTTGAAACAAATTATTGAAGAAATTTTCCATCCTGATCGTGCCGAGCCAATGGACATTGAACACATGTCTTCTGGCCTCACCGACTTGCTGAAGACAGGATTTAGCATGTTCATGAAGGTAGGTATGACCAGTGGTGAGTAAAGCTTGCAGAAGCCCCATACACACTGAAAGTGTATCTCCTGGAAAAACAGCTATATGCACAATACATGCATGCAGGGCTTCTTTTTCTCAGAGAATGTGCAGGAACTCCCCACTATTTGAGTCACCCCTTGTTTCTGCCCCCTACCCACCTCCAAGCACTGTCCCTTGGTTCCACCCCCATCCACCTTTCATTACCATCCCTTAGTTCCGCCCCTACCCATGTCCCAGTACCACCCATTTTAGAGAATACAGGACCAAGTATAATTTTGTGGTGCTAAGTAATTTGTATGGCATGTGGTATTGATAACAAGAAAAGCAGTAAAATATATCTTGAAAAAAAAAAAGTGCAGCGCTCAAAAAATGGAATCAAACTATATATAAGGTACGGAAAAAGTGCCACAATATCTATATAGTCCAAAGTTCTCCAGTGTATAAATAGTGAGTTCCAGAAAAAAATGTCCAAACTCTGTATGTTTCTTAAAACTGAAATGTACATGGAAAGGTCAAGGTGGCAACTCACCAGATCCAGTTGCTGCCTCACTTAAGAGGATAGCAAAACATGTATGAATTATGAATGGAACCGGACCTTCTGATGGCCGTCTCTCCCCTCCGTGTCTCCGTGGTATTTGTAAAAAATATAAAGAAAATAATAGTGCAGTATGCTCATACTCTATATCAAGTAGGATAGTGAGAGAACCATCAGCACTATATAAGTGCACTAGTAATTAAAGTAAGAACACCATGAAACAACTAGTCCAGCCATCATATGTGCTAACAACTCACCAGATATCTGTGAGTATAAGGCATCTCACATCAATTAGGTCACACTAGTAATGAATAGGCACCATGATGACTTATCCAACCACCGACTGTCCTAACAACTCACCAGACATAAATGGGTGTTATGCATATCACATCACATCAAATGGGACCCAGTAAAAAGACAATCCTTCCAGCATATGATCGAATCCCACTAGGATATTCCCGATCGGTGCAAGGGATGTGTGAGTCACATATATGTCAGCATCATTTTCCCATGAATAAAGACAAAGATGCTCATAGCGTGATACCGTACTTTTAATTAAAGTTAAAATCCATACAATCCATAAAGGTAAAAAGTTAATAATTGTAAACACAAATGCGGACCTTATAAAGTATAAAAAGTCATAAAAACATACACTGATGCGTTTCTCAAAGGGTTATTCAAAATAAATGTAAAAAAGTAAAATATATCCCCTGCAGCCAGCAATAGTAGACCCCCCACACAAGACTAGATCCCCCTTGCAACAATAGATGCACCCCAGCAACCATAGATACCCTGCAGCAGCAACAGATCTCCCAGCAGTCAGCAACAATAGACCCCTCCCTTAACAGTAGATCCCTTACAGCAACAACTAAGCCCCCAGCAACATAAGACCCCCACAGCAACAATAGACCCCCATGCAAATATAGATTCCCACCAGTGACAATAGATCCCCCAGCTGCCATCATCAATATACCCTCCAGCACACCCCAGCACCCCTTGCCATTGCATACATTCAGTGCTGGAGGTGCCAGAACTGCGTTCCCAGTGATAAAAAAAAAAAGCCCTACATGCATGTTATCTGTTTTTCACAGTCAAACCAGCCTGTACAGCATGTGACATGTATTTCTTTTTGTAATCAGCATTTATGTTTCAGCGTGCTCATTGGATGGTGAATCATGACTTTTGTCCATTGAGCTGCAAGGTGGTCCATAATGCTAAAAGGTCTTTGGTGCATATTGACATGTGTTGGTTTTGACCCGGTGCTTAGCCTGGATCCATGCTTACAGTGGTGTCTTCTCTTTGTCTGTCATGTGACCTATAATGCCGCTCTCAGAGCCATTGTACTCTTAGGAATGACAGGACAAGCAAGAGGAAAAAAGAAGAAAAAACTAAGGTGGGAGGAGTGGGGTGAAGGTTAGAGAGGAAAGATAAGTGAAAATGACCTGAGGCAACAGTATTGTCATGACAATTTCTCAAACATGGCCATCTAACATAACAGACTGATAGTTTGAGAGCCTTGTTAACTTGGCAGCTTTTTTCTTATATAACATGACATTTCTGCACATTCTTATTAATGTATTTTGCTCTATAACATGATAGTCTCCCTAACATGGTAGGCGCTCTAATAATAGGACAGATAATATGGGATTTCCTATTAGAACCTTGTCTATCTGCTGTTATAGTAGTTTGTGACTGTTTTGTTGTTGTTCACCATGCGCTTTAATGACCAGGCCATTTTTTTTTTTTTTGTGATACGGCACTGCGTTGATTTAAGTGACAATTGCAGGGGTGTGCGATGACGTACTCAAATAAAATTGATATTCTTTTTCTTGCACACAAATAGAGCTTTCTTTTGGTGGTATTTGATCACCTCTGCGGTTTTTTTTTTCTTTTGTGTTATAAACAGTTTTGAAAAAACAAACAAACAATATTTTCTAGTTTCTGCTATATAGCAATACATATCCCAAAAAATGTAAAAAAAAAAAAAATTTCTTCATCAGTTTAGGCCAATATGTATTGTAAATATTTTTGATAACAAAATCCCAATAAGCGTATATTGATTGGTTTGCTCAAAAGTTATAATGTCTACAAAGTATGGGATAGATATATGGACTTTTAATTTTTTTTTTGTTGTTTTTACTGGTAATGGCGGCGATCAGTGATTTTTAGCAGGACTGCGACATTGCAGCGGACAAATCTGACCCGAAGGCTCCTTTCACACTTGCGTGACTTTAGACTGCAAAGTCACATGACAAGTCGTTCCCCATGATTATCAATGACAACCTTTCATATATATAGGACTGTACAGACTTCAAAGTAGTCCCTGCACTACTTTGGTCCGACTTTCATGCGAGTTGAGGTCCATAGACCTCAAGTTTGCACAGACGTTCCCTGAAATCACATCAAATTCTCACAACTTTCAAGTTGCACCAGTGTGAAAGGGGCCTTAGTGACATTTTTTGGGGACCAGTGACACCAATACAGTGATCAATGCTAAAAATATGCACTGATCACTGTATAAATGACATGGGCAGAGAAGGGGTTAACATCAGGGGCGATTAAGGGGTTAAATGTGTTCCCTGCTAGTGTTTGTGTGGGGGATGGACTGACAGGAAGAACACTGAGATAGCTGTTCCTGATTACTAGGAATAGACAATCTCTGTGTACTTCCCTATCAGAACAGGGATCTGCCTTGTTTACATAGGCAGATCTCCGCTCTGCCTCTCTATGGAGCGATCGTTGGTGGCCTGCGAACATTGGGTCCGCCAGACCCGCAGATTGGCTCCCACTCTGTGCAGCGGGCGCGTGCGCGCCCACAGTATCTATTACACTAAACAACGTAAAGGTACGTTGTTTCGTGCAATAGAGCCGCCCTGCCGCAGTATATTTGCGGTGGGGGGTCTTTAAGTGTTTAAAGCATTTGTATATTCTTAACAAGTAATAAAAGAGCATTAAAATGAGCCATCCTTAACATCTCTAGCTGCTTGCATAGTGAAGAAATTCCTAAAAATCTAAATGAGGAGGGTCCCTTTTTTTACATAATACACATCATAAACACCATAATAATGTTAAGTGGGGATTTTCAGAGACCTAAAAACTATTTCAGAGGTGCCTTTATGGTTAAAAAAAAAAAAAAAGAAAAATATTTTTATGCTGTCTTATCACCAAAATGACATTGCATACCCCTGTCATTCACTATGCTAATATACAGTTTTACATTATTTTCTAAATTGAATTAATGTTCGCTGAACATAAAGTTTATCTGCCAAAATAACTTGCACTGTAATTTTTGGACTTTATATCCGGTACTACAATAGGTCAGTATAGAACATCATACAAATTTTTGTTTTTCATTCTGGCATTATCCTGTCTTTTGTTCGTCTACTCAGTGCGGAAAAAAGCTTTCAATAGTCCAAAGAGCACATGTGTCTGCATGTGTTGTTGCAAGAAAAGGCCAACAATAACCATTCTTAAATCACAGTCCCAGAATGGAAGAAGACAGTGCTGTGACAGCAACAACAGCTGAGGAAATTCAAGGCTTGTATTTAGTTGACTTACATGGTGATTATCATTTAACATTGTAGGAGTAAATTATTTGTTCTTTTTGCTTGTGAAACATCTAAATAAGAATAGTCTTGCATTTGTACACGTGCTTCGTTCATGTATCTCTAGCCTCGTGAGTCTGCAAGTGATAAAGTAATAATCCCTCTGCTATTGTTCATCTTTTGATACCTTACGGAATAGTAAATTCTGAAAAAGACAGGCTTGTCAAAGGAGGTGACTAAACACTGTCTTTGATCTTTTACATATGAAGCTGTGTTATGTAAGTCCAGTCAGTTCTAAATCTCTATTATGCTTGAAATAGATCCAGCAGTTTCTTTTTGCCTGATCTGCAGGCAACACTGGTATTGGATCATATTTATTTCGTTTTAATGTATATGTTTTTAAAGCCCAATTCCAGCTTCACTTTTTTATGTTTTAATACATTCCATTAATCATTACAGTAAAATGTCAGTAGTGTTTTTTTTCCACTACTCACCCTTCCTTCGCTCCTTGTTACATTGATCCCCCATTTTTCTGTTATAGACACCCAAAAAGATCTGGGTTTGTGGTTCCATCCAAGCGAGATGAGGGTGGCTTCTCCCATGCCACTGATTTTGATGGAACTATGGATGCAACGCTAAACTAAAGATCAATCTGCCACTCAAAAACATAAAAACGGTTATCATGGGTTTTATAAAGAGAAAGCATGACAGTGGTTGTCTACTTTCTGGCACTGTGCCTTTAAAGTGAAGTGAAGTTAGCCTAACACTAACTATTCTTAAAAATGTTCCTTTCCCCTCCTAACTTGTGTAAAAATGATCTGTATACAGTACTTACCTTTTTTAGTCCCCTATGGACTGGTGATCCTTCAGCTCTAGCACCCCTGTATCAGTGAGCAGTGGTTGCATGGGAGAGGAAGTTCTGACAGCAGCTGGGGCATGGGAGCCTATAGGTCATGGATATGCAATTAGCGGACCTCCAGATGTTGCAGAACTACAAGTCCCATGAGGCATAGCAAGACTCTGACAGCCACAAGCATGACACCCAGAGGCAGAGGCATGATGGGACTTGTAGTTTTGCAACAGCTGGAGGTCCGCTAATTGCATATCCCTGCTATAGGTGATATCATGGCTCCCAGAATTCCTGGTCGAGTGCTCCATGACACAGGCGAGCTGGAGCTGCAATGTCATGTGACCAGACCAGATCAGACTGGGTAGACAGGATAGGTAGGAGGAGGGGGATGGAACATTTTTAACCACTTGCCCACTAGACACTTATAACCCCTTCCTAACCAGACCAATTTTTAGCTTTCAGTGTGCTCACATTTTGAATGACAATTACTCAGTCATGCAACACTGTACCCATATGACATTTTTGTCCTTTTTTTCACACAAATAGAGCTTTCTTTTGGTGGTATTTAGTGACCACTGGGTTTTTTATTTTTTGTGCTATAACTGAAAAAAGACTGAAAATTTTGTAAAAAAATGTATTTTTCTTAGTTTCTGTTATAACATTTTGCAAATTACTAAATTTTATTCACACATTTTGGCCAACATTTATACTGCTACATATCTTTGGTAAAAATAACCCAAAATCAGTGGTATATTATTTGGTCTTTGTGAAAGTTATAGAGTCTATAAGCTATGGTGCCAATCACTGAAAATTGATCTAATTTCTTGAGACACTAGCAAGCCAGGAAAGTACAAATACCCCCCACATGACCCCTTTTTTAAAAGTAGACAGTCCAAGGTATTTAGTAAGAGGCATGGTGAGTTTTTTGAAGTTGTAATTTTTTTCCCCACAATTCTGTGCAAAATTAAGTTTTTCCTTCCCTCTTTTTTTTTCACAAAATTGTCATATTTACAGGTTATTTCTCACACAATGTATATGCATACCACAAATTACAACCAAAAACACATTCTAATACTCCACCCAAGTATGGCGATACCACATGTGTGAGACTTTTACACAGACTGGCCACATACAGAGGCCCAACATGCATGGAGCATCGTCAGGTGTTCTAGGGACATAAATTACACATTTCATTTCTTGATTACCTCTTGCACATTTGAAGGCCCTGGAGCACTAGTACAATGGAAAAGCCCAAAAAATTACCCCATTTTGGAAAGTAAACACCCCAACATATATTCTATGAGGCATAATGAGTCTTTTGAACATGTGATTATTTTTCCACAAGTTTTTAGAAAACGTGGAAAGAAAAAAATTGTCCATGTATAAGATATTTCTAACACATAGCAGGTACATAGCAAAAAATACACCCCAAAATATATTCTGCTACTCCTCCCAAGTATGGTGATACCACATGTGTGAGACTTTTCCACAGCCTGGCCACATACAGAGGCCCAAAATGCAGGGAGCACCATCAGGTGGTCTAGGGACATACATTTCAAATCTAATTTTACTACCTATTACACTTTTGTGAGGCACTGTAGTGGCACTGATGAGCACTGTAGTGGAATGTATGTGGTACGGATGAGCACTAATGTGGCATGGGTGTGGCACAGATGAGAACTGATGTGGCATGGATGAGGAGTACTGATGTGACATGTATGAGCCGCGGATGAGCACTGATGTGACATGGATGTGGCACGTATAAGCACTGATGTGGTATGGATGGGCACAGCTGAGCACTAATGAGATATGGATGAGGCATGGATGAGCATGAATGAGCCATGGATGCACATGAATGAGCAATGGATAAGCTTGAATGAGCCATGGATGGGCACAGATCAACGCTGTGCGCACTTCAGGTCCAGCCCGCAAGCACTGTTGCACTGGCTCCCTAATCTCCTCATACTGTACCGATAGGTGTGAGGAGAGGGGAAGAGCTGAATCGGACATGCACCGGTTTATTGACAAGTGATCACTCCATCATTGGACGGAGCAATCACATGGTAAAGGGCCGCTGTCATTGGCCCTTTACCCCGATCCGTGATCTGCCGGGTTCCGGAGGAAACAATGATGACATCCTCCCAGGTGTATGCCTCGGGACATCCCTGACGCCCACCCAGAACTAGCCAACTACACTGTAGCCATCATTCGACTATGGCCCAGACGGCAAGAATAGTTAGTGTTAGTGTGCTGCAAGTTTGAAAATGACTTGCTAAGCTATTACCCGACTTGCCAGGCTTCACAAGTTTGTTGCACAATTGCAGCAAGTCCGCATTGCATGACTCCAGATCAACGTGCTTTGCAAACATTCTGCAAGTTCTGGTTCATTTATGCTGTGCAATAGTCATCTCACCATAGGGGTCACTGTGGCTGAATTTGCATGCTGTAGACTTGCAGAGCTCTTGCTGTAAACTTAGAGGAGGGGTGGACTATTGTGTGGAATGGGGAAGCTAGAAGTGGGAGACTAGAGCGTTGGACAGGTAAGGAAAGAGCACGGGACCATAGTGTTGGTTGGTAGGGTGAGGGATGGGGGATCACAGCACTAAATGAGGGGATGAAGAGCCAGGGACAGGCAGAGGCAGTGACATCTAAAGGAGGGTTTAGTAACAAGGGGTCAAGCGGCATCTAATGAGCAGGGGTGCAGTAGCATCCGATGGGGAGCAGTGGAGGCAGCATAATCCGATAAGGGGCAGTATGAGCTCATGTGTGGATGGTGGTTGCAGAGGGGAGAGCTGTGCTGCTCTGGAGGCAGCATGGGAGAATGTGCGGTGTAATGTGGGGTAACTGAGCAGATCATGAGGAAGTAACAGTGGCAGGAAGTGCAGTGGGCTGAAAGGGACAGCCAGAACACTCCGAATGCTTGGCTTCTGTTCAACACAGTGGAGAAAATAGCAGCCAGTGATATTCAAAGTCTTTAGTGGCAACCACACTGTTCCTGCCACATACCATCCAGCCCCATGTTATTTTCCCTCTGTGCTGAACACAGTTATGGGTGTTATAATGCATTATATACAGTACAGGATAATCCTGGAGCTTCTTGGGAAATGAGCAGACCTAAGGTTATCATTTTACCACCTTTCCTAGTAGCAGATAGTTTTCAGACTTTTAGGCAGTAACAGTACAAAGCTGTTAGTGGCAAAGTGACCTACATACAGGTTCAGTCTGCCACACACCTATAAACACCACACCTGGTCCTACTACCCAATCATTGTCCCTGTGGCTTTCCTACACTTCCAACCAATTTTCTTTTTTTCCAACAACAAAATGTTGGACTGCTTTGAAAAATTTGCCATTGGGATGTTTCCATTGTTCTAGAGCCTAGGGGAATTAAATTATATTTCTAAATGACCATGTAGTGGAAACAATTCGTAGATGTCTGCTAGATGTTTAGAATAATATTGTAGATAAAGATCCGAAATCTGTCCGGGAAAACATGATGCAAAAATCAGCCAAGTTGGAATGAAAAGTCCTCTGTATATATCTATTAATCTATAATAATTTGGAGAATGGCCATCCGTTTGTTCAGATTACTGGAAAAAAAGATAGCACATGGAAAACACTGTAATTCTATTGATTCCGTATAGTAAAAAATATTTACAGAGTTTTAGCTTAGAGTTCACTGCTGTCAGATAGTTGCATTCAGTAACATATTTTGGCTTTATTTAAGAAAGTTTACCAAGTTAAGCGATAGTAATAACTAATAGAGCTCAAACCATGACTGACTATTTGAGGATGCAGTTACCCAAAGGAACCAACCAAATTTCACTTTAATGGAGTCAGCCCAGTAAAAAGGGAAATGTGATTGGTAGTTTTAATTATTACACTGTATTCATGGAAATTGCACTTTGCATTATCATATTAAATTATCCTTTTCTGCATCCAGGGTGGGAATCTGAGCAGGAGTGCTAAATGATGGTCAAAGTCTACATGAGAACAGACTCTGAATATAGAAAATGATGCTAATTCTCAAAACTAAGTTTATAGGCAGCTGGTTGTTTTCACACTTGTGGTCAGCACTGGACCTTTGGCATTTCTGTCTTGGTGTACAAGAACTAGAGCCCATTTTAACCACTTCACCCCAGAAGGATTTCTCACTGTAGGACCAGAGCACTTTTTGCAATTTGGCACTACGTCGCTTTAACTGACAATTGCGCAGTCTTTGTACCCAAACAAAATTTGCGTCCTTTTTTCCTACAAATAGAGCTTTCTTTTGGTGGTATTTGATCACCTCTGCGTCATTTCTGATCACCGCTATAAACAAAAAAAGAGCGACAATTTTGCAAAAAAAAAAAAAAAAAATTTCTTACTTTTTGTTAAAATACAAATATAAAAAAAACAAATTTGTTCATCGGTTATGGCCGATTTATATTCTTCCTCATATTTTTGGTAAAAAAAATTGCAATCAGCGTTTATTGATTGGTTTGCGCAAAAGTTGCCACGTTTATAAACCGTGAGAATTAATTTCTGCCGTTTTTACCATTTTTTTTTTTTTACTGGTAATGGCAGCGATCTGCACTTTTTATCAGGACTGCGATATTGGGGCGAACATGTCGGACATTTTCGACACTTTTTTGGGACCAATGACATTTATAGTGCGATCGGAAATTTAAATGTCCACTGATTACTGTATAAATGTCATTGGCAGTGAAGGGGTTAACTTGGGGGGCACTCTAGGGGTTAACTGTGTTCCCTAGGCGTGTTCTAACTGTGAGGAGGCTGGGCTGTTAGGAGCATGAGAGATCTAACTGATCCCAGTGACAGGGATCAGTAGATTTCTGTTATGCTGCCTGACAGCACGGGGAACCGCAGTGTTTACATTGTTTTTCAGCTGTGGCCAGTAATCGCGGCTCGCCGGTGGAGATCGGGTCCGCCAGAGCCACGGGCACACTCCTGCAGAGTGCGGTGAGCCGGCCCACCATCCGCGCATGCGTTTATACTCGGCGATTTGAGAAACATCGCTACTCTGCAGTAGTAAATGTACGCGAGCCGGTCGGGAACCGGTTAACCCATGGCTAGTGTCTTGTGCCTGGGAATGAACCTGGGTTCTTCTGGCTCTGTATTGTAGTCCTGTTTGCTCCGCCATTGGGGAATCTGGCTCTCTGCAGCTTACACTCAGTTTAGTATATCTGCTCCTGGGACTCTCTATCTCCACCTGCCTTCCAGCTGCAGTCAATCCACAATTAACCCAGCTTAAATTGCAGGACTTCCTATGTACTGGTCCATTTGTTGGATCTGTTGCCCTGGGTGTGTGACATACTGCTGACTTACTGAACTTCTGGACTTTGACCTCTGCCTGTTTCCTGGATTACTCTTTGCCTGACAATTCTACATTACTCTGCCAGTCTGTGTTTGACCCTTCCTGCCTCCGACCATGCTTCTGGATTCTGACTTTGCATCTTGCTGTCAAAATTTGTTGCTGACCTGACCCAGGTACCTTACAGCTAGGCAATAGTTTGAAGTGCTTAACCACTTAAGGACCAGCCTCTTTTTGAGATTCGGTGTTTGCAAGTTAAAATCAGGTTTTTATGGCTATAAAATTACTTAAACCCCCAAACATTATATATTTTTTCTAACACCCTAGAGAATAAAATGGCAATACTTTATGTCATACCGTATTTGCGCAACGGTCTTACAAGCGCCTTTTTAAAATAAAAAATAAAAAAACACTTTTTTGAGTTAAAATATAAGACAACAGTAAAGTTAGCCCAATATTTTCCATATTGTGAAAGATAATGTTACGCCAAGTAAATTGATACCAAACATGTAATGCTTCAAAATTGCGCCCGCTCGTGGAATGGCAACAAACTTTGGCACTTAAAAATCTCCATCGGCGACCTTTAAAAAATTGTACAGGTTACCAGTTTTGAGTTACAGAGAAGGTCTAGTGCTAGAATTCTTGCTCCCGCTCTAACAATCACAGCGATACCTCGTGTGGTTTGAACACCGTTTTCATATGCGTTCGCTTCTGCGCGCGAGCTTGACGGGATGGGGCGCTTTAAATTTTTTTTTTCTTATTTATTTTACTTTTTATTTTTACACTGTCCTTTAAAAAAAAAAAAAGATCACTTTTATTCCTATTAAAAGGAATGTAAATATTCCTTGTAAAAGAAAAAAGCACGTCAGGACCTCTTAAAGCGTTAGTTAACCCATCCATTTAACAGTTTAAAAACCAGTTACATTTCTAAATTTCCAGTTACATTTCCATTTACAAATGTAACACTCCCATTGGTTATTCTCTAAACCAAACTGTCAAACCATCCAATGGCTGGTGTCATAGCTGATCACATGTGCAGCATCATGGCAGTTGTAGATTAAACAGAGGCCAAGATGGCAGCTTCCTTGGCTGAAAATGATAGGAGGGTTTACTACCACTTTAAATATGAGATCTGGGGTCAAAAAGACCTCAGATCTCAAATTTACACTTTTAAAAAAATAATAATAATTTTTCTTCTTTAAGAGCTATGGGCGGAAGTGAAGTTTAACGTCGATTTCGCCCTTCAATGCTATGGAGCCGAGTGGGGGCCATCTTCCGCTCACTCGGCTCACAGGCATGGGGGAAAGCGGACCCGATCGTCTCCGCTGCTACAGTGTAATGGCGTTGCATTTCTAATAGTTTTCAGAAATGAATGTTGTGTGTGTGTACAGGCCATCTTGTCCAGGATATTGTGAATTTCTTGTGTTAAGTACTATTTCAAGGAGTTTTGGGCTGAAATACCATCAATAACAGTAATGATTGTAACAGTGACTATATTCCTGGCAGACTCTGTTATTCTTTACTTAGCCAACGAACTAGTATGAAAGAACTGGCTTTCTGAAAACCCCATTCTATAACCAAATTGCATGTTTCCAAAACATTTCCACTGGAAGCATAATTTAATCGAAAATCCATTCACATAACAAGTGACAGTCTGAATGAGTGGTATTGCAATTTGTGGTTTGGAATCTGAACTGTGTCCGATGAAGACACGTCCTGCAGAATGCGTTTTCCACACAGACTTGTTTTGACTGAAAGGAAAATTAGGGCTTTTACTTTTTTTTTTTTTACCGTAAAAAATTCCTGAAGAAAAACACAGCTAGCTGTGTGACCTTTACATTTCTATGTTCCAAAATCATGTGTTCTGTGCAAACATGGCTAAATCCAAAAATAACTCATTTAGGCATTATTTAAAATAACAGCAGTTTAACGTTTATATTCACATATGTGCATTCCTAGCATCTAGGTGTAGATGCACAAGTTTGATTTCATTTTTTTAAAACTAGATTTTCTCTCCACTTCTTACTATTATGCCATACCATAACAGATCCACACCACAATGCAATGGGAGATTACCCTGCTAATCCTAAATAAGTGAATTGCCAGTGCATTTTTGCAGTGGAGAGAGTGAGCTCTAAGGCCTCATACACACGGGAGTATCTTTAAAAATAAACAAAACGTCGGGCCCGACGTCAAGGAAAAAAAATTGGCGTTTTTCGGCATTCTGCATCGGCGTTAGTGAGCGTCGGCGTCAAGAGGCGTTTTTATAAAAAAAATCATCCCTCTGCTATTTTTCAACCTAAAAACTTTGGCGTCAAAAAACGCCGGAAAACACCGGTACAATATTAGTTGGCGTTTGTTGGCGTTTTGCGGCGTCGGCGTAAAAAAATGCCAAAATGTTACAGCCTCAGAACGCGATGGCCGTGGGTTCTACTTTCAGCTCACTAACGCCGACGCCATCTACAGCTCGACTAACATGGAGAGCTGCAAAAGACGCCAGAAAACGCCGGCGTCAAAAAACGTCCGTGTGTATGAGTCCTAATACCTACTTTGTCTGGTCTTTTACTGGCTACTAATTGTTCTCTATTACCTACTGGCTATCTACTGTTCTCTAGGAAAGTAAAGCCTCGTACACACGGGACGACGATCGTATACAACAGGTCGTATTAACGACCGTTGTATGCGATATCGATCGTTCGTATGCGCGATTAGAACAGTCGAACATACGACGGTCGTACAAGGGAGTTGTATGAGCAGACTAGAAAACTTGGTCGTACCAACAAGCTCTCATACGACCGTTGTATCGTGTGTACAGAGCAGTTGGTACAACAAGTTGTATTGTGCAAAACACGCATGCTCCGAAGTCAGGAACGGCCGGATGCTAATTACATGCACCTGCACGTTCTTCTGTGCTCGTACGATCGCGTAGTGCAGTCAGTATGCAAGTTACATTGTCCAACATACGATTTGCGACGATCGTACGTACGATCGTCCCGTGTGTACGAGGCTTTAGGAAAATGTAGAAAAGTGTTTTACAGCCAATTTTGCAAATGGCTTCATCTGATTAAACCATTTGAGTGGATTTTATATTCAGCGTATGGATTTCTAGAGTAATTCCATTAATTTCACCCCCAAAATGTTTGTATCGTAGGCAACAGGACAAATAGGTGACACAGGCATGCAGTTGTGTTGTTGTATGAGTGGTATCTAAAATATTCTGTATCTGCAGTATTGAGGATACTGAACCATTCACACCTTCATATCTAGGGGAGATCTTATTCCCTACCTATGGTAGGAAATACTAGTGGGGCCCTACCTTTGGGCAGTGAATAAAATGGCCTACAAGTATTTTTTTGGATTATTGGCTCAATTTACTAAACAACAACATATGCCATAATAATCATTTTCAGCTCTCATTGAGGAAAATAATAATTATTATAGCTTAACTAACTGAGCCAAATGGCTGGAAACCAGGGTTCCTGAAGGTAACTCACTCAGTCACTAGATGAACCTGAACATAGGACCACAATAAAACATAGCTATACAATTAAGGAATATAAGATTGACTGGTTATGCTGTAACATTCTGCTTTTTCTGCATTATAATTATTGGCATACTTTGGGCAGCCATTTTAACAAAAACAATCTAGTCACTGAAAGGGAAGGAGGAATATAATTGGTCTGTAGTGTACTGATTGGCTGTAAAGAAAATATCAGATAACCTTACAAAATGGCTGCCAAAACAATGAGCAGAATATGGATATAAATTAATACAGTGCATCGGGAAAGTATTAATGGCGGTTCACTTTTTCCACATATTATTATGTTACAGCCTTATTCCAGAATGGACTAAATTCATTATTTTCCTCAAAACTCTACAAACAATACCCCATAATGACAACGTGAAAGAAATTAGTTTGAAATCTTTGCAAATGTATTAAAAATAAAAAATAACATGTACATAAGTTTTCCTTTCCTCAATACTTTGTGCAAAATGTCCAAATTGGGCCCAAAGTGTTAATATTTTGTGTGGCCACCATTATTTTCCAGCACTGCCTTAACCTACTTGGGCATAGAGCTTCACAGGTTGCCAATGGAGTCCTCTTCCACTCCTCCATGATGACATCACGGAGCTGGTGGATGCTAGAGACCTTGCGCTCCTCCACCTTCCATTTGAGGATGCCCCACAGATGCTCAATAGGGTTTAGGTCTGGAGATATGCTTGGCCAGTGCATCACCTTTACCGTCAGCATCTTTAGCAAGGCAGTGGTTGTCTCGGAGGTGTGTTTGGAGTCGTTTTCATGTTGGAATACTGCCCTGTGGCCCAGTCTGCGAAGGGAGGGGATCATGCTATGCTTCAGTATGTCACAGTACATGTTGGCATTCATGGTTCCCTCAATGAGCTGTAGCTCCCCAGTGCTGGCAGCACTCATGCAGCCCCAGACCATGACACTCCCAACACCATGCTTGACTGTAGGCAAGACACACTTGTCTTTGCACTCCTCACCTGGTTGCCACCACACACACTTGACATCTGCTGAACCAAATAAGTTTATCTTGGTCTCATCAGACCACAGGGCAAGGTTCCAGTAAACCATGTCCTTAGTCTGCTTGTTTTCAGCAAGCTGTTTGCGGGCTTTCTTATGCATCATCTTTAGAAGAGGCTTCTTTCTGGGATGACAGCCATGTAGACCAATTTGATGCATTGTGCGGTGTATTGTCTGTGCAACAATCAGGCTGACCCCCCACCCCTTCAACCTCTGCAGCAATGTTGGCAGCACTCATACATCTATTTCCCAAAGACAACCTCTGGATATGACGCTGAGCATGTGCACTCAACTTGGAAATCTTCTTATAGCCTAGGCCATCTTTAGGTAGAGCAACAATGCTTTTTTTCAGATCCTCCGAGAGTTCTTTGCCATGACGTGCCAGTATGAGAGAGTGAGAGCGAGAACACCAAATTTAACACACCTGCTCCCTATTCACACCTGATACCTTGTAACACTAACGAGTCACATGACACCAAGGGAAGGGAGGGAAAATGTCTAATTGGGCCCAATTTGGACATCTTCCCTCACTTTTGTTGCCAGCGGTTTAGATATTAATGGCTGTGTGTTAAGTTATTTTGAGGGGACAGCAAATTTACACTGTTATACAAGCTGCACACTCACTACTTTACATTGTAGCAAAGTGTCATTTCTTCAGTGTTGTCACATGAAAAGATACGTTGTTTTCACTCCCTTCTACAGGTTTAACCCGGGTTAATCTGTAAAAGGGAGGGAAGGGAACCACAGTACACTGAGCAATCACAATGTTCCATAGTCCACACTTATCCCTCGTCCACACAATTTAAACCACAAGAGCGAGAGTGAGAGAGTATGACCGTGCAGTACCGTTTCTTGAGAGCCTCCTAGACTTTTTTTCGTAACAACGAGATGGATTTCTACCGGATCCGATATTCTTCTAAAGGTTCAAC
>BLSH010066713.1:759140-775983 GCA_018402905.1 Glandirana rugosa | reverse complement strand
AATGCCATTGGCAGTGAAGGGGTTAACCTGCAGGGGGCGCTCTAAGGGTTAACTATGTTCCCTGGGTGTGTTCTAACTGTAGGGGGACTGCCCTAACAGGAGAAGGGAAGTGGTCACAGCCTTCATGTACAGGAAGGCTGTGATCACTCCCTTCCCCCTCTCACAGAGCGGAGGTCCGTGTTTACATACACGGACCTCCGCTCTTTCACTCCGGGGGGGCCATCGCGGGTGGCCGGCGGCAATCGAAGCCGCCACACCCGCTCCCTGGCCCTCCCCGGACACAGTGAGCGCGCGGGCGCGCCTCCGGCGGCGCGCGCGCGCTCACTAGGCTCGATCACGCGGCCGCCGTCGTATGACGGCGATCCGCGTTACAGAGCCATCTTGCCGCCGTCAATTGCCGATTGACGGTCGGCAAGTGGTTAATAAATTAAATCATCATTAAAAAACGCCTTTATGTATTTACTTGGGTTATCTTTGTGTAATATTAAAATTTGCTTGATGATCTGAATCATTTAAGTGTGATAAATATGCAAAAAAATCAGGAAGGAGGCAAATACTTTTTTACAGCACTTGTAGATCCTTGCAGGTGCCCAAACAACACTAGTTTAATCCACGTGTGGCTCGTCAAGCTTATATGATTTCACATTACTAAGACTAACATAAAATGATTGTTTTAGTTTGTGTTAATGAGGATTTTTTGGTTGGTATGGAGGTTTACGACTTATGAACTGTATTGTAAATGTTAGGTCTACTAAGTTTCCTGCCTTGACCTGTGCCAGCTCTCACATTTCTGCAAATGTGCCGTAAGCCCTTACCTGGGACAACCTTGACCATTTTTTCTGCCCTTTGGCTCTTAGTCCAGACTTGTAGAGACTTCACAGAGGCTGCAAATTGTTTGTAATCCATCATCATCATAAATATTTTCTTTCTTTCATATTATGCATTTGAGCTCCTGTTGAATCTGAAGTAGATGTGTTAAGCTATGTAACCCCAGAAGGGGCTCAAGTTTTCTGCTGATTACAGGAGGAGAAAAACAAAGTAGGCCACGCTAACTTGATGAAAACAACATAAACATTATCTTACTGTACATCCTAATTTATTTTAATCTACAGTAGACATTGATTGGTTTTGTTAAACAATGCCCATTTTGAGCAACCCAACAGCCATCTTTTTGACCTAAGAGGAACATGTTGGGTTTAGATATACTTTTAAGCTTTTAACTTGACAATATGATGCTGAAATGAGTTTCTCCTAAAAATTTCACAAAATTGTGGAACATCCATGGGACCTGTAGTATTGGCCAGTATGTGATCTGTAAGCCTCTATAGCAGGGGTGACCAAACTACGGCCCTCCAGCTGTTGCAGAACTACAAGTCCCATGAGCCATTGTAAAACTATAACATTCACAGACATAACCAGGCATGATGGGAATTGTAGTTCCAGAACAACTGGAGGGCCATAGTTTGGACACCCCTGCTCTATAGTCATTCTTAGTACTTCAGTAAAGCCAGTTCTGTTGAGCTTTATATTCTGAGCAGCCACACCTTGTGTGAATTGGGCCCAGAAGGCCAAAGCATGCTGTTTGCTGGTGATATTTCAATAGCCTAGTGAGTGAAGCATCCAATTACAGGTCTTCAATGAATATATGTAATTTCTCCTTATAAGCGGACATAGTTTCTCATTTTTTAAATGGAACTATTATGCATCTCATTGCCCAGATAGCAAGGATAACTTGGCACAAATTTGTGGAAGTGTTGAATTGTAAGTCTGTTAACTTGTTGCACAATTTTACTGGTAAGATATACACTTGCAGAGCACTTGAAGCACAAGTTCTAGTTGGCACGTTTCCAATTTGTAGCAAATTTGCATGGCAAGTCTCTAGCAAAAGCAAAGTTGCAGTGGTGAGTCTACAACAAGAGCTCTGCGAGTCACAGTGACCCCTGTGGTGGGATGACTATTGCACAGCATAACTGAACCAGAACTTGTAGCAGACTTGCAGAATGTTTGCTAAAAAATTTGATCAAGTCAAGAAGCTGCACTGTTTGCACCAGTTGCACACATGCACTTTATGTGGTGAGGACCTTTCTACTGGTTCTAAGTTTCTGTCTATCTCTGTGACTGTTGTTTAGGATGTTGTATGTAGCACCTGGGTTCTAGAGGAATGTTGTTTCATTTACACTATGTACTGCATCAGCTATATATGGTTGAAATGACAATAAAAGCTTCTTGACTCTTGATCTGGAGTCATGCAATGAGGACTTGCTGCAATTGTGCAACAAACTTGTGAAGCCTGGCAAGTCTAGCAATAGCTTAGCAAGGCATTTTCAAACTTGCAGCACAATTGCTTGCTATCTGAGTGCACACATTGCAAAGAAGGGCATAATAATCTTTGTTCTAAAAATGTCTGAAATGGAGGTGTCAGCGTTACCTACAGTAAAGCTACAAAAAAGGGTTCCAATTTGTACAAATTACATTGATAGGAGCACCTTGGCAAGTGATTTTTCATAAAACCAAACTTCTATATATGACAAAAATCACAAATTAAAGGGGCTCAAGACCATGTATGATTTCTAATTGTGACCTCCTGCATTTCACTGTAATGACTAAAATGAATAATTTTGGTAAAAATGACATTTGTAAATCCACATTCTTGGATTTTGATTTGTTTGCTTGTATGCAGGTGCAGTTTATTCTCCCCTCTGTAGGTGGGGCTGTGTTGCTGTTCTTCTGTAGGTGTCATCCAGAGAGCATTGGTCCAATTTGTTACTGCAACACTGGGTGACCCCAGCTACCATCTTTAGTGAAGTAAATGCTAATACATATGAGAGCCCCACTGAATTTGGCTCATTTATCTTAGGGAGGGGTTCTTGACAAGGAGGGATAGAATCGGGACACCGCTGCCAGCACTGGTAATATCCGGGCTCCTGTGCTGTGGTTTGGACCCACATCAGTCTGCTAGATTTGCCTGCAGCCACATCTACTCAGATACTGCTCTGGTCACTTAAGCCTGTCCAAGTAGCACTTTGTAATATGCTGGAGTCTTGCTAATGTGACGCTAACATTGCTGGAACTTTTGCAACTGTGTTCTCATGATATTTTGCTCCAGGTTTTTCATAGTTCGTGGAACTGTTAAGCCAAGAACTTAGGCGCTGTACTACACTTGTTGTTTGCCTTAACCAAAGCAAATTGGATCATGCTTTACTGGGGGGGGGTACCTTCCTCTGGATCAACTGTGGGTATAGGATAGTGCATATGGAGGTTTGTGTGTTTTGTTTTTTTATATCTTGGTTGAACTGGATGGTCTAGTCTCTGTTTTCAACCAGATTAACTACGTAACTAATCAATTGTATAAATAATAATTGTGACAATGCTTTGGTTTTCTGTGTGCCTTTCTTCCACATCTGTTACAAACTCCTTGACCCCACCCTCATGCTTTCCCGAGTACCAATTATTCCTTGTCAATTATCACTAGCGAAAACAGTAGGACCGGTTATTTTCTTCACCTGAATGGATAATACCTAATTCCTAGATGATTAATGGAAAGGCCAAAAGAGACCAGCTCTCTCTGTATTTACCTATAGGATAGTGAAAACCTGGTCCTTGACAGTTACCCATAAATCAAAATCTTTCTGCCTGAAAGGTCATTACAAAGCACCTGGTTTCATTCTAGGTCTTTCAGTTCCAATAATGCAGTGAAGAAAATATGGCTGTCAGGCTGTGCTTCCTTTAACCACTTCAGCCCGGAAGGTTTCACCCCCTTCCTGACCAGGCCATTGTTTGCGATACGGCAGTGCGTTGCTTTAACTGACAACTGTGCAGTCATGCAACAATGTACCCAAATAAAATTGATGTCCGTTTTTGATCACCTCTGCTGTTTTTATTTTTTGCACTGTAAACAAAAAAAGACAGACAATATTTTTTACTTTCTGCCTTAAAACATTTCCAATAAAAACATTTAAAAAATCAAATGTATTCATCAATTTAGGCCACTATGTATTCTGCTACATATTTTTAGTAAAAAAATCCCAATAAGCGTATATCGATTGATTTGCACAAAAATGTTATAGCGTCTACAAACTATGGTATAGATTTATGGACTTTTTATTTTTTTCACATTTTTACTAGTAATGGCAGCGATCAGCGATTTTTAGCAGGACTGCGACATTGCGGCGGATAAATCTGACACTTAGTGACACTTTTTGGGAACCAGTGACACTAATACAGTGATCAGTGCTAAAAAAATGCACTGCCACTGTATAAATGACAGGGAAGAGGATAACATCACGGGAGATCAAAGGGTTAAATGTGTTCCCTCTCTGTCCACCGAGTGATCACTGGTGGCCAGCAGTCATCACGGCTGCCCGACCGCTGATTGTCTCCCGCTGTATCCAATCATAGCAGGAGCATGCGCACACACCCCAGAGCTGTTCTCAAGGATCATGTACAGGTATGTCACTTTGCGCTTAAGGGCCATTCTGCCGCAGTATATGTACGTGGGGCGGTCCTTTAGTGGTTAAAGTGGTTGTGAAGGAGGTTTTTTACCTTAATGTATTGCCTGCATGAAGATATAAAAAAAAACTTCCCTGTTTAGCTCCCCTCTGCCCCCCCCCCCACCCAGCCCTCCCCAAATACTTACCTGACCCCGATCTCAAATCCAACGATGTGCCCAAGAGCAGCAGCACCGCTCTCTCTTTCCTCACAGGCTGAGAGACAGCACGGGAGCCAGTGTCTGCTGTTGTTACCAATCAAAACCTGTCCACAACAAGTAGGGGGAAGGGCTGAGCCACACTGTGTGTGTCAATAAGGCGCAAATATCCCAATTCAAGATCAAGTCCGCGCGACCCCGCAACGTGCGACTTCACCGCGCCACTTCACTGCGCCTTGCAAACAACTTCTGTAATAGAAGTCAATGCAAGTTGCCCCCAAAATATTACAGGAACCTTTTTCTAAGTCGGAGCGACTTGAGTCGCTCCTATTAGAATGGTTCCATTGCAATGCATGGAGCGTGGCTTGTGAAGCCGCGCCTGTGTGATCCGGCTCTCAATGCTATAGTGATCATACTCACAAGTGCAGCAAAATTAGGAGAAACACACAATGCTCTTTCTTAAAGTGGTTCTAAAGGCAGAAGGTTTTTTTTTTTTTATCTTAATGCATCTTTCCTCAAGCAGCAAAGAGTGACAACTACCATTTATATATTACAACAGGCAACTTGAGATTACAAGAAAAAATTAGCAATGGCTAACCCTACTCCCGACTAAGTCGATCAACATCACCTTACAGCCAGGGATTGGATTTCTCTATAGCTAACATAAGCTGTGGCCTAGGGCAGCATTATTTTCAGTAGTGGCGCACAGCCACCTACGCACCATTTTGGTGATTCTCAGTAACCTATTTCAGGTTTCAGACTACTGCTCTGACTACTAGTGCAATCCAAATAGGATGCTATTATATATGTCTCTGCATAGCTTGCACATTTTTGTTGGTTGTAGTTTGTACTCTCATTTCACCTTATCCGGGTTAGTACATCTAGAACACAACTACTAGTGGAATAGGGGTGTCCATTTTGCCTACTATACTAGGTGTACTGACGTAGAGTGGGCCCACAGTCTCTTTCAGCCTTTCTGCCCCTAGTCTTAATATGTCTTGTATAGTGATGGTATCTGATCTGGCTAGTGTAATACTGATGATAGCCCGTCAGTTTAGGTAGGAGGAAGACTGGCACAAGACAATACACACTACCATTATGACAACAACACAGTGTCACCAGAATGCTACCTAACAGGCTTGCTGGGATATTGATAACCCACAGGAGACATTTACAAACCCATACAGGATGGGACAGTTTTGTGCACATTAGGGTTAAAGCTGCCTATTCCTATGTGGCAACAATAAGTTTGGCAATACCACAAAAAGTTATAATATGTGGTTGTGAAAGAATACCAACAGTTAATGAAGGCAATGTTCGTTTATTCAAAAAGGGAAAGGCTGGCACCATGAAAATCAGCTAAAATTGTATTCTTTACTAATACAAGTGAAAAACAGCTATAAAAGCCAAAATGTTTCGGCCACCAGGCATTATACTTGCCTTGGTTGAAACGCATTGGTATTTTATGGCTGTTTTTCACCTGTATTAATAAAGAATAATGTTTTAGCCGATTTTCATGGCGCTAGCCTTTCCCATTGTGCTTTGACTGATTATAGAGGTTTGCAGAGACCTCCTAGGCTGGGTGACTTGTTCCTGAGGCTGACTAGGAATCACATAGGAGGGGGCAGTTTGGATGCCCCTTTTCTAATGTTGGTTTATTAGTTTAGCGTTAGATGTCCATTTTCATTATAACTGTATATCTCATGTAATAAAAGTAACCATTTGCAGCACATGTCAGACTTGTATTTCAGTGTACACCACTGTCTAGTGGATTGGTAAGCAATGTATTGCTAAATGGATGTATGCTTCCCAACCATGTGGAGCTTAGTTTAATTTTTTGTGAAGGCAAAAATAGTAAAGGAAAATTTTATGACTGGTGTAAATACAGAACCAATATTTATCATTTTATATTTCCAGGTGAGCCGTCCACATCCAGCAGATTCTCCTCTTCTTATCCTCTTTGTCATTGGTGGAGTCACTGTCTCAGAAGTCCGAATGGTAAAAGATCTTGTATCAACTCTCAAGCCAGGTGTCCAGGTACTAACATAGCAAATTCCCCAAATATCTCTTGACTGAACCCAAATGCTGCTACAGATTGTGTGGAGGTCAGAAAATCACCTTGAACTTTTAATTTCTTTTGAGTTGAGGGTTATGGGTGTAAAATGTTAGCAAACCTATACTTGCATTTACAAATACACTGTTTATAATGCATACCACAAGACTCCTCTGGAAATATTTGTGGGTGTCAAAGGATTGTACTGATTTTTTTTCATTTCTATTGTATATAGAATATTTGTTTTACTAATAAACAGTTAATACATGGTAAAGGATTTTCAGAGGTTAGCCAAAGAGACAGCAGAGTAAAATATTCCTCTTTGAAGGCTTTTTTTTTTTGAAGATTTGTATTGAGTCTTATCATAAAGGATGAGTCAGTCTGATGACACATTTAGCTAGAACTATTGAGTTCTGTAAACAAAAAGCTGAAAGCCAAAATAGCCAGACCTATTAAAAGGGAACTAGAGTATCATTTGTTTATCTTTAAATGAGAACACACTATATGCTCAATAACCAACTAGCTGACCAAAAAAAAAATATTTTTTAAATATTATTTAAAGTGGTAGTAAACCCTCCTATCATTTTCAGCCAAGGAAGCTGCCATCTTTGCCTCTGTTTAATCTACAACTGCCATGATGCTGCACATGTGATCAGCTATGACACCAGCCACTGGATGGTTTGACAGTTTGGTTTAGAGCACAACCAATGGGAGTGTTACATTTCCGGCACGTGGCAGAAATGTGACTGGTTTTTAATCTGTTAAATGCATGGGTTTACTACCGCTTTAACCGCTTGCCGCCAGCTTACTTTGCCGGGAGGGCATCTATTGATGCCCTCCTGTGATCGTGTTCCCCGCATGCCCCCTTTGGGGTGCAGGCTGTGAGCTCTGTGATCGCCGAGTCCAAATCACAGGCCCTTTACTATGAGATCAGCTGATCACAGGATGTAAACACAAGCCGGTTATTGACTTTTCTTTCCTCACGCTGACAGCAGAGAAATGAATAGAGCCGATAACCGGCTTGTGTTAAAGGGACATCGGCACTGATAATCGGGGCACTAATTATCAGTGTCCTGATTATCAGTGCAGTCCCATCAGTGCCACCCATCAGTGCTGCCAATCAGTGCTCATCAGTGCCACTTATCAGTGCCTATCATTGCCACCTATCAGTGCAGCCTCACCAATGCTTCCTCATCAGTGCCCAACAGTGCCGCCTTATCAGTGCCCATCAGTGCAGCCTCATCAGCGCACATCAGTGAAGGAGAAAAATTACCTGTTTGCAAAATTTTATAACAAACTATAAAAATAATGTTTATTTTTTCTCATTTGTTTAACAAAAAAAAAACCCAGTGGTGATCAAATACTACCAAAATAAAACTCTATTTGTGGGGAAAAAAAATGATAAAAATGTGATTTGGGTACAGTGTTGAACGGCTGCGCAATTGTCATTCAAAGTGTGACAGCGCTGAAAATTGGCCTGGGCAGGAAGGGGGTGAAAGTGCCCAGTAGGCAAGTGGTTAAAATGTTTTTACAATCCTGTACACAATAAAGAAAATATGTACAGAACCACATTACATCAAGTAAACCTGTCTTGACCCTGGACATATCAAAATGAGAATTTGATGAAAAAAGTGAAGGTTGACCCTGTCCATTCTTACCTCTTAAGCCTCTTAATTATTAAGGCTGTCCATTATATTACTAGGGTTAGGGTCGGTCTCAAATTTTCATTCTAAAAGTGCATATAACACCTGCATATACATTTTTTGTTTGTTTAGCTTGAATTTCCAAGATTAGTGACAGGTTCTCAGATGGGAATAGTAATAAAGTGGAAGAAGAGATCACTAGCTAAATAGTGCACTGCACAATCACATATTGGAGCCCTAAAAAAAAGCACAATTTTACCCACAGTTTTTCAGGACAAATTGCAATCTAAATTTAAATAAGCATTTTTTTTGGGGGGGGGGTGCATGTAGGGATGCATGAGAACAGTTCTGTGCACTCTCCATGAACATTCTTCTGCTTGAAAACTATCCAACAGAGCAAATATGAGTCACGGTGCAATATAACTCATAGGTAAAAACACATTTGAGTGCAATACATATGCTGAAGAGCCAAATTATATGCATTTTTAAATGCATATATTGAAGGTAACAAATCATTTTACTTTGATTTTGGAAATAGAAAATCTTAAATACTTTATTAACCTAAAATATAACTACCAAATGAATAAGGAAGTTATTGGGGCAATAATTTATGAAGTGGGACACAAAAATAAAACAAAAGTTGCGCTGTTGCCACATCCAATAAAATTCCTTGTAGGAAAAATGGGAACAACTCCACATTTGCTTCTGCTTTCATAAATCAGCCCTATTATCTTTATTTTCTTTATTTACAGAGTCTGCTTTATTTGAAAATATCACTTATGATTCTCCTTCTGGGATGTCTTTGAAGGATTGTGAAATATACAATTACAATGATAGCTGTAGGAGGAGTATTAGATATGGTTTTTAAGATACAAAAGTGTAAAGAGCAGTAGTTTATTGAGCTGTACATGTGATCACGTTCCCTGGCAAAAAGTCTATAATCCGCTCTACTATGTTAATCACTGCAATGGACATTTACAGTACTGATGGGGGAGTGTAAATCCTCCAACCACTGATAGGATTAGAAGCTGGATTTTGTTTTATTCTATAGAATTTCTGGCAAAATATAGTTCACAAACTACTAATTTAAAGATCGACTTGACTGAGTTGAATAAAAATAGAACTGTTAGCTCTTTTTCTTTAATCCTCCTGATGGAAGGTGTTTAGAAAGATGGTGGCTTATCCACTTTTGCATATGACACTTTAACACATCTATCAGTCAGTATCACGATATGTACTTTGAAAGTGAAAATCAGCTTTAGTAAAGCCATTTTTGTCTGTCAGCTTGGCCTGTAATTCCTATCATCATGTCTAATGGAATGAGCTAGATATATTTTAATGCTCTTAGTCTGGTTTAAGATATGAAACCCCATTAGCTTTATCATGAATGCAGGAAGTTTGAAGTAATGAAGATAGTTGCATAGTTAGCAAATATAAAAAACAGACACAAGTTCATCAGGTTTAGATGATTCTTACAAATTTTGACAATGATGATCCTCAGGAATGGTGCTCCACATACTATCATTTCAGGGTATTATGTGTAGCTTTAACTCCTCTAAAGCATCTATAGTTTTAAATATTATGTGTTTAAAATAAAAACTATGCCAAATATAACTTTAATCGAGTAAAAGGGGTAGTGATGCAGCCCAGCAGATTGAAATATTCTCATAACCTTGCAGAAATGTGTGAAAGTAAGAAAAATCATGTTCAGAATTTTTATTTTATTTTACTTGACCAAACTGATCTTGCCAAAAAGATTTCATTTATAAGCCACCAGTACTGCATGAGGAATTCTAGATATCAGTTCAAAAGTATCTTGTTTAAACCTATGAGCAGTCAGTTCTATCTGTGTGAATACTCTATATTAGGACTAGCCTAATACACACAAGTGCTAAACTGTACAGTACTATTGCTGTGGCAGCCCATGTGGCACCTATGTGGTCTGGGCTTAGATAGAGACCAGCCTCAGACCCTTCAAACTCGCCACCTTCATTGATGCCATTAAGGTAGTATCTGTGGGGAGTGTCCTGCTGGTTATTCTTAAATGTCCCTACGGAGACTGCATGAGCTACAGGCAACATCAGTGGTACTCTCCGAATTGCTGATGCGGCCTACTGGTCCAAGAGGTCAAGCAGAACAGAAATATATGCACATCAAGCAACACTTCTCCTGAAACCTAGATGTTATCTAAAGAGAAAGCTAGTAAATACAACTGGAAGTGGGAAGATATTTCTCCAAAGTGAGGTAAATCCCCTCTTGGACAGTTGTTACCAAAACAGATTTCTCCTCTATTTCTGTTTCAGTGAGAACTCAAAGTTTTGGATATTCTTTTCCTTCCTGTATCAGGGATAATGATCATCAGGTCAATTGAAGAGGAAGGTGATTGCTCCTCAGATGCAGCGATCAATAAGAACTGACAGAAGTACAAACCATTCCAAATTCTATCCAAAACTATAAGGCTACTTTCACATGGGGTGGACTCCGTCAAGAGGATCTGCCTGCTCAGTGGGTTATCTGTCCACTGATGAGCAGGCAGATGATAGGTCCAAGTCCGCTTCGCTGTTCTGTATGGGGCGGCCAAGTGGAAATGGACCACCTGTCTGTTTCCATCCGACTGTCATTGGATCCTATCTCAGGGATATGCAATTAGCGGACCTCCAGCTGTTGCAGAACTACAAGACCCATGAGGCATAGGAAGACTCTGACAGCCACAAGCATGACACCCAGAGGCAGAGGCATGATGGGGTTTGTAGTTTTGCAACAGCTGGAGGTCCGCTAATTGCATATACCTGTAGCTAGATGGATGGGGAATGGATCCCCATCCGTCTGCTTTTGGCGGTCCGGATCGGATTGGATGCAGGCGGGTGTAAACGGACACATGTCCAGTTACATCCGCCTCCCCAATGGGTGGTCCGATCGGGTCCGCCTCTCCTTCCTTTCATAGGTATAATCCCTACTGTTTATGGGAGTGGAATACAGAGAGAGATCACATGCAGTTATAACAATATTTTTAAAAAATGCAGTTAATCAATGTGAGCAAATACTAAACTATCTGTTTGACGGGTCCATCGTCTGGCACGCATTGCCACAGTTTATAAATAGTGCAGAGAGCTATTAAAGACAGTATATTCCCAATTTAGTTCTGACAAAATGATGTGGGAAATGGCATGAAATAATTTTAGTGATTCATGAATTGTAAAAGTTTTCTGTAGATCTAGTTGTTTTCTCCTTTTTTTACTATTTTTAACTTTCCTGCATGCCGCTGGTCTATTCCTGTCTTGGAGTCCATTTTAAGAAGCATAATGTAATGTAGTATTGGCTGGAGAAGTGTGTTTATGAATGCATTATTTATGCATTCTTAAGTGCTGTGGCTTCATATGCACTGCAATGAGGTGTACATGACATGCTGCTAATGTGTGGCACCATTCCTGTGATCTCAGAGCTAAGTTTAGAATATTATTATTCAATAAACAATGAGCTCTATAACCCAAAATTAGAAATGAAAGTCAGAATTGGCATTTCACTAGAAAGAGAGTCTGAGAATTTTTATATTAACAAAAAATAATTATTCCTTCTGTCCGGCTGACTTCCAGTGAACTGCCTTAGCTGTCAAAGTATTTGTAACTCTGTACGGCCACTTTTGTGAATTGTGTACACCTCTGCCAGACAGAAGTCAGTTGTTGACACCATTTGCTCTGCTAGAGTTAAGGTATACAGTGGAATCACCTACCCACTACAGCATGCTGACTGGACAATAAATGAGCTGATTGTTGTAAGCATTGTCAGTGGTAAATGGTTTGTATCAACCCTAAGTCTGTTGTTTTTCAACAGAACAAGCTGTCCTGCAAATATATCAATTTGCAGGACAGCTTGTTCTGTTGAAAAACAACAGACTTACTGGCCGGATCATCAGGTGAGACTAAAATAAAAGCCGAATAAAGAAAATGAATGCAGCTACAATATAATATATGTTTGCTTTTGGGGTTAATACCATTTTAAGGCTAATTCAGAGGGGCATTTTTTTTTCATGACGATTAACCCCCATTTTGTTATTGTAATATCTTGCCAAGAAATCTATAATGTTTTTCTTTGAGATCTAATGTGTATATATAGATTGCGCTAATCCAGTGGTTCTCAACTCCGGTCCTCGGGACCCACCAACAGGCCAGATTTTAAGTATTACCTTGGGGAGATGCAGATTAGAATACTGCAATCACTGAGCAGTAAATGATTTCACCTATGATGTATTTCAGTTATCCTGCAAACCTGGCCTGTTGGGGGGTCTCGAGGACAGGAGTTGAGAACCACTGTGTTAATCCAACAAGAAATTCAAGTGAAAAATTGTACAGAATATAAAAAATATAAAAAACAGTGTATGGAAGTTGTCCACATCAACACCAAAAAACATAAATAGTTAGTAATCATGGATCATATATATCGACCATAACCATAAATTCATAATCTGTGCAAATTAACATATTCTGTGCAAAAACACATGTGCAATATTGTGCAATAATGTGCAAATAACATTGGTTTACATGTGCGTAACAAAGAGTGATAAAAATGTGAATAGGTTCCAGTAGACCAGTGATTCTCAACTCCTGTCCTCAGGACCCCACCAACAGGCCAGATTTTAAGTATTACCTTGGGGAGATGCAGACTAGAATACTGCAATCACTGAGTAGCAAATTATATCACCTGTGATGAATTTCAGTTATCCTGCAACCTGGTCTGTTAGTGGGCCCCGAGGACAGGAGTTGAGAACCACTGCAGTAGATAATTAAAAAGTCCATATGTCATTGGTAAACTCTAAGGAGATCCTTCCACCAAGTGTTGAAAAAGGGAGGAGCCGTGAAGACACCCACAGCACACCAAATCTGAGGACCCTTACCAGAACCAGATGAGCACCTATCTCTAGGATGGTCGGAATAGCAGGCAGATAGCCTCTGCGGGCACAATTCTTGATGGTATCCTCCAGAGGAGTAACTAGAACCTTCAGGGCCCCGGTGCAATAAATTATGAAGGGCCCCCTGGCCAGGGCCCTTCCCTCTTCCCACTGATCCTGGGGCCCTTTACTCCTATTGCGGGTCCCTTTATTATGGTCCCGCAGCAGAGCCCTTTCACGAGTTCTGCAGCGGGGCCCCCTCTCTGCCATCTTCGGGCCTCTCCATGGTGGTGAAATGCTGATAGTTCCTTCACTGGTGTCAGTAGTTTTTCATTTTTATTTTAATTTTATTTTTTATTTTTTCATTTTATTTCTTTTACAATTTTATTTTTACGATTTTTTACATTTTTTTAGAAGCTCTGTTGGGGGGCTTTGATGAGATATCAGGGGTCTAAACAAACCTCAGCCCTCAATCTCCATCTGTGTAACCTCAGCTGCACAGAATGAATGGACAGGAATAGTTGAGTACCGAGCCTCCCATTCATTCAGAAATGAAAGTATACTAAATACAGTTTACTATGCTTCAGTTATGAATGAACCAATTGATGCCAATCACTGACTCTGTTCATTCAGAAAAGGAAGGAGCCGGTAAATGACAACTTTACTGACCCGTTCCCATCTCTCCATCATGACACATCTTCTACAGCAGCTGGCAGGAGAGAGGAGGGGGGAAGACAGCAGCTCTGTGGGGGGACCAGGGAAGCACACAGGGACCCTGGGAACAGCAGAAGACAAGTAACCTGGATAGAGGAAAATTGAGGAGATTGGTTCCTCTAAATGCCACCCCTGCCATCCCTCCTATCCAGGTGTACAAGGGAGGCACACGGGCCCCCTGGACCATGGGGCCCGGTTGCAATTGCAACCCCTATCGTTACGCCCCTGGTTTCCTCTCTTCTAACCTCTAGTAGTCGTTGGTTCAGCCCTGGGTTTCTGTTGCAAGAATGGAATGGAGGGAAAATATTTCAGTGGAAACACAGTTCTTCTGGAGACACATGTCTGATAGGGAACTTTCCCTATCACTATTGAGATCACTAACGCTAAAATCCAGCAGAGTATCATGACAGGGTCAAAACTGCTAGTGGCAATCACTCTTAACCTCTATGAAATATTGCTCAAATCGCTGAAGAAGAGTGATTTGTAGCAGAGCAGTCTCCAGTGCTAGAGCACTATCGCTAGCTACTCTTAACAACTGAATTGCTAGCTGCATCACTGGCATTAGCGAGTTAAGCAGCGATGAATCTCTGCTACAAAATCCTGCATCTGACAGCAGCCTAATGCTGGCCATACACTATATGAAAAATCGTTCTAACCCATTTTCAAAAAACGAACAATCAGCCGCGAGAGCAAACAATAGCGCCATCTTATAACGACAATGGACATAAATTAATCCATTTTTGTTTGTTTTTTTCACATATACCTAGCGCAAACAGCCTGGACGGGAAACACATTAAGCTTTCAATTTATTGTTCGTTTGGCAGAAAGTTTCCAAACTTGTCACTTTTTTTGGTTGAAAAACATCCCAACCGATTACCAATTGGTGCTCATTAACAGGCCAAAAAAGGAAAGAACTGTCCAAATGCCCGAATTTCAGACGATTTTTCGTATAGTGTATGGCCAGCACTACAGTAGTACAGAAAAGTTCGGTCATCCACCTGCCTATGCTGGATACCTTAATCTCAGGACCTGTTGAACTGAATTGCAACCCTTTCCTGGTAAAACATTCCCTTATACGTATTTTAGCTGTTTGCTGCTTTTAGTAGACGTTCTGCCCTGGTAGGCCTATGGTTAATTTGCAGCTGTGACCTATTTCAAGTCCTTCTGTTAGAACTGCCCAGTAATTATACTACCAAAATCAAGCATGGGGTGACCGTTCTCATTGTCTCTGCTGATCATAATATCTTGTTGTTTTGACCAGTTTGTTAAGAGGCTTAGGCTTGTCAGTGGTGAAAGTGTTAAGAATTATTTTCTGCCCACTTTAGTGCTCAGTTGAGCATTGTGCTCTGTCAATAGCTGCACAAAGTGAAAGACTTCTTTTTCATTCTGCTGATTTCAGATCCTTTTACTTATTTCTCGTCTCTTTCATCGCTTTCAAATAGAACACCAAAAAATGCTCTTGCTGTTTTCATCGGCAGCTCAATTGTTGCGTATTGATAGATGGGGCTGGTGCAGCTTCTCAAAAAAAAAAAATGTAATGATGCCTCAAAATAACAGGCCATCATTAGTGAGAGGGATGGTTCAAAACTATGCGTAGGGAATGTTGGCAGACTTTCTAGAATGCATTGAGTTTTGACATCAGTGACACTCCATCTAGCAGACTACCAGCTTCAGGTTGACCTAGATGACAGGTCACTTTCTAATGAAGAAAGCTGGTCTTTTAGCTCTACAACATCCCATGAAAAGCATGCACTGCTGTGCTCTTTTAAAAACATTTTTGTGGTGATTACGGGGTTAATGGAAACCTTAATGATGTTTGCATGCATTCCTCACTCAGGAGCAACATAGTGGGGGATAATAATTGCTGAATTAGGAGGTAATTGGAGTTTCACTGAAGCAGTGCAAACCAGTTCAGTTTGTTGGTTGACGTTCCATAGTTCATTTCACCATAGCAAACATTTGTGGAACTACTGGTTCTATGTCTATGGAACTATTAAATCTATTACTGTAAAATGTATTTGCTCTCAGTTAAATTTTTAAACGAGTTAATCTATCTAAAGCCAGAACGTTTTCTTAGGTCGTGGTTAGAGTAAAGCCTGGTACACACTATGAGTTTTTTGGTTAGAACAAAAAAAAAAAACTGTCAGCTCAGGTCAGAACCCCTGTACTAACAATCTGACATTAGTACAGGGATCTCCGCTGCTGAGCTGTTGTGTTCCTACAGGGGGACAGCCCCCCCCCCAGCAGGTTTTCCAGCATGCTCATCCGACAGAAGCCAGCCAAACTGGTACATGAGCTGAATGTTGGCTGGTTTTGATTGAACCCGCTGATGTTGCCCGACAGTCTACTCGTGTGTACAGGGCTTAACTGCTTGCCGACCGCTGATCGGCAATTGACGGCGACAAGGTGGCTCGTGAGCGCAAATCGCCGGCCGCGCTCACGAGCCTAGTGAGCGCGTGCCGCCAGAGGCGCGCCCACGCGCTCACTGTGTTCGGGGAGGGCCAGGGAGCGGGTGCGGCGGCTTCGATTGCCGCCGGCTACCCGCGATGGCCCCCCCCGGAGCGAAGGAGTGGAGGTCCGTGTATGTAGGGCGAGGGACCGGGAGGGGCTTGTGTCACTCGCGCACCCGCGCGGAGACCGCCGTGCGCGAGTGATCCGAGCACTCGCGCCGGCCGCTAAACGCGAGTGCTCGGTGGAACAGCGGCAGTTAACGGCTAGTCGCCAGCCGTTCGTCAATTCGGGACATGTGTGCTCATCTGACAGCCCGTTGTAGTCGCCCAAGTTAGTTTTGGTCGGTTGTAAGTCGAGTACATGGTCAAACCGACCGAAGACAGCCTACTCGTACGACCTTTTGGACGACCCCCCCCCCGACAGGGGGACATCCTTGTGTTGTCGAGTCGTCG
>BLSH010066713.1:737280-756108 GCA_018402905.1 Glandirana rugosa | reverse complement strand
CCCCCCCCCCCCCCCCCCCCCACCGTCCAAAATTATTATTTATTTAAATAGACTTTGAATTGCAATAAAACAGCAACATATAGTTTAGCTGGAAGACCTCACGTTATGTGACAAAGCAGCCAATTAAAGGAAATTTACCTTTGGTAAGCAAATTTCTAATTAGATGCAGGAGAGCACTGCCCTGCAATAGTGTCCCGGCTCTCTCCATTGTTCTGGCTTCATGGGAGTCTATCAGATCTTTCTTATCACCTACTCCTCCTTTTAATTACTGGAATAGGAAGAGCTGCTTGGTGATTACTGGAAACTTCTGTTCGCTGACAGACCAACCTTGCTTTACAGGTTTAGCTTTGCTCTGCTTTGACATGCTGTGATATAAGTGTGACCTCTCATGGGTCCTTCTCAATTAATTCTGTTCTATCTGATCTTTAATAGGAACCTCTAGATTACTGTCAATTCATTCTTTCCTTTTGTTCCATGCTATATCTCCTTAGGGCTGTACTAAGATTTCTCCACTTCTATATAAGAGATGAGACATGCCTCATGCCCTACAGTGCTTGGTGCTTATTCATCAAGGCTGCTGATGGTACTGGGGACCCAGAATGCGATTTCTTTTTTTTATGTGACTACTTAGGTCAGCTTTTGGGGGTAATCACTGTTTCATAGAAAATTGCAGAGGTCTGTGAGAACTGAGCATCATATAAAAAAAAAAGAAATGTAAGTTTGTAGCTCCATTGATTAAAATTCTTCCTCACACTACACATGTGGCATTATAGTCAATACTCTTATGATTTATCCCAGATCAGGTCTTTCCAGTCATCCTCGTGCCTGTGTAGGTAATTCTTTCTCCTGGAAGATTAACAGCTGCAGCAACAGAGAACTGCACCATATCCTCCCCACTCGGACCACTGAGCCACAACTACCATGTCCTGCGCCAATGTTGGTGCACATGGTCGCTTTGTGGCAAAATTTATACAACAAATCACATTCAGCAGGCAGTACCACCATCAAACATGACCTATGCAGCCACGTGTAATGCACACAGTTGCAGTGCAATGCAGCAGGCTTTTATTGCTTAACACAAGCATTGAGTAGGTGATATGCCCGTCAGATGCCTCTGAAAAATGATTCACCACATGTATAAATGAGCCCCTATGGTGTCACATTCAATCATTTGTGGATCTGCAGTTTTTAATAAAGTACACTCATCCTTTATGAAGCATGTTTATGAACGTGTTCAATATATTATTCAGCACTCATTATGGATATCACAATAGACTTATTTGGTAAAAAATAATAAGGAAACGTTGGATAGACAGCTCTGCATGACACCACCTAAATTGCCACTAAGTATAATGCTGCAAATGTTAGAAAACACTGTCCTTTTGTCTGCTGCCAGATAAGTATGTTTGGGAGGGTCGAAATCACCCTCCAGCTTCTTATTCCCATAGCTCTAAAGAATACAGTCAGGTAAGTGCAGCGGTTTCCAGATTTGCTGGCAATGTGTTAGACACAGCAACCCAGTCACGAATGTCTGTTGTCAAGTTGCTCTGTACACTTACAAAGCCTAATCACAGAGTGATCCTACTTTGGTGATTGTTGTATGAGAATGGCATAGCAGGTAAAGCTTTCTCTTATAAAGCTTTGCTGATGTTTAATGCAATCAATGAAAACTGTGAGAATATTATTAGAATGGAGAAGTGATGAGACTTGAAGTGAAAAAGACGTTTCCCTAATTATTAATACATTCAATATATAATACACTTGAATTTCATGGTACTCAAGAACTGAATACCTAAAATACAGTGGCACGACGTGTTGTAATGTGTAAGCCACTGACTGGGCTGCCTTTGTCATTAGGCTTATGAATGTATATGGCCCACAAAGTAGGCAAAGGGTATATGACCTGTACCCCATAGCAGTTCAGTACAAGGGTCTGCCCTGTCATAGAAATGGACTAATAGTTACCTAATTCTGAGAAAAGCACTGCATCTCATTGACATGCAGGTTTTCCTAAAATGATCATCAGGAGACACCACAGTGGTGGACATTTTTTTTTTTTCAAATCTTTGTGCTGCAACATCAGCTCCTTGTGTGATTCTGCCTGTTTGGAAGTAAGCCTTGCCTTTCTTTACAAAAAATGGACAATGTAGGCTGAAGTCACAGGCTCTGTGTGTGTTGGGGCTCCAATTCATTTTGATTAGTTCTGCATACCTGTGCCATTGAAAAAAAGCTACAGTCTGATGCTGCCACCCAAGTTTTAGGTATGGGTGATGCTGTTGGGCAGTGTGAAGTATTGCTGTGAGGGGGGACCACAATGGGGGGAGTGCCTAGCACACATGGCAGGGAAAATATGTTCCTGCTTCTAAAAGCTGGAAATTTGGAGTGATAAATGTAAGGTGACATTTTGTAATGCAGTGTATATAATCTTTCCCATCCTCCTATTTCCCCCATGAGTCTGGGCAGAACACTGGGTGCTGCCAAACAGTGATGAAGCTTTCTTGCATCTTTAGGCAACTCGCTTACTTACTAGAGGACTCTACAACATTTGTATTTGATATTCCATTTAACATGATCCCATTCAAATTTGAGAGACACTATACTTTTCATTGAATAAATGTTTATTTCTTGGGTAGTCATGGGTATGGGTAGAGTGGGAAAGGGTTAGAACCCCTGTCAAGTTTTTATTGCTTTTTGTGTAATACTCTTTTTGTTCTGTTGGCGATTGTCAATAAAATAGAAAATTATGGGAAAAGCAACATTTTACAGTTGTTCCCAGAACAGGAATAGAGACAAAATTTTGGAAAGGGGATGTGTTCTGACAACCAAGAAGAAGATACATTTCTCCATGACAGGAAGTGAAGGGAAATATCCCCACAGATAACAAAAAATAAACTGACAGGGGCTTTAACTGCTCCATACTCAGTCCAAAACTAAAAAAAGTTTTGGGTATACATACACTTTAAGTAATAAACTATACCGCAATAGTAGTATATTAAAAAAAAGCATCAGTACACATTTTCTACAAGAGTAACATGAAAGATAAAATTCAACATAACGATCAATAGAGTATATGTCTATGATGTCTTCTATGTGTGTACATTTGAATTTATGTGTAGCACCCTCCTAGTTAGATTGCCAGGAGGTAGGAAAATGTAGTTCTTTTTGACTCCTGTGTAATCAGTGGAGCAGTTTTCGATTGCTTCTGGCTGTTCTGGATCTCACAGACTGTAGGTTTGATTGCTTTTCTCTATCTTTCTGAGGTTTCTGTAATATAAAGCAAGGCAAATCTTGTTCCTGCCTATTGACTTCTCAGAGAGATTTAGTGTAGTGACGTGTCCTGCATATATTTATTAAGCTGGATTATCCCATATTACTCAACAGCCCATCCCACGTTCTTCAGCAATAAAAAAAAATCCTAAAAGGCATCTTCTAGACTGATTATTGAGGCAGAATGAGCGAAATGTTGCTGTGTGCCTGGCTCCTATGCATTAACTCTGAGGAGGTACTGACTGAATCATGGCGTTTCTACGGGGGTAGCGCTACATATGGTTTTTTCATCCTTGAGAATCATAGTCATAGTGTAGGTGTCAACATCAAACATGTACAGATCCTATAATGCAATGGGAACTTTCCATAGGATGGTTCCTGTTCCTGTAGAGCTGTGTGGTCCAGCTCTATGAGGCAGTGAAGGAAGTGAACACAGATGCATTTGGGTTTATTCAGTAAAAAAAAGTCAAAGAATAATAACAAATGGGAGCCAATTTGATTTCAGTTTATTATAGTCAAATAGACCCCTTATACACTGGGGCAGTTTTCAGGCGCTCTAGTGCTAAAAATAGCTTTCACACTGGGGCGGTGCACTTGCAGGACAGAAAAAAAATCCTGCAAGCAGCATCTTTGGGGCGGTGTGGGAGTGGGGTATACACCACTCCTATACAGCCCTGCACATTGAAATGAATGGGCAGCGCTTTCGAAGAGCGGCACCACTCCACACCATTTATAACCCCTTTTTAACCCCTTCTTGGGGGTTAAAAACATCCTGATAGTGGCCAAAAAGCACAGCTATAACAGCGGTAAAGTGCCACTACAACTAGCGGTGCTATACCTCTACCGCCCCATTGTGAAAGGGGTCTTAAGATGACTTCTTATATATTGATGTGGGTTTATTTATTTTGCTGTTTGTCTTTCTAAATAATTGGTGGTTTGTGAGAATACTTTTAAATTGTTTAACTGCATATTAGCTGTTCTGTCAGTGCAGGGAAACTAGGTCAAACTTTTTATTGGTTAAATCTGTTAAAGCGGAGTTCCACCCAAAAGTGGAACTTCTGCTGGTTGGATTCCTCCCCCCCTCAGGTGTCACATTTGGCACCTTTCAGGGGGAGGGGGAAGAGGACACCTGTCTTTAAACAGGTGTCCTTTTCCACACATCCGGGAGCTCTGGACGGCTGCCGCGGCCGCTGGCGTCAGCAGCCCGGCTCCCTTCTCCCTGCTCGCGCATGCGCAGTAAGGTGCCCGGCGTGAAGCTGTAACACTACACGTCCCCGTTCCCTTACCCGCAATGGAGGCAGCTGCACCCGTCCCCCAATCCGAAGATCGGCGGTGGGTGCAGACATCGCTGGACTCCAGGACAGGTAAGTGTCCTATTATTAAAAGTCAGGAGCTACTGTATGTGTAGCTGCTGACTTAATTTTTTTTTTTTTTTCCCTCGGACCTCCGCTTTAAGCTTGACAGCTTGGTCAATATAAAACAGAACCACATACTTTAATTATAATGCAGTACATCTTTAGATAGATGAAAGAAACCAAATCTTTTTCTTCTCTTACAATTTTTTTTTTTTTGGTAGGTGGTGGTGTTGTCTACAAGACTTCTGAAGCCTTCTGACATTCTTCAACTGCTGTTTGCAGCAGATCGTCTACATCCAGATACCGGCGTATGATTGTCTTCTTTTCTTTCATCAGATGAGTGATGGTCCCGGGTTAAAATCACATCGAGTTTTGCTCTGATTGTCTAATGTCTCAAACACGTTCCAGAGCTCCAGAGTTTTCAATCTGAGTTTGTTTATTTGTATTCCCTAAAAATGTATATTTGTTCAGGAAATTGCTGGGAGAAGAAATGGCCTGCAAATGTGCCTTGTTAGTATTCCATTCCTTGTTATCTCTGTCATCTCTGCACATGTTTTATCATAGATATTAGAAGATTGTTGGCTTACCCTATTGCAGAGTGCAGTAAGATGTCTACCTATAATCTGTGGTTAGCTTCAGATTAAGTAGAACTCAGAAGCCAGACATCATTTTAGCCCAATAGTCAATTGTTCTAGTAGGACAAGAATGGCATTCATAAAGCTAGCCACAGACATTAGATGACTGTCAGATTTCACAGCATTGGGGGCCAGTGGTCGTGCCTGTGGCCGCAGGAACAGACATTCTCAGGAAGTTATTAATTTTCATGACCAATTTGTTTTTCCATGTGATTAGGCTGTGATAAGCTGATGCCAGAAGGTAAGGGGGGGTAGGTGTGACTGCTTAATGTATAGACCTTTATGCTCAGCTGATGGGGCAGTACTGTCTATGCAGATATCTTTGTGACGTTTTCATAGGTTAAAGTGACACTAAACGATATCCTTATTCTCCAAAAATAATCTGTACACATCCACTACTTAAAGCGATTGTATCCCCTAGAATGTAATTTTTACCTACAGGTAATCCTATATTAAGGCTTACCTGTAGGTAAAACGAATATCTCCTTAACCTATACGGTTTCGAAGTTATTCCCCTGCAAGCAGCCGCTGACATCAGGGGGGATACAACCGCTTTATTGACCCTGAATGAGCTCCTGAATCTCTGCTCTTACCCTCATGATTTTCATTTGATTGGAACAAGCACACATTAGTTTCCGTTATGTGAACCCCTCTATGCTCTCTACAAATCCCATAGTCCCTAGTCCATCTCAGGAGTGAGCAAGAGAGGAGGGCTACATTCCCACATACAGTATGGAGAACGAGCAGAGCCACCCTCTAAAACAGTGGTTCTCAACTCCGGTCCTCAGGACCCACCAACAGGCCAGATTTTAAGTATTACCTTGGGGAGATGCAGACTAGAATACTGCAATCACTGAGCAGCAAATTATATCACCTGTGATGCATTTCAGTTATCCTGCAAACTTGGCCTGTTAGTGGAGGACCAGAGTTGAGAACCACTGCTCTAAAAGGAAACCAGATCACAGTGGCAAAAAAAAGAGGATGCTTGGAGACCTTGAGGAGGCTGAGAGCAATAGAAGGAACATTTTTGAGTTAAAAATACATACTTGAATATAATTTTTTCTTTTTAAACCAGAGCTTAGTGTCATTTTAAGTTGTGCCAGCATGACTGGCTATGGTTTAATGTCGGTGTCTAACTAAATACTGCATGCAAGTAATTGAAATTAAGATGGGTATGACATAGAAAATACTACTGACTTTTCTGGAAGTTGATATGTGCATGGTTCTAGACACCTTCCGCATGGCAATACTTGAGTTAAAGCTAAACTACAAACAGCTAAAGACACAAATAAAATACAACCATGAGAGCTGCTTTATCCATCAAAGGAGTTGTAGATATGCCCATCCATTTCTGAGATTTACACAGGTCTGCACCACCTGATCTTGCATCCCTGCCTGCCTTAAAGTGTTAGTAAACCCACAACAGCAAAATCCGTCTGCATATGCAGTAAAGCTAAATCACGCTTGTTATACTCATTGTGAAACCTAAGGGGTTAACCCTCTGCAGTGTGTAAAACAGCTGTTTAATCCTGTCTTCTCTGATCATCTCCTTCCACTATCTCCAAAAAAAATAACCTGTTACAGAGCCAGGGGACAGGCTGCACATGCTCAGTTTGGTGTGTTTTGCTAGAGAGTTGCTTTTTTTTTTCTTGGGAGAGTGCATGTGATCAGCACAGGGCCAATCAGCACTGTCCAGACAGGGGGTCAGGGGTCCTGCATTCTCATTGAACAATCGTGGGAAAATGAAAACTCCTCCTATAAGCTTTAACCAGACACTGATAGAAGTCACAAGACTGCTCTATCTGCTGATGATAAAGATATTTAACAATTTATATTTACTAAAATAATTGCATTTCCATGCTCTGTATACTGTGGGAGACCAAATATAGTGAATGCAGGGTTGTGGATGTAGTAACACTTTAAGTAACCTCATCCTGTGACTGGGAATTGAGAGGAAAAGCAGCATATCATCTGTTTAATACTCTGCTGTCTCCTCACATCAACATGCCCGTTGCACTGCAGCACAACTGATCAGCTTCTTGTGCAATTCTTCACTCCCTCAGGCTGAGCTCTTCTGCACAGGGACTGGAAGAGGTGCATTAACTTGTGTCTTTTGTATCTGCCAGGACTTTAAAGGCACTGAGCAGTTTTTTTGATTTGGGTGTCCCTGTTCTCTACATACCCAAACTTTTGGGTTTTCCAGGGGGCTTTGATGACTTTCAGTGAGGTGAACTGCCAGGCTAGATGTATGTTGTGGCACCTTATGGTTTGGTTTCTTTTAACCTAGCCTTAGTTCATATTTCTTGCATGCAGTACAAGTTCTTATTAAGTCATACTGAGTTAGTGGTCAGGATAAATATCAATGGTCTGATGTCTGTTGTTACCGTCAAACAGGTATTGCTTACTCATTACTTACAAGTCCCATTATACCCCTCCAAGCAAAATCTGGTGTGGCAGACTGGAACTTGTAGATCCTCAGCTGGAGATCAGTTCATTTTCTGTAGGTGTAATGACTAAGATTCTTTAGCTGCCAGTTAATATACATGATCTCTCCTTTTCCTGAAATATGCTTTAACATGTTGATTATTTTCTCTTCCCTGATGTCGGCAAGTTCTGACAATAATAAAAATCACTTGGCTTGTATGTGTTGGCTCTTTCATTAGGTAATAAGCATGTCTGTGAATGGATTCATCTTACATAAGAAGCTGTTCTAGTGGATGTTGTAAGGTAAACACAGTAAGATCTTGGCTTTTGATGCCTCTGCATAGTAATATGGTCTGAATCTGTAGCTGCTTAAAAAGGAGGTAAACTCAGTTTTTTCCCCCCTGCAAAGTGAAGGCATAATGTATACATCGCATACTAGCACATTATGTGAAACTTACCTGCACGCTAAGCCTGCGTTGTACCCGCTGCAGGCTGCATCCATCTTCGCCCGTCTTTTTTCCGTGGCCGCGGACTTAGGCTATGTGACTGGTCGGAGCCGTGTGACGTCACTCCCGCACATGCGCACGGGAGCCGCCGGTCACAGCACACACTCCTGAAGAAATGGCATGGGTGGACGTTCATTCAGAGCACATGCACTGATTACATCATCAGCACAGTATACAGTAAATATCACCTAAACGGTGCACGTTTAGGAGATATTTACAGTACCTATAGGTAAGCCTTATTCTAGGCTTACCTATAGGTACAAAGTATACAGGAAGGCATACAACCTCTTTAAAGGAACAGTTATTGCTCATAGCTTTTTGAATATCATTACTTGCAGACTACTAATTAATCACAGTAGTATATAACAATATATAACAGTGACGATTCAAAGCTGGGAACACTGTATCCTGAAAGTTCCTGTGCAGTATTTTCTAACCATGGTCTGATGAAGGCAGCAAGACCGTCCAGCTGTGTTAAACACAGTACTGTATTTATCTTGTAGGCAAATTAGGCACAAGCCTAGAGCAGCTCAGTTCAGAGGTAACATAAAACATCCAACAGCAACATTTCTAGGGGCCTTATTAGTAGTAGGTGACCCAAAATGCACTCTTTCCTATAACCTCTGAATACAGTCAAAGGTGCTGGCCTTTGAATTCCAGCTAAAGCAATACTAGTCTTAAAATGCCCCCCCCCCCCTCCTAGCTCCTATTCTAACTAACCTGTGTAAGAAAGATGCATATACTTACCTATTTTAATGCTGCTCTAATACAGTCGCGTGATCCAGCTCTCCTTTGTCAGCCAGTGTCAGCTGTAGGGTAGAGGAGGGATCACCGACAACAACTACATCACAGGACCCTATGAGTGGCTTCACCGCTTCCAGCTTTCCCAGCAATTGACTCACACATGGGTCATGTGACTGGACCAAAACGGGTTAAAATTGGGTAAGTATATAAATATTTTTTACACAGGTAAGTATTGATTTTGGGAGGGGGATAGGACACATTTTAAATCTAATTAGGTATTAGCTGGAATTATACATTATTGCACCTCTAGAGGTCTTTTATTTTTATTCCTTAGGAGGGCAAAACCTGATGGCTGTAATTACTCCTTTGGTTGTAATTATATTTGGACGTTAGTAAACTATTTTCCTCCAACCAAAACCCATTATCTTTCCTTCCTACATACAATATATAGAGCACAGTGTTGTAGAGTAGGAATTACAGTAATTGGTAGCATGGTGGCTTGGAGATGAGCACCTTAGCCTTATTACACTGTGGTCTTAGATTCCAACCCCTTCATAGCTCTAATTTCATAGAATTTGCTCAGCCAGTGTTTTGTGTGGGGTTCTTCTAAGTTCTTCAACTTTCTCCTATAATCCAAAAGTGGTTTAACTGGCTTTCTAGCCAAACTGCCGGAGGTGCACATGAGTACTTATCTATGTCGCAGCATGGACAATAAAATAAAGAATGAAGCCCTCCTTACTAATATGAAGCTGTGCATTGGTTAACATGAAGTTACAAGCATTTTTGTATATGAGTTGATTCGTCAACATAATATGCATTGCATTCACTAATCCATATACAGTATATTGTGCATATACAGCTTCTTATTTCATAGCCACAAACACTTTGGAGATTCATTGAGAGGTTCCTGTGTTCTAGAAAAGTTTGCAGCAACGTCACCTTCATACCTGTAGCCTCCATTTTCTTGCTTCCATTGGGCCTCGTCCATAAAATTGGTGGAGGCATCCCCTATGGCCTATGACAACCAGAGTGCAGCTCTCATCTCTTGAGCTTATTAAAAAAAAAACTGATACAAGGGTGTGGTTAGCTACAGTGCGTAATACCTTCCCTTTCCTTTCTTCCATTCTTATGCATGAAATACTTTGTTTCTTTTCGTGTGAAGGTAAAGATGCTGGTGTTGAATGTCATCCTAGATCTACACTTGGTTGTCATTATTTGCATTCCTTATCTCTTACTGGTGACATCATCACTGTACAATCAACTTTGTTTTCCTAATCCGTTAAAAGCGAAATAATACATTCACGCATTTTTCTTCGGAATTCATTGCAATTTTTAAATTCTTGTTTCTTTGTTTACAAATGGGACACAAGTCAATAGTTACAGTATTTTATAACAAGAAAGGCATGTAGCGTGTTGTCTGCAATTCATTGGGCAACTTTGTTGTTAGGCTGTACTGCCAATATTCTGAGTTAAAAAAAATAGGTTTAACACATTTTCTAGGAAGACAGAGGAAAGAGGAAAATAACTATGAAAAATAATGGAAAGGAAGAGAAAAGACATAGGCGCTGATGTGTACGTGTGACACTTATGGGGGGTGCAAAGCTGCCCATAACAAGATAGGTGATTACTCAGTTGCAATGCAGGCATAATAATGTATTGTGTCTCATTGTGTGAAGAATCATCAATGGAAACAATACTATAAGCTTCTAAGCTGCTCCACTGTTGTAAAACAGATTATCCTATCATTTATATTAATAGAAGAATGAAAATGGAGTTTTAGTTTTCTGCATTGCAGTGTCATTCATTTGCAATGGCACCCCAATGTACAAGTGCAGCAGATGCCAAATGACTCACATTGGTGCACCACAATGCATGCATGCCATAGATTGCGGTGCATTACATGAGAAAAGAAAAGGTTTGGGTCTCTTTTTTCCCTGTTACCATGCATTGGCAGCTATATTTGAGGAAATGGTTGCCTTATTGCAACACACATGGCATGGTATGTCTAGTAATAGTTACTCATATTCAACTGGACTTGCTCTGTAATGTTGAAGATGTTTTGTAGCTGATCCAAGCCACTTCTTCGATTCTAATGAGTTTCAGGAAAATACCCCATCATTTAAAGTCACACAGGTAGCACAGAAACCTTAATCCAATCACCATGGAATGGCAGATGTTTTTGTTACAAACAGGATAGGAGGTGTGAAAGTTGCAGAACCACCTTGTTCTATATACATAATCCTATCCTCTGCGTCAGAAAGACTTCATAGGTGTCAGTCCTTCGATTTACATGATTGAAGGTGTGAATTGTTTTCAAAATGCTGAGGTAGAGACGTTAAGCCTGCATTGTATGTAGTGCTGGGAGGTTCAGAGTCAACTAGGTTGCAGTAGCACAAAGCATAGTGTAAAGGGGGGCTTAATATTTTGATTTGCAATGCTGGCCGTGTGATGTTTGGACGATGGGGATTTAGAAAGGGGCTTCCAAAAATGACAGGGAGTATGTGCTTTGATATGTTTTAAGAAACTTCCAGCTTATTAAATCTCAGCTGTTTTAATACATGTTTGAGATCATAGCAGATTTGTTTTAAAGCTGTTTGTAATTTAATAAGTTGGATGCTTTTGCTGTTAAAAGACTCATCATGCAATATATTGAAAAAGCATATATCATTTTCTTATGATTGATTTTCATGTAAAAAGTGAGGAAAATTTCATACAGCATTTTTGAACAACACCTTCCTGCCAACTCTCCATGCATTTACCACCCCAGCTGACCCCCAATCTCCTCCACCTACGCAAAAACACCTATACACCAACCTCCACTCTTACCACTGACCCCCATCCTACCCCGCTGATCTTACCCACCCCTTCTTCCACATGCCCCCACTTCACTCTCCAACACCCATCTCTGCCCTCGCTGCCACTGAACATCTGTTCAGCGCATATCTCAGCGCTTGCCACCACTGTTCCAAAGTGCACTTTTCTGCTCTCCACCACTGCAGTGACATTCCCTTCTTTATTCAGCCTATTCAACAAACAGACACACTTTTGCTAGTATGGCAATCAAAAATTCACAATTTTAAAAAAGCAAGTAGTCCACTGTAAATGTTAATTGTAGGGAATTTAATGTGACACACAGAACATGGTAATGGAAATGAGTACTGAGCAAAATTGTAGGCTGCCACTGGGGGTGATTTACTATAAATACATGCTGGCAGTTTAAGGTGTATTGGCCCCTGTATGTGTATGTATGAATGTGCATTAGAAACCTTAGATTGTAAGCTCCTTGAGGGCAGGGCCAGAGGAGAGCCAATCAGCGGGTCCGGCGGATGCAATGTCCGCCAGCCACCTGCGATCACTCCCCAGAGAGACAGGATGGCGGTCTGCCAATGTAAACAAAGCAGATCGCTGTCCTATCAGGTATGAACATAGAGATCTTGTGTTCCTGCTAAGCAGTACACAGATCTCTCTGTTCATACAATGAGTCCATGCTCCAAACAGTAAGAAAGCATCCCCTAGGGACACACTTAACTCACCCCTGGTGTTAACCCCTTCCCTACCAGTGTCATTAGTATAGTAATAGTGAATATTTTTAGCACTGATCACTGTAATAATGACAATAGTTCCCAAAAAAGTTTCAGGTGTCTGATTTGTCCACCGCAATGTCGCAGTGCCACTAAAAATCACTGATCGCCACCACTCTTAGTAAAAGAAAAAAATATCCCATAGTTTGTAGACGCTATAACTTTTGCGCAAACCAATCAATATACACTTATTGGGGTTATTTTACAAAAAATATGTAGCAGAATACATATTGGCCTAAATAGATGAAGACATTTGTTTTTAACATTTTTTATTTGGGTATGTTTCATAGCAGAAAGTAAAAAAAAAGTTTTTTTTTTTCAAAATTGTTGCTCTTTTTTTGTTTATAATGCAAAAAATAAAAACCGCAGAGGTGATCAAATACCACCAAAAGAAAACTCTATTTGTGGGAAAAAGGACATCCATTTTATTTGGGTACAGGGTCGCAGGACCGCGCAATTGTCAGTTAAAGTAATGCAGTGCCGTATCGCAAAAAATGGCTTGGTCATGAAGGGGTAAAACCTTCCAGCGCTGAAGTGGTTAAATGATCAAGCTGAAGTTACAAGCTGACTGGTTACTATGAACAGCTGCACCAGATTCTGTGTGTACTGGTTTTAGTAAATCTCCCCCATTGGGTCCTTTCTAGTCCAGACCTCAAGCAGGCATGCAGATAGTGAAGTCAGAACTCCTGATATGCAAACTTGTTCTGAATTAGTTGAAACCACTGGCATAACAGTCAGATGGTTAGTACTGTATTTTCAATTGACTCAATGTTCTTCTAACCCTTCCCCACTAGGGAAAGATCTTGATCGGTCTTATATTTTAATACGGTTATGCTGCACTTACTAAACATGCACCTGTGCTTTTCCCACGCAGAGCCACAAGTTCACTTTAATGCTGACTTATACTGTATATTTGCTTATATTCCCCTTCTCTTTGCTCCCTCACCACTCTATTCACCCAGCGAAACAAAGTGCTATATTTCGGCACATCATGTGGCTCACTCCCTTCCATGTGACAGCATAGGTGCTTGGTGATTGGCTGCTCAAAAAATCTAGCCCTGTCACAGGGGTGAGAAAGAGAGCCCCCAACCCTGTGTCAAGTCTAGATTGATTGAAGCTTACATGGGGCTCCTTCTCTTCACTATAACGGACCAACAGAATGAAAGGGAAGCAAGTGGAAAGACTATATGAGCACAAAGTGAGCACCTGTTGTTCTGCCTGGCATGGCCATCCAGGTAGTTCACAGCAGTGGTTCTCAACCCTGTCCTCAAGTACCCCCAACAGGCCATGTTTGCAGGTTTTCCTTTATCTTGCACAGGTGCTTTAAATCAGAGTCAAGGTCTTGGTATTTTGGCCAGCTATTTTATCTAAGAGATATTCCCACTCCATGGCCTGTTGGGGGTACTTGAGGGTTGAGAACCACTGGTTTACAGCATTCCATAGGAATAAATGGAGGATGTGGAGCAGAGCCTGGCTGAGAGAAATTTGATAAAAACCCTGTGCGGTGCATTCAAGATCGCTGTGGAGTGAGGACAAGTAAATATGACACTTGGAAGAGGTGCTTGCGGAGGGTGCCGGACCCAAAAAAAGAATGGGTCATGGAAGTAGACTTGTTCTTTAAATGCAGTATTTTTATGTTTGATCATAAATTGAATAACTTTAACTGTTCTAAAATAAATGTCATACAAGTAAGATAAAAAAAGATAAAAAATGTTTTACAAAAAAAGCACTTTATTTAAAATCCCTGCAAACAAAATATTTGCACACTTAAATCATATTTATTACCGGTTAGGGAAATATTATTGTACGGTATTAACAATGTTATTTGCCAAAATTTTGATACTCTTTCATACCTGCCATCAAAAACTTTAAACATTTTCCAGCTGCATTCTTTTAAAGTTAAGGGACATTTAACATAATAAGTCAAACATGCGTGTTGAAAGCAACAGTACTGGCAGATGGATTAATTGGGAAGCATCACACCCAAAGATGTTAGGACACAAAAGTCCTATTATAGGTTCCTACAGCTTGGCTTTTCTGGTGGTGACATAGGAGTGTGCCATGGTTTAATACTCAGTTGACATGAAAAGATGTGTATATGCTGAAACTGCAGATTTTTGACCTTTTTGACCCCTTGGGTGAGAAGAAGAAAAGAACAGCATTGTGCTCTTGTTTTTACTGGGCATAATTGCCTGACAGACGTGAATTTACTTGCAAAAGGTCAACACAGGTAGAATTTATGCAGACAGCTGTATTAATGTATCACCTTTGCAAACGTCAAGCATGTGACAAGGAGGTGTTAACATGTCACACAGGCCATGTTTGTCTACATCGTCATATTCTTTGTATGTGTCTGCTAAGTATGCTTACAATAATCTGGATCGAAATTTTACATCTCTTGTCTATGGTGTATTACAGACATATAATAGTTCTAAGACTAAAGCTAGTTCTAAGACTACATGCTTAGATGTGAAAGGATACTCTGCATATATAGGGGCAATGGATCCTAGTATTTCCCATTCCATGCTGTGCAGATTTGTAGGAGATCTATCTTCTGAAAGATACACATACTAGCCTCCTTTGAAATATACTAATAAACTGAATGCCCCTGGCTTCAGTACTTAACCCAGAAAAAGCACGCAGCCAGCGAGGTCAGAGAAAAGTCAGAGCACCTGATATGATGTTACCACCCCACCTCTCCACCTTGTCCAACCAGAGAGCAAAGCATTCTCTGAATGGCGCCCATGCTGAGCAGCCAACCTACTGTGTTCTCAATGCCTCAGGATGGCCGCTTGGCACAGGACTTAGATGCAAGTGGAAATCACTGCTTCAGTGATTTCCAGCTTCCAGGGGCATTGGCCAGGAATGTATAGTTACATTTGTCCAAACTGAACCAATGTAACTCTGTATAAAATATCCATACCTGGAATTCGTCTTTAAAATATTAAAGCAGCAGGATCAGCATGACAGCCAGGTTAATAACAGTTTCCAGAAGAGGAGGTAAGGGACAGCGGCACTGGCGGGCAATGTTCATAGCAGACTACATAGCTGCTGTGGGACCTCGAATGGGAAGGTTCTCAGAGGGGATGGGCAAATAGCTCTGCGTATATCTATGTACCTGCCCAGCTGAACCTGCAGAGTTAGCTCCTTGCCACTCTGCAGGCTGTTCCTGAGCAAATTAATCTCTGTGTATACAAAATCCCTAAATGAGTTGATGTCACTCAGCAGAGTCAGCCAACAACAGGACCAGTAAAAATATCATCCCTTGGGTAAATTATTACTTGAATTGTAGCAGGGAGATTTACATTGATCACCTATGTAAGGGGCTTTTATTTGATGGTTCCATAATTTTGTATGGCCACCTATACACTGGGGGGTTTGTTTGGGGAAGTTATCCATAGGCTTTCAGTGTTAAAGGAGTGAAAGCAAGACAGATGCATACACCACAGAACACCATAGCATAGGTCACTGGCCAGTACCAGTAAAAGACACTGTTATTAAGGGTGTAAAATGCAAGGACTCCAGAGATTTCACTGGAAAGGTGGCATGTTGAGGGGTGGCAGGCCACATTAAATTTCACTATGGTGTTCTGTTGTTTGTAATTACACCCCAAAATGAGAGTCTTCATTCTTGTGTTAGGTATATTATTAGTTCCTAATAAAGGTATAAGTTGCGTTGGTTCAGGGGACAGGATGGTCTCCACTGCAATAAAAGCACAGCTTAAATATCGCTAAATGGCACTGTAAGGATCCTTCAACTTAACAAACTAATGGGATGATTAGAAACTTCAGGTCTATGTTGTTAAAGTCTGGGCTGTGCATAGGGGTTCCTCTGCCAGGAGACATAACCTCCGGAGTACAGAACACTTTCATATGTGGTACTGCCAGATATGTTCTGCTGGAAAGCTGCAGCAGATACATTCTGATCCATCATAGGACACACGACTGTGCCAGCTTTGGAAAGTTTGGCTACATTTTTAGAAGCCTGTCCACTGATTCTGTAATAGTAATTAACCTAGGAGCCACAAAGATCCCCAGAGACAAATTTGCAGAGGAGCTTGAGGATATCTGTCTGCCAAAAGTGTCAAAAAATAATCAGTTTAATATCCCGACCACAGTTTAACTAGAGGAGATAGCACAGCGTTGTCTGTACATGTCAAAGCTAACATTTTGCTAAAATGTTTTGAACCTGTAAGAGAAAAATGAATGTTACATAATTAATAAGGTTAGAGAAAGATTCATAAATATCAATGAGATGTGCATTAGGTGTTTTTCTATGTAAAAATATACACATACTGTAACACAGAGTGACAAAGAGGAAAACATCCAAAGGCGGACTACAGCACATTTCACTCTGAACACAAAACGGTTGATTTAACAAAGAAATATTTACTGTTCACCCTAAGAGGTGAATGTTCGTAATAACACTCATTATGAAATACTTACCTTAAAACGATGCCTTGAATCTGCGTTTTTCTAGGTCCGCGGCTCCAGAGCTGTGATTGGCCGGAGCAGTGATGATGTCACACGTGGAAGCCGCCAGTCACGGCACGGGTCCTGAAGAAATGGCACCAGTGGGCCGTTTCTTCGGTGCGCATGCGCCCATGACGTCAGCAGCAGCGCATATACTGAATGTCACCTACACTGTGCAAGTTTAGTAGAAATTCACGGTACCTACAGGTAAGTCTTTTTATAGACTTACCTGTAGGTACAAGTGGTGTAACAGAGTTTACAACCACTTTAAGGCTAAGTTCACACTGTTGCGTGATGGGAACGCACACACAATCATGCGTATTCCTGACATGCCAGAGAAATGTACTGCTGTTTAACCACCTCAAGGCCGGACACTTTCCCCCCCTTCCAGTCAAGGCCACGTTTCAGCCCTGTCACACTTTGAACGACAATTACTCTTACTATTACTTAATTTTTATCATTTTTTGAGAGAGAGCTTTCTTTTTATGGTATTTAATCACCATTGGGTTTATTTTTATCATTTCCTATATTAATGAATAAAGGGCAACAATTTTGAAAAAATAAAGTTTTTCTTCATTTCTGTTATAAAAGTTTGCAAATAGATAATCTTTCCTCATAAATTTAGGTCAAAACGTATTCTGCTACATTTCTTTGGTAACAAAAATATCCCAAAGCGGTGTATATTATTTAGCGTGCGTGAAAGTTATAGAGTCTACAAACTATGGTATATATTTTTGAAAATTGATCACTCCTGATGTACTGATTGCCTTGAAGCCCGAAAATGCCAGGCTAATACAATTACCCCCCAAATAACCTCTTTTTGGAAAGTAGACAATCCAAGGTATTTAGTAAGAGGCATGGTGAGATTTTCGAAGTTGTAATTTTTTGTCACAATTTTATGGAAAATGAAAAAATGTATTTTTTTTCATTAGTTGTCATTTTACCAAGTTATTTCTCACACATAGCATAGTTATACTGATATTTACATCACAATACACATTCTTCTACTCCTCCTGAGTATGGGGATACCATATATGTGAGACTTTTACACAGCCTGGCCACATAAAGAGGCCCAAAATCCAAGAAGCACCTTCAGGCATTCTAGGCAAATAAATCTAATTTCTGAACTACCTATGTCACACTGTGGTGGTGATTAGGTACACTGGTTTGTAAAAAAAAAAAAAAAGAAAAAAAATTGGATTTTTTTTCACAAATTTTTATTTTCTAATATATATATATATATATATATATATATATATATATATACACAGTCCTGCTCACCATTATTGGCACCCATGAAGTTTATGTACATATTGTGGAATATCTACTGAAGGAAATGTATCAAATTATTTATTATCGTAAAGACCACAGCAGTCTGTCGAGGAAACAGAAATGGTAACAGTGTGTACTTCTCCCTTATTGTCCACCGAAAAATATTTTGGTTTTACAAGTAAATAACCGATTAAACCCAGTGTACCCACCTCCGTTAAGTAGTCTCCACTAGGAGTAAACTCTAGACGTTGTCCACTCGGTTTAACCCAAAGGTATGACTAAACGTCGTTTCCCACGGTTATGGTGACTGTTCCGTTCGTAATACCAAAAGAGACAAAAGGAGTATTACAAATAGAAAAATTTACAATAAATAGTAAATGTCAAAAAACAGTTTGTGTTCGATAGACATCATTATACAACCAATTAAACTATGTAAAGGAAGTCATCTATAAGGTGTTATACATGTATTTGAAGTACCCACGGTTATTACCACTCGTCCTGACACATATATATATATATATATATATATATATATATATATATAATCTTTTATTTTTAAACACTTTTTTTTA
>BLSH010066713.1:716728-733680 GCA_018402905.1 Glandirana rugosa | reverse complement strand
CCCCAACAATCTGATCGTTGAGCACGATCGTAGCGATCGTTGTTTTAAGCAGAGTTTGATCTGCAACTCAAAGCAGCGGTATGTGAAATCTCTAATTTCTGCTATCTGTCCTCAGAGCAACAGCACAGACAGCAGTAGTAAAGTAATCTATCTCAGGATGCAGGATCAGGTCTTAAAATGTCTCAAATCTCTCCCTCACGCAGTCAGCTACCTTTCCCTACACTAACCCAAGGAGCACGTGACTGCAGCACTGTGACTCCAGCTTATAAAGAGGCTGGGTCACATGATGCACTGGCCAATCACAGCCATGCCATTAGTAGGCATGGCTGTGATGGCTTCTAAGGGCAAACCAGTGAAACGCTTGTTGATTGGCTGCCCTGCAGCTTCTCAACACGTGGAGTAAAATAGCAGAACCCCGGACCGAACCCGAACGATTTTTGAAATGTCCGGGTCCGGGTCCGTGCCCCGGACACCCGAAAGTTCGGTACGGACCCGAACGTTACAGTCCGGGTTCGCTCAACACTAGTTCTGACATGTACCAGCTCCAACATTTATATCTCACCTGAGCCTTAGCACCTAATCTACTATGTAAAATTTACCTTTACTGCTTGAGTTCTCCCTAGCCCTGAATCTTAATCCTTATCCAAACCCCAACACCTAATCTTAACCCCTCGACACCGACCTCACACAAATATGAGCCCCCACTAGACTGGGCTTTTTTCTGTGGGGGGCGCATATATTCAGATCTCCCTTTGTGCTGGTAATGTGCTGCACGGCACGCTCCCAACACAGAGACCGCGGTCTAACCAAGAGCCCCAGGCCCTGTACTAAAGTTTGGAACCTGAAACTCACGATTTCGGGTCACCTGATTGCTGTGATGGCCTCTGATTGGCTACCACAGGGATCGGTTACTGCAAAGCCTGCCCCCATGTTTTTCTCTCTCTGTGAATGGAAGAGAGAGGGACATTGTATCCCTCTCTTTCCCTGCGGAGAGAAAAAAAGTGCGTTCAAAATAATAATAATATAAAAAAAAAATCCCTACATCAAGGTTCAATGTAGGTTAGTGCTTGGGTCAAGGTTATAGTCAAAGGTTAGGGTCAGGTTTTTTTTGGACAGAATTTTTTTTTATTAATTATTACCAGTGTCAGTGTGTTTTAGGTAGTATATAAAAAAAAAAAAAAAAAAAAAGCGAAATGCGCACTATTGATCTGAGCTGTACTATGAGTACAAACGACAACTAACATACACATATGTAGTATTGCTGTGATGGTCAGGAGCAGAATTAATTTATTTTGGGCTGCTCTTTGGTGGTAGGTTGTATTTGTAGCAAGAAATATACAGCTAAATTAAAAAAATTACCATTTACCACCAAATGAAAGCCCAATGTGTCCTGAAAAAAAACAAGGTATAATTCACTTGAATGCACAAAGTAGTCGTGATCATATGTACAGTTTTACTAACACATGTCAAAGTTGAAAAATTGTACTTAGGCATTAAAATTTGTTCTGCCGTTAGGCACAAAGGGATTAACCTCTCCCCTAAAATAACTTTTATCTGTAAGTCTGACATGCAACATTTAACCATAAATAACTTTTTTAAACTTTGCGCTAACCTTCACCTCCCAACCTTACTCTAGTACTAATTTAACTCTAAAAAATCCCCACATTAGGCATCTAAATACTGATGCTGAATTGATGCAGTCCTATGCTAAATGCAAAACCTGTTATAGCAATATACTCAATCCTGATTCATAAAGTAGCAATACAATAGAGAGCCAAAACAATAAAATGAAAGTAAATCATTTTACAATATTTAAAAAAACTGGAACATTTAGGACCCTACGTGAATTTGACAAGGCAAATTAAAAATATAAGGAAATAATTGTATTTATATAAAACCATTTGTTATAAAGTATCACTCTTTCCAAATATTTACACAATATAGTGAAATAACCATATTCTGTGCATCCCTACGCTTTGCTTGCTGCTTCTTGATCATTAGCTAACTAGAGACTGTGTGGAAAACTACATCGTAAGTCAATAATAGGGGAAGGATCAGTTGCAAGGAGCCTATAGATCAGCCATTCTCAAACAGGGTTCCGTGGAACCCTGGGGTTCCTCCAGAGCTTGCTAGGGGTTCCTTGAGCTGTGGCTGATGAACCACCTATTTGATGAAGCCTACAGAGTTCAAGGTTCAGCAAAACCAGAAGCATGAACCAAATATATTTTTAGCTGTCTTTAACCACTTCCCGCCCAGCGCATTGACAAATGACGTCCGGGCGGGGGGTTCATTATCCTGACTGGACGTCTATTGACGTCCTCAGGATAATGCGCGATCGCGCACCCCCGGGGGCGCGCATAGCGGCGATCGGTGGTGCCGTGGGTCAGTCTGACCCACAGCATTACCGACTGAGGTAAAAGGCTTCGATCCGAAGCCTTTTACCATGTGATCAGCCATGACCAATCACGGCTGATCACAGTGTAAATAGGAAGAGCCGTTGATCGGCTTTTCCTCTGCTCAGGTCTGCAGACCTGAGCAGCGGAGAGCCGATCGGCTGCTCTCCTGACAGGGGGGGCTGCGCTGAACATTTATCAGCGCAGCCACCCTCAGGATCACCCCACTGGACCACCAGGGAGCCGGATCAAGACCCCAGGGAGCCCCCCCCGGACATCATTCAGAGGCCGCCCAGGACCACCAGGCAAGGACCACAGAGGCCGCCCAGGACCACCAGGGAGCCCCCACTAGACCACCAGGTAAGGGCATTTTTGTGCACTGTAGGGATGGCACTGTGCCCATGTATGATGCCTGCCAGTGCCATCCCTAACAGTGCTTGTTGCATCTGTGCCCACCACTGCCACCTATAAGTGCCCACCTGTGCCCACCTGTGTCACCTATCAGTGCCCACCTGTGTCACCTATCAGTGCCCACCTGTGCCACCTAAAAGTGCCCACCTGTGCCACCTAAAAGTGCCCACCTGTCAGTGCCCATCAGTACCCAGTGCCACTTATCAGCGCCGCCTATGAGTGTCCATCAGTGCCGCATATCAGTGCCACGTATCAGTGCCCGTCAGTGTTGCTTGTAAGTGCCGCCCATCAGTGCTGTATATGTGCCCCATCAGTGCAACCTTATCAGTGCCACCTCATCAGTGCCAATCTGTACTGCCTCATCAGTGCCCATCAGTGTAGCCTCATCAGTGCCCATCAGTGTAGTCACATCAGTGCCCGTCAGTGAAGGAGAAAATGTACTTTATACAAATTTTTGTGACAGAAACAAAGAAAAATTTTTTTTTTTTTCAAAATTTTCAGTCTTTTTTTGTTTATAGCGGCGATCAGAAATGACGCAGAGGCGATCAAATACCACCAAAAGAAAGCTCTATTTGTGGGAACAAAATGATAAAAATTTTGTTTGGGTACAACGTCGCACGACCGCGCAATTCTCATTCGAAACGCAACAGCACTGAAAGCTGAAAATTGGTCTGGGCGGGAAGTGTTCTAAGTGCCCGGTATTGAAGTGGTTAAGGATGGCATTCTGAGCACAACTTTAAGGGGGACATTCTTCCTGTTGACCACCAATAGGGGCATTGTTTCTATTGAGCCCTGATGAATTGGTTTCAGTAAGGGTTCCTTGAGACATGAAAATTATTTTTGGGGTTCCTGTAGGGGTAAAAGGTTGAGAAAGCTTGCTATAGGTCATGGTCGTGACTAGTCCTCTGCTTCATATTTTTGATATGTGCCTGCTGTAACTTGTGCTTGTCAGACAAAGTATCCTGTCCTCTTTGTATTGCTTCCTTTGAAATCTCCGGTATACCAGCTAACTCCCTTGCTTTCCTATTAAAACTGACCACACTAAACAGGAGAACACACTGTGGTCAGTTCTCTAGCTATGCTGGAAACTCAGTGTACTCACCTCCAATGATCAGACCTGTCCTGACACGCCCCCTCTGCACAGCCATTCACTGGGAAGCTCAGTGTTCTGCTGTTTCTACTCCCCCAGCTGTTATGCAGCTGAGAACAGAGGGAATGTGATCACTTATTTAAAAAAGGGGGAAAAGGTATTTATAATGTTTTTTTTATATCCACAGAAACATGTTTTGCCTTTCATTTATATTTTAAACTGAATGGGTTGTTTTACAAGGTGAATGTTTACAATCACTTTAAGTCCTCTTTGTTACACTTGAACCCCAAGATTAGTATGATGTATACCCATATACAGTATAAGAAACCCTTGATGTCCTGTACTTGATACTGGCAAGATTACATGCCCAATAGATATCTGTTGGGAAAATGATCGGCCCCAAGGATTTTAGTGAGAAGAATTAAAGAGGAACTTCACCTGGCCTTTATAAAACGAACATGTCAGCAGCTCAGGGGAGGGCTGGCAGCCTTAGGTCTGGGGGGCAAGTCCAGTCAAGTGACGCACTGAACCAGCGAATCAGCTCACCATCCATGCCCTCCTGGTTTTAGAATGAATATTGATGTTATGAAGCAAGACAAATATGATATAATGTGGTAACATAATTTAATGTTAATAGCAACAAAGGAGGTTTAACAAAAAGAATGCATCAATGCAGCTCATCAGTGCCCACCAATGCAGCCTCATCAGCTTAGCCTCACCACTGCCCATCAATGCAGCCTCACCAGTGCCTATCAAATGCAACCTGATCAGTGCCCATCATGCAGGCTCGCCAGTGCCTATCAGCACAGCTGGCCCTGGGTGCCCCCCCCCCTTTGCCTGCAGTTAGTTGGTGGCTGCGCCCCTGCTTCCTTCCTCCACAAGAAGAAAAAAGTGTAAGCGGGCAGCGGCCGTCGGCCATTTTGAATGCAAGTTAGGGTGGCCTGGGGGGCAATTGCCACCCTGGCCCAGCCCTCCCCTGCAGCAGCTACAAATATTGTAGCTGCAAACATTTAAGAAATACTATGTACTTAAATAAAAATGCAGATTTTTCACAGGGATTTTGGTTTTCCTCACTGCCATCTTTGATTCAGGAGCAAACTGTGACTATCTACTCAACTGGCCCCTGCTGTTGCACATGCGTAAGATGGTTGGTCTGCAAGGAATCTGGTCCTGTAGCCTTTCAGGATGTATGATGTGTATCCCAGGAGACTGTGGGCACCAAGGGCTACTCCTTCCTTGCCTACGGGAAGGTGCCTGCTCCACTAAAAAAAAATATGGCATGTGATTTGTTTTTTTTTGTTTTTTAACAGGGAGATGGGGGGAAGCAAATAAGAGAAATGTATTTTAAGTGTGATGATCCACTTTAAGTCTAGCTGTATGGGATGGCAGTCAGAAGATCCAAAAAAAAATCCAAACACGAAAAGGTATGTTTTATGAATGAGCTTTGCGTGAATTTGCACTTTCTTTTATCTTTTCTGTTTTTCATTTCTCGTAAATGTTATGCTGAAATACAGTCACGCTGAGGGAAAGTTATCACTTTCTTATCATCTTGACTTCTGTGTATGAATGCAGGTCTGCCTGGTCTGAAGGCAGCTCCATCTAGTGGCTAGCATTCAACCCATATAGATGGAGGAACCTGCTGAGCATTGCTGATCTTTCATCTGATTGGGATTATACCAGGAAAAATTGGGTGGGACTTGGTGGCTTTGACAAAGTGGAACTAAAGTCTGCCTTACTTACCTTAGTCCCAATGGTCCAATGTACGCGAGGTCCCTTGCCAGCGCTGACACCTTCTTCCCAGCTTCTTCCTGGTGCCGGTCTACATCCATCTTGATTGGTGAAATTGATTGATCCATTTGTTCCAGAAGCCTTTTGGAAATCTGAACTGCCAATGATCATACTGAAATCCTGGAGTGAGGCTTTAAGGTGTCTATACTATCTGTGGGGATATAAATGCTGGGGTAGCTTCCTGACAGTCACTAGAACTGAAGCAGTGGCTTGAATAATGTGCAAAATGTCTTCAGTATTATAAATCAGGTCCAATTGAATGTAACCACTACTAGCTACACTAAATAACATTAAGGCCCCTTTCACACTGAGGCGCTTTCCTAGCATTTTTGTGCTCAAAATAGTGCTTCTAAAACGCTGCCCATTAATTCCAATGTACCTATTCACACTGGGGCGTCGCGCTGGCACCATGTTTAAAAAAGTCCTGCAAGCATGATTTTTTGTGCTTATTCTGAGCGCTAAAAATAGCGCATTAAAAATGCCCATATACATTGAAATGAATGTAAAGCTCTTTAAAAGCACATTAAAAGCGCCAGCAAAATGCCCAGAGGTTGTGGAAAGGTCAAAATATCAGGAAGTAAACAGGATGTAATGTAGGGGGCTGTGCTATTTATTTAATGTTAGTGCTTCAAAAGCGATTCGAAAGTGCTTGAAAAACGCCTAGGCGTTAGCGCTAATTATAGCGCTAATGCGGAAAAAACGCGGTCATAACGCTTGATGTTTTGCACACGTTTTTCAAACGCCTCAGTGTGAAAGTAGCCTTAGGCTCCTTTCACACCGGAGCTGCCCAAGCGTTAGCAGTAAAACGCCGCTTGTTATAGCGGCGCTATTGTGCCGCTATTTGGGCGACGGCGGTGTGCTTTTAACCCCCAAAAAGGAGTTGAACAGGGGTTAAATGTGCCGGTTTGCAGCACTCCCGAAACGGTGTTCAGGCGCTTCAGGAGCGCTGCCCCATTGTTTTCAATGGGCAGGGGCGGTACAAGAGCAGTGAATACTCCGCTCCCCATAAAGATGCGGCTTGCAGGACTTTTTTTACCGTCCCGCAAGTGCACCGTCCCAGTGTGAAAGCACTCGGGCTTTCACACTGGAGTACATGGGGGGGGGGGGGCATTTTTCAGGCACTTTTTAGGAGCTATTTTTTGCGCAAAAGTGCCTGAAAAACGCCTTGATGTGAAATAGGTCATAGTCTTTGCCTTGTTATAAGTCATTTTTAATGTTTTTAAATCTACAGCTTTTATTAAAATAATACCTAGAAATTCTGCCATAACAGTCCCTTTCAAGCACTTCCTGTTCTAGGGTGACAACACTTTGTCCCTGTCTCCCAATTTCTCTTATATTGTCACTTTGTCACATGCAGCCATGTTTACGCTCATTGTGCAGGCTTTCTCCGCTGTTATCACTCTCAGGAAGGTAGTCAAGAGCAATGATGTGCAGCTTAGGCTGGATTTAGTGCATGGAGACAGGAAGTGGGTGAAAGGTTAATGAAAAAAAAAAGGGCAAAACAGTATTTTCCAAAAGGAAAAGATGTAATTGTATATAATACAGTGTTTAACTATTTCATTGTGCTATAGGCTGGGTGGGCTGCTCATCATATGATCGTGCAGCTGTGATTGATCAGTGTGACCACATGGTACAGACAATGCCAATCACAGCTCATCTGTACAATGTGATTAGCTCTGGCCAATCACAGCTAATCAAAACTAAACAAACTGAATGAATCAGTTTAATTCATCAATATGTTTTCTTATAGCAATGTAATGCACTGCTATAAATAATCATAATGTGTAAAAAAAAACAAAAAAAAAACAAATCACTTTCCCAGAATAGTACAATGTTACTATGGTAACATCATATTGCTCTGGCCACAGTGTGTTAAAAAAAAAAATCATAAAAAAGTAATTTTTTTTTTTTTACTGTCACCAGTCAATGTTCCTGATTACCGCCACACCAGTCATACGATAACGCGGTACTGCACTGGTGACTGTATGTAAAAAAAAAAAAATTTAGAATTTTATTTTAATTTCTTAATTTTTCAAAAAGTATGACAAAAAATGACAACTTCAAAAAACTCGCCATGCCTCTTACTAAATACCTCGGACTGTCTATTTTCCAAAAAGGGGTCATTTGGGGAATATTTGTACTGTCCTGACATTTTTGGGCCTCAAGAAATGAGATACGCCATCTGTATATCAGGATTGATCAATTTTCAGATATATACCATATTTTTTGAACTCTATGACTTTCACCCAGACTAAATAATATACACTGATTTGGGTTATTTTCACCAAAGAAATGTAGCAGAATACATTTTAACCTAAATTTATGAAGAACAAGTATTTATTTGCAAAATTTTATAAAAGAAATGAAGAAAAATTGTTTTTTTTTTTCAGTCTTTTTTTCATTTATTTTGGAAAAAGTAAAAAACCCAGTGGTGATTAAATGCCACCAAAAGAAAGCTCTAGTTGTGTGAACAAAATGATACAAATTTAGTTTGGGTGCAGTGTTGCATGTCCGTGCAATTGTCCTTCAAAATGCAACAGTGCTGAAAGCTGAAAATTGGCCTGGGCAGGAAGTGGGGTAAAAGTGTCCCGTATTGAAGTGGTTGAGTAAACTAAATGTTTTAATGGTATTTTAGTAGTAATGTAAAATTGTCACAGGTAGATCAAAATTAGTTGGTTAGTGTAGTTTGGGGCTGTAGGAAAAGGGAATCAATATTATAGCTAATGCGTCTGAAGATTCAGCTCCGCTGCCTCTATTGTCTCTACCATACCTTGTGCGTTGTGTTATAAACCTGCCAGACAATGTGATGTGGAGAAGTGTAACTTTTTAAAGCAACATTTTGATCATTTTGGTGTGAGTTGATCAAAGAGAAAGAAAAGCTAAACTCTATTGCATGCATGAACTCTGAAGATGGGCCGGGCCTTCTACAGCCACATGGAGGAGATCACCTGCTTCACAGATGTTACCTTGAAAGCCTTAAAGTGTATTCTGCACAGTATTGATTAGTGGATATTTAATGTTCCCATTAATCATGGTGTGTATAATGGCTAAATTATATGTCTGCATTCCACACCCACCGCAAGCGGCTGCTTTACAGCTCTCCCTACTCATGTACACAGAAAGCAGGCCTCACCAAATATTGACTAATTCATTAACAAAGTATGGACTGTGCACTTTTCTTCTGTAAATGAAGTTTGTTTTAAGGTATGATCACCTGCTTTGTTAAAGGTCCACTTTTTTGTTTTGGATAGTTAGGTAAGATCGTACCTTGGGTTTTTTTTTATGCCTGTGTTTCTAACAGGGCACAGACTGCAACAATAGACTTTATCATTGAAATAGAGGAAGGGGTAGAACTACTGTCAGCTTACTACAGGAGGTCCATGGGTTACAAACAAGCTAAGGTCTGTAGGTTTGTTCTTAAGTTGAATTTGTTTATAAGTTGGAACAGTTCAATTTTTTTAAGTGTAGCTCCAGCCACAAACATAATTTTTTTTTTATCCAAAGTTTTTTTGGATAGCACGAGGGGGGGTGGGGGCCCTGTAGTGTTTGTTTTGCTGCCTGTGCTTCTGTTTAGAAGATTTCACGATTTCACCTCACTTTCTATCCCTATGAAAATTGGATTATGAAAATTATGAGTCGTTGTAGAAACAAGAATTGGTGATAAAGCTCCAGTGGAAACACCTTTTTCCTATGGTAACTCTTACAGGGGTGAATTTCCCTTCCTAGGGGTAGATTTCCATTCACTTCCTGTTGTCTCCCTCCATTTGTAAGTAGGAGTCATTTGTAAGTTGGAAGTTTGTAACTAGGGGACCGCCTGTATTACTATCTGTGTCTAAGGGCTTTTTTTCACATGGCCGGCAGTGCCTACCACCCTCTGGTCCATGGCATAGCAGCAGCTCCTGGGTGTTCTGAAGGTAATCCTGCCACCACCTTTTTTTTGTTTTTTTTTGTTACTTACCCCTGGGATTAAAAAAAAAAACACACATTCAGGAGGTGGCAGGATCGCCTTCTGAACACCCAGAAGCCGCTGCTATGCCCCAGTCCACCTTGGACTAGAGGGTGGTAGGCGCTGTCTATTTTCCAAAAAGGGGTCATTTGTGGGGTATTTGTACTTTCCTGATGTTTTCAGGCCTCAAGAAATGAGGCTGTCAGTACATCAAGATTGGTCAATTTTCAGACGCATACCATAGTTTGTGGACTCTATAACTTTCACACAGGCTAAATAATAAGCACTTATTTGGGTTATTTTCACCAAAGAAATGTACCACACCACACCTGAGAGCCAAGCATTTGGCTTGCAGTTGCGGCACACTCCCTTTGACTTTATTGGGTGCATGTGTACAGCTGTAATAGTAAAATTTAGGTGGACAGTAAAGCCATGGCTCATCCACCTGTTTTTACTGCTCCCTGGCTGCCATTGTGAAAGAGCCCTTACTGGTCCAGTGGCAACCACATTATTCCTGCTTCCATTGGGACAAAAATAAAATTGAAATCTCCCCAACAGGGACACCGTAAGTTCACAGAAGTCTTAAATGTCCCGCCCCCCCCCCCCCCCCAAAAGAAAATATATTGGCTGAACTTGGACCTTAGTTTACTGTATGTGCATATACCTACAAATATGTAGTGTACTGAGTAGTTCCTTGTGTATATCAGACAAAAATAGGACCAACATGGAAGCCTAATCAGAAGAAGTGATGAGATTTTACTTTAACATTTTCTTAGTAGACTTTTTGATAAGATACCCAGCTGGCAAGCCTGGTGGACAAATAAGAATGCTCAGTGGTGCTCTTGATTTATCTTTCCTGTGACATGTTTTATACTGATACTGGAGGATGGACTTCTGGAATGTGCTCATGTGCTTGAATCTTTTCTGTCCTAGATTAGGAAGCTTTTAATGAATCACTGATAAGAGAAAATGAAACTGTTGATGTGAGGGGTTACTTAATATGAAACTGTACCCAAGTGAACCTTGATTGCCTTACTTCACCTATACCAAAGTTGCCTTCCTGCAAGACTGGATACCTCAAGCTCAAATGTACATATGGTTCCAGCAGAACATGTCACGTTAGAATTTTTGGAAACTATTCCTGACCAGTTCTTGAAGGTACATGATCTGGGACCACTGTCCTGACGTATCAAATCAGGCAGGACAGAAAATCTGGTTTCATGTTGTCTGTTTCTGGGACCACTGTCCTGACTTATCAATCAGGCAGGACAGAAAATCTGGTTTCATGTTGTCGGTTTCTGGGTCCACTGTCCTGACTTATCAATCAGGCAGGACAGAAAATCTGGTTTCATGTGTGATCATTGTGCAACTTTTTTTTGTAAACAAGAGATTTGATAGGATAGATAAATAATTGGATTGCACAGACTATGGTCAAATATGTTAAAGGCTCAACTCACTGACCCAACTCACACCTCTTCCCACCTGCATTGACATAAATGTGTTACTGACTTTAAGGGTACAACCCTATGAAATATTCTGTAGTTTACCCTGATGGAAGATAGACCACTTCTAAAGTATATAGGTGGCTTTGTAGTGTATTATACTAGAGGTGATTTGAGGCCCAGGGCTAAATATATTTAAAAAAGAAGGGACACTTGACTTGAGCATTGCCTAGAGCAGAGTTTCTCAACCAGGGTTCCACCAGAGGTTGCTAGGGGCTCCTTGAGCAGTGGTCAATTTCTATCTCTCAGATAAATTCCCAATGATACCATTGATATTTTTAGCTATCTGTAAGGGGGTAATCCTTCCCAATGACCACAAGTGTAGGGAGCCTTCTTCCCATTGACCATCACACTAATGTATTAGGAGTTGTAGATTTTTAATTTTTAGCAGTGGTTCCCCGAGACCTGGAGAACAATTTCAAGGGTTCCTCGGTGTTGAAGAGGTTGAGAAAGGCTGGCCTAGAGTCCTCAATCAACTCGTACCTCACCAATTATGACAAAATATAAAATGCTACATATAGTCCATAAAAAGAAAATCTCTGCAACAGTTTCAGTTTGGAAAGGGAAAGAAATTGGACAAATTTCACTAAACCATAAAATCTAATTAGAAATCGTGTTTTATTAGTGTTACTTCAACAGACAGGTGTTGGATGTTCTTATATAAAACCCCTTTTAGACAGATGGTTGTAATCTTTGCTCAGATATGCTGAGTAATATTTGGGATTCCAGGATGTTACAAAACATCTGAAGATCCTGCGGTAGTCACGTTATTTTTAGCTCACCGTGTTGTTAAGAGGGGCATTATATTCACTGTGTCTTATAGATTTGTTCAATATATATGTATTTTTTTCTATATATGCAATACGTTGCTGGCATCATAAGTACATATGAATTTCAGATTCACCCTTTTAATCAATAATCATTCAAAGTTAATAAAAAAAAGGAAACATTGGTTAAAAAGTTAGCCCTCTGGGCATTTATTGTACACAAAAATAAATAAGTTACAATTTACAAAGCAAAAGCACAAATGGCTTTTAAAGTGCAATTCATAAATCTGTCAGCCTCAACCTTGATCTTCATTGGCTAACTCTGAGACACAGACGGTTCATCAGCCATGTATCTCCTGTAGTAAAATCAAAATGAAACATAGCGCCCCCTAATGCCTGAAGCTGTAAGCCCCCAGAACATGAATTTTACCACAGGGAAGGAAAGTGCAGATACAAAGCACATTTAAACAATGCCTTACAGACAGACTGCTCTGAAGACTCTGCATGTGGTGCCACATAAATACATCCTTATAGGACAGGGGTGTCAAACTCCAGCTGTTACGGAACTACAAGTCCCATCATGCCTCTGCCTGTGGGAATCATGCTTGTAACTGTCAGCCTTGCAAAGCCTCATGGGGCTTGTAGTTCCGCAACAGCTGGAGGGCCACCAGTATGACACCTGTGTTATAGGAGGTATGTTAGGAGTCAAAGCCACATCTGTCCTCTGTCATATTACCACTGTCGGACAGAATATCTTCTTATAGACATGGACATTGCGACATTCATCCACTGAAAACAGCACTTTGTTGGGTATAAGAATACAGGTATGACATTTACATTGTGGTAAAATTAAAAAGTAAAAGGGGGATGTTTTCCTACTCCAATTTCCCACTACAATAGTATTGTGAATCCCATTTATGAGTCCACAAAATGTTCATTGCATTTTATCCCACATTTCAGGTATCCACCGGTCATCTTCCTGAAACGTTTTCATTGACGTCCATTTATGCCACTTAATCCATTGTTCAGCTTGGCTTCTCCATGCCACTTTAACACCCTCTCTCCTTATGTCTGTGCTGCCTCTCAGCCAGCAATGTCAAAGTTAATCCATGTTAGCACCTTCACAAGCTCTCTTTTATTCTCTGGAAGAACAAAAACAACAGCTGCTGTAGACATTCTTCAGACAGATGTAGCAGTCCTCACTTTGGCAGACAAGACTTGTTTAAAACGTCTTTTTAAGTCCTGCATGTTTGGAGACTTTGGCCGTGGGATGAGAGAGTTTTTCCTCTTCTCCGGCGTGCTGGTGACCTGGTGCTTGCTGATCTCTTTACAGAGGACCTGAAAGGCGTTGTATACGTCAATATAGTTCTCGCTGACGCTGACTTCGTAAAATGTGCAGCCCAGCATGTTGGCCAGCTGTAGTCCATGTTGTGGTTCCACCTGCTTGAGGTGCAGCAAGTCCGCTTTGTTGGCCACAATAACAATAGGAACTCTGTTGTCAGGATGGAGCTGGCGCACGTATTGGTGAAGGTGATTAATAAGTTCATAGCTCTTACAGTCTGTGATTGAAAAGACGATGACAACAGCATCTGCCCATCTGATAGACCTGTTAAGCTGCTCGTTGCACTCCAGGCTTTGCTCATGTATCTGAGGAAGGAAAAAGAAGATAAAATAAGGTGACCTGGTAAAACAATTGAAAGGAAACAGCTTTTTTAATATGCCACGGAGACACCATTTCCAGAAGTACTTAAGTGCTGTAGAAGATGTATGCAATATCAATCTGTCTACTCCTTCACCCTCCTAACACAATGTATGTTGATGCAGCTGCAGAATCTGGAATCAGATACAGCCGAGTTTTCTATTCTCAGGAGGAATGTACAGCAAAGAGAGAGAAAGACTTTGTAGTGGGGCAGGAAGGGAAATGAGCTGGCTAGACAGTGAGTCTGGAAAGTAAGAAGATATAAAGCTGGAAGCAGTTACATCTGGACAGCTGCCCATTCTCAACTGCTGTAACTAGACAGATTTCTGTGAGCACACACAGCCATCCTAAGGAGGACTAGACAGAATGGCAAAGAAATGAGCCTATACGTGTCCCCAGTTCCAGACCATTTGCAGCAGTTGGATTCAGTTCAAGAGTTCACAGAGTCACCTATAGTACTCTCACGCAGAGGCTTGCATCTCCCTGAAATGTTTTCTTAGGACACCTAGCACACAGCTCAGCAATCCACTCCAGCTCTAAAGCTAATAAAGCCCTCTTTTATTTGTCCTGCTACAATAATAGAATAGCAACTAAGCCTATTATATTCCACCAAAAGGTGGACACTAGGGTTGATTTACTAAAACTGGAGAGTGCAAAATCTGGTGCAACTCTGCACAGAAACCAATCAGCTGCGAGGTTTCATTGCCAAAGCTTAATTGAACAAGATGAAGTTAGAAGCTGATTGGATACAATGCAATGCTGCACTAGATTTTGCACTATCCAGTTTTAGTAAATCAACCCCTGAGTGACTGATGGGAATAATTACAAGTTTCTGCCCCATAAACAGCTGAGGGATTAGTAGGCACTGTGACATTAGAGATCAGAAAGTGGATTTACCTGAACACCTGGTGTGTCTTGCACCTGGATGGCGAGATTCATTCCATCGATCTGCACTTGTCGGCTGTACAAGTTTCCTAAGAAAACAAAGGCACAGTTCATTAGGGAAGGGTGGAATGGATAGGAGGGAAATACAGAGCTGTCAGACATATGTTAGCATGCACTCTATGTTCTGATCATTATGCCAACAGCAGCAAGTCCATCCATAAATCCACAGTCCTTACCTGCATTTCTTTCGTAGTCGCCAATAAACCGCTTGGTAAGAAATCTGACCACCAGAGCTGCAAGGAAAGAAACAAGAGAATGGTAAGCTGATTGTAAAACGCTGCTTTCCCCCAGCTACCCCATCAACAGATTCTGTCTAGAAGTGGGCAAGCTGCAGGTGGTGTTTCTCCATACAGCCATTGTTTTACATTACAATAGCCCTGCACAGCCACTGCCACAATTAGCGGGGCACTCGTACAGAAACGACCATTAGTGTCCAACAATTATACTGAAATGAGTATAACCTATGTCATTATCTAGGCAATTATTGGACAAATCACCATCACCTTCATGCTGGGTATAACGGAGTGATCTTATATTTAGTACTGCTGAAGAATGCATTCTGAATGTGAATTTAAACAAAACTAAACACTGCTCAGTATTATTAAATAGTAGGCTGAACAGAATGGTAGTCATTGATAAATTCTGCTGCAAAGGTTATTTTCATTCAGAAAATGGTTTCCTAGGTTACAGTACGTGCTGGCACCCTTCAATGGAGTGTTAGGACAATCATAAGCAGAAGGGTGACGTAGAATTGAAAAAAAAACTATAATAATATATATATATCATTTTTTTTAGATATATCCAAATATATCTAAGTTTATATTATGATAATATTATAAAATATATTATCGTTTTAAAAAAAAAAAAAAAATATATATATATATATAATAATACTTAAAAAAAAAAAAAAATATATATATATATATATTATGGAATATAGTCTTATCAATTATCTAAATAGGAGATTCGTTGCTCATTCATGAGATGTCTGATCTGATTTATATATTGGAGAGAGATAAAGAGAAATGATTGCAGCAGCTGCAGTGACTCACCTGTCTTGCCCACTCCACTGCCCCCAATCACAGCAATCTTGATGACTCTGCTGCTGCCACTGCTGGTGCCCGCTGAGTCGGTGCTGGCAGCCGGTGGGCACTCGCTGATAGTGCACATGTTCTGGATGAGACGCATCCTGCCAGTCTCTATTAGTGGAATGGTGCAGAGATGGGAGAAGGGTGCAGCTTGTAAAGACTTGTGCTGTTTGTAGATGGGGTGTCTGTGTGTGCTGATGGTGTGCCTATGATCCGAGCAGTGCTGTATCCCCTCCAATCCTCCTCTCCTCTCCTCTAATCCTCCTCCCAGCTCCAGGCTCATCTGTTCTCCTCTCTGCCCAGCCGGCTGTTTTGTTCCAGCGCAGACAGCAGCAGGGCCCCTCCCCTCTTATCTTGACAGCCAATTACCGGGCCGCTCTGCTCGCCCGGCCCGCCCCTCTGCTGTGTGTGTGTGTGTGTGTGTTGTGTAATATTGCCATGCACAGTCAGTGGGGGACATGGCTGCATAATGCCATTCCTCATCACAACATAGCAGGGCTGCCGTCAGCACACACCACAGCCTCTCACCCCTCATTCTTCTTCAATCACTGTGACGAATTATCTACACACAACATGTAGCTGCCAGATCCCTGAGTGTGATCTCTACTATGGGGGGGGTAGGGTGGCAGCTAGGGTTGTCACATCGTCCCTTTAATCCAGGACACATATGAATTACACAGGTTCTGTGGTTGATTAAGGTGGTAATTAAACTTACTTGGTGCCTCATTTGCATTGAGTTATCCTCAGATCCTGTGTAATTCATTTGTGTCTTGGATTAAAGGGATGATGTGGCAACCCTAGTGGCACCATGAGTGTGATCTCTACTATTTCAGGTAGGGTGGCATGAGTGCGATCTGTACTATGGGGAGGAGGGAGACACCATGAGTATGATCTGTACTATGGGGAGGAGGGAGACACCATGAGTATGATCTGTACTATGGGGAGGAGGGAGACACCATGAGTATGATCTGCACTATAGGGAGGAGGGAGACACCAGGAGTGTGATCTGTACTATGGGGAGGAGGGAGACACCATGAGTATGATCTGTACTATAGGGAGGAGGGAGACACCAGGAGTGTGATCTGTACTATGGGGAGGAGGGAGACACCATGAGTATGATCTGTACTATAGGGAGGAGGGTGGCACCATGAGTGTGATCAGGGGAGGGCTGGGCCAGGGGGCAGGGTGGCAATTGCCCCCCAGGCCACCCTAACTTACATTCAAAATGGCCAACAGCCGCTCACACTTTTTTTCTTCTTGTGGAGGAAGGTCTAGTATGAGTACCACAGAGGGAGGAGGGGTATCATGTCTAGTGTGAGGACC
>BLSH010066713.1:684178-715387 GCA_018402905.1 Glandirana rugosa | reverse complement strand
CTATGCCTCTAATTACCCCCCCAGCACACCCACCTATGCCTCTAACTACCCCCCCACACATATACCCACATACATGCAGAATTGCAGAAAGTTAAAAAAACGTCAGTACCTTCTCTCTTCCTGCCGAGTACTGCACTGTAGGGGGAGACAAAGAGCACAGCACACACTGCTTTCACTTTCACAGTGTGACGAGGCTCCCTGCAGCGCCGTTCGGCTGAGGAACGGAGCGCTCCAGTCCTCATCCCCTCACCTAATCTAGGCATACAGGGGGCCCTTATGGGCCCCCCCAGCATGGGGCCCGGTCGCCATGGTGACTCCTGCGACCCCTATCCGCCCGCCCCTGGGTGACACCATGAGTGTGATCTGTACTATGGGGAGGAGGGTGACACCATGAGTGTGATCTGTACTATGGGGAGGAGGGCGACACCATTAGTGTGATCTGTACTATGGGGAGGAGGGTGACACCATTAGTGTGGTCTGTACTATAGGAAGTGTAGCACCATGAGTGTGATCTGTACTATAGGGTGGCACCATGAGTGTGATCTGTACTATAGGGAGGAGGGTGGCACCATGAGTGTGATCTGTACTATGGGGAGGAGGGTGACACCATGAGTGTGATCTGTACTATAGGAAGTGTAGCACCATGAGTGTGATCTGTACTATAGGGAGGAGGGTGACACCATGAGTGTGATCTGTACTATAGGAAGTGTAGCACCATGAGTGTGATCTGTACTATAGGTTGGCACCATGAGTGTGATCTGTACTATGGGGAGGAGGGTGACACCATGAGTGTGATCTGTACTATAGGGAGGAGGATGGCACCATAAGTGTGATCTATACTATAGGGAGGAGGGTGACACCATGAGTGTGATCTGTACTATAGGGAGGAGGGTGACACCATGAGTGTGATCTGTACTATGGGGAGGAGGGTGACACCATAAATGTTTGTTGTGTTTAATATGAGTGGAGTTCATTCAGGACAGGGATGCATGTACGCTGATTGCACGCCCCTTCACATTTCACCTGACATCAGTTTGTGCCTCCTGTGTTTGCATGCATTCTTTGTGCATTTTCCAGTGCTTTCCTTAGGGCCAATTCACACCAGAAACTGCACATAACTGTGCGTTTATGACTGCGTCTCTACATGCATTTGACGCACGCTTGATGTGCACTTGACACGCGCTTGAATGTGTTTTGCCTGCATTTTGTGTTGCGTTTAGCACTGCATTTGTAGTACATTTTCCTATATGTTTTTGGGCTTGGCTTTCTTGGCTTGCGGGGTGCGGTGCAGTGCGTTTGGAGTGTGTTCCCTGCATTTGTGATGCAGAAATATGTAGCATGCTCTACTTTTTTTTAACTGCACTGCAATGATGTGAACTATTCCCATAGGCGTACCTTAATTTTGAGCTGTCTATGCAGTTGGAGTGCAGTCCAAAATGTATCCAACTTCATCCCACTGCGTTTGGTGTGAAAGGTCCTTTAAAGTATACAGAGCCAAAAATGTAGTGACGCAGAAGCATGTTACATATGTGAATGAGTCCCATAGATAGTAATGGGATTCCTATTGTCCTGTGTATTGTTGGCAATGACGGAAGTGTGACCAATCACACAGGCGATCACACTATTGCGCAGGTAATATCTTGTGATTGATCACTTTGTATCAGAGATTTGCAGCTCCGTGATTGGGTGTTGTTTGATCCCCTGCTGTAATTTAATCTTATTATCAATTTTTTTTTATTATACAGGATTTATATAGCGGTTACATAGTTGGTAAGGTTAAGTAAAGACCCTGGTCCATTCTGATCCTGAGAGCTGACAATCTAAAATGGAAAGTATTGTCCATTTATCTCCCCTCCTGATAGACCTGCATGGCAGGAGGAGATTCATCATAAGATTTCCCATTTCTTGTAATGACACTGATCTTTCATAGACAATGTGGGATGTGCCATTTCCTTCTATAGGAGTTGTGGTGACATCAGGCGTTATGAATAGAAGTTTATAGACCTTCCCCACTTATCTGTGTCCAGCATTAATAGTGACAAAGTGATGTATTATTTTTGCTATGGGTTACAGCACAACTGTGCTCTTTACGCCTGCCCTGTAATATATAATTAATATTACAGACATTTATTTAGTGCCAACAATTTATGCAGCACTTTACATACTGTACATTCACATGCTCTCCAGGAGCTTACAATCTAAAACTGGCCAATCACTATAAGATTTGTCTTTCACTTGATTCCTCCCATTGGTTGCACAGATCTCTCATGAAGGCTATTGTATTCTACCACTTGCCAACCGTATCGCGCACATCTACGGTGGCAAGTTGGCGCCGCTGCACAGATTACTGTTTATAAATGGCAATCCGCGCAGCCGCAGTTATGGGCGGGTGCGCACCATGAGTGGGGCCGCGGCTCGGGCAGACTCAAAGTCTGCCAACGACCCGCGATCGCCTGTTAATGAGGAAGAACGGTGAACCGCTCATGTAAACACAGCGGTTCCCCATTTTGACAGGCGGCATGACAGAGATCTACTGATCCCTGTGATCGGGATCAGTTAGATCTGTCATGCCCCTGGCAGCCCAGCCCCCATACTGTTAGAACACACAGGGAACACAGTTAACCCCTTGATTGCACCCCTGCAGATTAACCATTTCCCTGCCAATGACATGTATACAGTAATCATTTTTTTTTTAGCTGTGATTGCTGTATAAATGTCATTGGTCCCAAAAAAGTGTCAAAAATGTCCGATCTGTCCGCTGCAATATCGCAGTCCTGATAAAAATTGCAGATTGACGTCATTACTAGTAAAACAAAACAGTAAAACTGCTATAAATTAATTCTCATAGTTTGTAAACGTGGAAACTTTTGCGCAAGCCAATCAATGTACGCCTTTTGTGATTTTTTTTACCAAAAATATGTATTAGAATATATATTGGCCTAAGCTAATGAATAAATTAGTTTTTTTATATATATATATTTTTTTTTGGACGTGTATTATAGCAAAAAGTAAGAGAAATTGTTTTTTTTTTTTCAAAATTGTCGCTGTTTGTTTGTTGATAGTGGTGATCAGAAGTGATGCAGAGGTGAACAAATACCACCAAAAGAAAGCTCTATTTGTGGGAAAAAAGGACGTCAATTTTGTTTGGGTACAACGTCGCACGACTGTGGAATTGTCAGTTAAAGCGACGCAGTGCTGAATTGCAAAAAGTGCTCTGGTCAGGAAGGGGGCAAATCCTTCCGGTGCTGAAGTGGTTAAGGCAGCAACCGTGGCTGTCAGAATAGCCTAACATTAACTACATCTGATTTAATGCAGCCGATATTTGGCTGACAATTTTCCATCCAGCTTCTTGGGATGGGAGGGTGCTGAAAGGGCCCTGGTCATGGCTCGAAGTTTAGTCAGCTCATGAGGAACCAGTAGAAATTCGCTCCTTGTAAGGCCAGCTTTAGATTCCTGTCACACATACACATATCAGGGTTCATCTAGACCAGGCTTGCTCAACCTTTTCAAGACAGAGGAACCCCTAAAGTAACTTTACGGTGTTAAGGAACCCCTGCTAAAAATTACTATATCTCGAACTCATGATACATTAGTGTGATGGTCAGTAGGAAGAATGCTCCTTAAACATGTGGTCATTGGGAAGAATTACCCCCTTAAAGATCGCTAAAAAGATCATTGGTGTCAGTGGGCACTTACCTGAGAGGCAAAAATTGGTCATTGCTCAAGGAACCCCTAGCAAACTCTGGAGGAACCCTAGGGGAGAATCCCTGATCTAGACTGTAGCAAGTTGCCCTGCCCAACATGTCTTTGGTATGTGGGAGTAAGCCAGAGTACCCACAGGAAACCCACATATTTACAGGGAGGACGTGAAAAAAAATGGTATCTTTGGCTGGTAGAACAGATAGCAAATATAAAGAATAGTTCTGGGAATTATTGAACGGTCATTTATCAAATACTAAAATGATAAAATGATGGGAAGACAGAACTTTGTGGTTTTCAGTCAGAGAGCTTGTATTTCTTTCCATGAGGAGAGCCCGGAGAAAAGAAAATCTCTCACACTGCTGTTGCCATGCTGCAAAATCTCCCTTCATGATTCTTGTAGAACGTGCAGCCTGGATATTAAGTGGATTATCATGATCCTCGGTCACCTGAATATGACAGGCTTGTTCTAGTTTCCAAGCGACATCTTTTCAGTTCAGTCGCCTATAGAGCATAATAAATAAACATTTATGTTTATTGTAATACAATGTTTGCTTATTTCAGCCCAGCGGGCATTACAGTACCCTCGTTTATGTCAATTAGACTACAACACATATGTTACGCCAACGGTTATCGAAGTCTCCCTGTCAAGCTGCAAAGGAGTGAGGAGAAGTGAGGAGAAGTCTCTCCCCCGCTGCCACTAGAGGGATAAAATGTTCACTTTTCACTGACACTTCACCTCTCAGCTGTGTGCCGCCCTAGCTGTTTATTGCTGGCAGGCCTCCATGTGTTTGCATGAAATTCACTTGGCAGCTGCTTCCCTCTGTACACATTCATCAGTCAGAAATTCCTTTTTCAGATTCCAAGTCTGCCAAGCTTTTCAAGCGGGAAAACAGCTCATGTTCCACCTGGTGGATGAAATGTGCTCCATCAGAGGGACAGCGAGAGGTCTTCTCAGTGCTCTGTTTTTAAAGTGAAGTGATAGGGTGGCCATCGATGACTGTCTTCTGTGAGGCTTTATTTCTCACCTCTGCTCCATTGCTTTGACTCATTTTTAATTTACTTCCTCGCCCCATCGTTCCTCCATCGCTGCATCTAAGGCCTCATGATAGGCCTCAGAATAAACTCTCCATTATGTTATCCTATGTGTTCATGCACACATATTCTGTTATCAGCTGTTTTTAGCAGTGAAGTTTTTGAGCTGTAAAAAAAAAACCCCAAGACCGGAGGGTTCTGAGAGACGTTTTTCAGCTGTAAAAATGCGCAAAAACGCCAAATCCCCAACGTTTTTGGACGTTTTAGATCAATTGAGGAACAAAAAAAACACTGGCCCTTTAAAAACGTGAAAAAATGTGCAAAAACGCCGGTAATATAACACCAATAAAAGCTGAAAAAAACACTCATAAGCTACTGACGCTTTTAGGGCGTTTTTGTAATGTCCTGTGTGCATGAAGCCTAAATGTTCTGGTTTGTTGTGGGTTTAGCAATCTGCATTCTTTGATGCCCACTGCACTTTTAGATATATATTAATATGATTTTCAGTTATTTCCTTGAAACCTGAAGAAGGAAACTAAGGAAAGTAATGATAATAAATTAAAAATTAAATAAATAAAAGGCTTTGTGACACATGGCTATGTATGGAATCCTTACGCAAAATTCATGTGTGATAGTTCCATAGATAGTTCTGAAACATGCAACAAATTCATAAAAGTTACTTTTCTACTACCCGGGATCCATCACTTTTATTATGTGACAGGGAGGTACAATTTACATTGGTGTTGTAATGGGTTTCGGCTCCCCTCTTCTGATTTGGTGACGTGAAGTCTGCCAACGGTGAGCCCCCACCCCTTGAAACATTGAGAAATCAGATGTTTTGTTGTTGAGGTCAGCCTCAACCTTCTGTGAGGAGATATTTCCTACCTGTGGTGTTAAAGAGCCATTTTAACCACACTCACATAACTACAATCTGTACAATCTGATGACCAAATGTTGTTACCTAACTGGCACTATTCCCTGATCCACACCAAAAGTTTTGGAAAAACATTTTGAGGAAAATTAAAGCAGGTTGTGGAATTTTAGGGCAACTTTCAGAGAGTTGGGGAATGCTTCTTCAATCAAGTCCCCTAACAGGTCCCTGACTACCCTTCTACATCATATAACTGATAACACTAAAGTGGGGGCCACTCTCGATTCTGGTTTATGGATGCATATTGCTCCAGTGAACTACATGTAGAGAGGATTCAACCACTTCAGAGACAATCGTAGGTACCCCTTCATCGACCCAAAGACAGGAGTGCATACCCAAACTGTTGGGAGATTATGGGGCAATTTGAAATGAAGGAACAAATGAGAAAAAGGGACATAAGACGTTATATGGAATATTTGCTGAGTTCACATGGAAACACAAATATGATGACACAATGTTCTTTAATGCAGCCTTTTTCAACCAGGATGCCTAGACACCCTGGGGTTCTTTCAGATGTCTTCAGGGGTGCCTAGAAACTGCCCAAAACTTGAATACAAGCCAGAAGGTGGATCAAGCCTGCCTATTAGTTACATAAAGCCACAGGTTTTCATTGTGCACCATGACAACCTTCTAGCCACCAGTGTCCTAACAACCAATGTCATCATCGGTTTATAAGGAGGACGTTGGGCACCTGCACAGCACTCTTGTTTGCCCCTCCCAGCCCCTCTCCATCAGCACTGGGGTCACATCAGCTGAGGGAGAGAAACTGAGGGAGAAGAGAAACATAGGAATACTAGTCAGTACCAGTGTGCAAAGGTGTTTGCTTTGGAAGAATAGGTCACCTCTAATGTCACATGCATATGGGTGTTCCTGCATTATGCAAAACTATTTATTTAGTTTTTTAAATATTAGAACGGGGTGCCCAGAGATTGTGCTGAATAGCTGTAAGGGGTGCATTGACTGAAAAAAGGTTGAGAAACACTGCTCTAGTGTACTCAGCACTATCACAAAATATTGGCCTCCTGATATATAGCTCGATAGGAGCAAAGGTGGTCAGTGTTGGAGACGGCAATCCAATCCACATCCAACATAATACTAGACAAGGAAAGAATCAAGATGGGGACTAAGCCCCATCAAGAAAAAGAGCAAATAGGACTTTATTGTAATTGATGATAAGGAACTGAAATGTTTGTTATGATGAAAAGTATATGTTTGACATAGTGTGTTTGACCAGTAGATACTTACAAAGAAGTGGAATGATCCTGAAGAAGCAATATCATTGCGAAACGTTGATCGTTATTCCACATATCAACTCGCTAACACATTGTTTTGTATGGCTATGTAAAGTGTATGATACACTCCTTTATACAATTTTAAGAAGAAAAATTTTATCTAATTGTATTCAATAAACACTTGTCTTTTAATAAGCATTCGTATCATTGTGTTCACTTGAGACCGCAACCAATCCAATAAAGTCCTATTTGCTCTTTTTCTTGATGGGGCTTAGTCCCCATCTTGATTCTTTCCTTGTCTGGCCTCCTGATATATATAAATAACCATCATTCTGACACACATAAATAAACTGCATGATCTTGTCTCTTCTCTGTCTACCTTCCCAAGAACCCCTTGAGTCCTCCCCCTTTAATCTCCTCCAAGGGAGCATAGCGCAAGTTATTTTGGTTGGACGATATAGGGTAATACTTACAGTTCTTATTTTAGACACTGAGACCTGCAGTTTATACAGAAAGCAATGCTAAAAATATTTAAAATCAGTGTGTTTATGGTTCCTACAGATAACTGCATATTGCACAATGCTTAGTGCATTTCTTTATGAAATAATGCATTTTGTGGTGAACTGTTAGACTTGCATGGTGGTCATCTGGGGTTTATTGATCAGCTTTAGGGAGACTATCATCCATGTGTTTGACTAACTACTCTATCACCATTTGTGACATGTTATGTGCACCCTGATGACCTCTCGATTGCTTACTTTCAGCTATTTTGCTGCTAGGCACTTCTTGTTCTATATGGGTCAGTCTAAATAAACTCGCCTTACACCTTTACACATACAACACTAAGGGCTTGATTCACCTAAAGGTCTTGTTACTGCCACACTTCAGTTCTTAAAGCAATACTGTACATTTCAAACCTATAGCAGGGCTAATATTGTTGAACATATCTCGTAACATCTGAAGTAGAGAAATAAGGACGACCTGGAAAGGAGATAACACGTGGCACATTGAGAACGCCACCCTGAAAAGTGGGTGTGGCTAAACTGCGCTAGATGCATAAAGGAACACAGTGAATTTAGTCTAAACCTACTTATAGTCCACACTGCACACATATGTTGCAGTCCTTGTACCCACAAAATACTCCTGAACCACTGTACCACAAGTGAGAATTTTATAGACACACATAAAGTGAAAGGATCATCTTTAAAAATAAAACAGAACATGGACAAAGGGCTAACATTTTTTTCTGGGAGTATTAAAGGAGACCTTGATTAAACTAGTTCGAACCTACAGAGCAAAAATGAACTGTTGATACAATAAGCACTTTGGTTAATTTAATGTACTGTATAACGCTGAGCGCTCTGTTATGGAACACTATGGGGTTGAATTACTAAACCTGGAAAGTACAAAATCTGGTGCAGCTCTGCATAGAAACCAATCAGCATCCAATTTTTTTTATTTTTTTTTATCAAAGCTTAATTGAACAAGCTGAAGTTAGAAGCTTATTGGCTACCATGCAGAGCTGCACAAGATTGTGCACTCTCCAGCTTTAGAACCCCCTATGTATAGAATGCAGAGGTCAGTGGTACATGTTATAGTGCCCCATATATTATTGGTCAGCAGGAGGAAAAGATGATCAATGTTCATGGTCAGAGAAAAACATTGCCTGGTCAGTGGTAGAAAAGAATGGTCAAGGAGAGCAAACAATGCCCCATGTTGGTGGTCAGAAGAGGAAAAAAGGCCAGCATGGGGTGGTCGATGTATGCCAACTGTGCTATCCAACCCCAGTGGAGAGTTGGCTCCGGGGGTCTGCTGACTCTGACAAACAACTGCAGACCATGTACATAATTCCCTATCAACGTCTTCACAGATGCCATTATTGGGAGTGCTTTCTGAAGACAGACAAGTAGCTGCCCTAATTATACAACTCATGGAGCCCCCCCCCCATGAGCTGTGAACTACTTCAGCAGGATAGGTTGCAGGTCCTCTTCTTTTGCTCCCCCTCCTTCCCCAGATAGCTAACTTGCCACAAATTTGTGGCAGTGTTGAATTGTAAGTTTTGTTAACTTGCTACACATTTTCACTGGCCAGTTGTACACTTGCAGAGCACTTGTGTCACAACTCCAATGGGGTCTGGTGACAGGTGCATACCACTGGAGTGCGAATCGCACCAAAATAGTGTAGCGCACCACGAGGTTGTGGACCTATGGCTGACTGATGCTAAGTAGTACCGGCTGATACGGGGAGAGGGCTCCCTAGAACACTGAAACTCAGGGAGCTAGTGCATTGGTTTCCCCAGGGTGCGGAATCTAAGAGCTGGTGGGTGTTCACCAGAGCCTCTAGTGGTGAGGATGGATTTCGCTGCAACTGGATCCAGGTCGCGGCCCCCAGGGTCCCCTAGCTCTCGCTCGGCTGGCCCCAAGTGATAGAGGGGAAGCAGCAGCACAGGTACAGTAAGTATAGTCAGAGGAATAGCAAAGGGTCAGGGCAACCAGAAGACAGGAGAAACCGAAGACAAATATGTGTGGCAAGTCTCTAGCAAGAGTAAAGTTGCAGTGGTGAGTCTACAGCAAAGAGCTCTGCAAGACTACAGAATGCAAATTCAGCCACAGTGACCCCCTGTGGTGGGAGGACTATTGCACAGCATAACTGAACCAGAACTTGCGGGAGACTTGCAGAATGTTTGCAAAGAAAATTGATCTGGAGTCATGCAATGTGGACTTGCTGCAATTGTGCAGCAAACTTGTGAAGCCTGGCAAGTCGGGCAATAGCTTAGCAAGTCATTTTCAAACTTGCAGCACAATTGCTTGCTATCTGGGTCTAAAGTGCCCAAGGTGGCCGCCTCTTTTGCTTACACCTCAAACTGATTATACTTCTCTAGATAAATGGTGCCTACCTTGAGAAAAATGATATGCAGACCTACAGCAGTGCTGCATTGTACCTAATAACGAGTGTTATTCCTGACACACTTGGTACAGCTAATGTTATCTCCCCGTCCCCGTCCCGCGCGCATCCTCAGTACAATTCCAAACTGGTGATTCAATTCAGCTATTTTAATAGTTTTGTTCTTTCTTACACAATTACGCTAAAGATTTGTATTTTTTTCCTCTCCTCATCCTTACTATATTTAGATTTGGCACTCCATGCTGGATTTAATCATAACAACCTTTCAGTTATAAAAAGGTGTTTTAGAAAAAGGCTAAGTGCACACATTTTAAACTGCTGGCTCCTCATCCTACGTGATACAGTACATTACTTAAAAAATATACACTATGGTGTACAAGTTCTGGTGGGCATCAAAAAAAGCAGAGAATTGTTATAATTGATTATAACCCCCGAATAGATTTAACCTTTAATTTTTTTTAAGCTGAGTATGAAACCCAGGACTGAATGATTTGCATTTCAAACATTCTTTGAAACATGTTTTATGGTACATTTTATGTCCATGTTTTTCCATCTCCTATAAAAAATGTCTATAGATTTCCATCAAAATTCATGATAAATTCATGATAAATGTGTTTTTTGGGTTACCATTAATTCAGGGTAAGGCAGTCAAGTTTGTGGTATGTACAGTTGTAGGCAGGTGTTGTCTTTATTCTCCACTGCAGGTGGCATTGGACTGTAGTGGCAAAGCAGATGGGGGAGGAGGTCGGGAGGAATTTGGGTTCCTCTATGGTACCTTGTCTGTCAAGGACGGTGGAAGCGATAGGAGAAGGCTCCAATAGAGTAGGGAGAGAGTAGGGCCTATATATATCTCTTTAGGAAGCCACCCTTTTGGGTCGGACCGCCCAAGCCCCACTTCGCGCCCCATGACAAATGCTGTTGGCATCTTCGAGTTTTCTGTCTGCTGATTATCTGCTGCTCAGTTATAAGAGGCCTCTGTTGGGTGAGCTTCCTGCTGGGCCTGTTTGTACTATTGACTTGGCTGTTACAATACAACATTCTTTGCACATCGGGACTCTGGGTGTTTTCTGCTTGCCACACTATGCTCTACCTACCCAACACAGTGCAAGTGCAGCACTAAGAGCTAGTGTCATTGGCTCAGATTCCTACTACCAGTGTCTTTCCTGCACTGAGCACATGTGTGTGAAAACTGCTGTGAAAAGGACATTTGTATCTAAAAAGCACTAAAACCAATACAGTTGGTGGTCCAATACATTGGCAAAACTACCTCCATAAAAGCCAAATCGGCGCATGGGGCCCAGGGCAGAGGGTTGCCTGGTCCAGAGCATGAGCGGTGAACTGTCCTTCTGGTTCCAGGATTATTGGCTTAGCTGCTTCACTGCTTATCTTATTGCTTCCATACCTCCTGAGTCCCTCATTCTGCTGCTCTGTGCTTGCTAACGTCCTTTTCTCCCCTATCACTGTGTTCTAGATGGACCTCTGCAGAGTGATCTCCCAATGACTGCCATATATATTCAGCTTTGGCATTGGGGGAAGACTGGAGATACTGCATGTGGACTAGGGTTGCGCCGATACTGGTATCGGTGGCAATACTAAGTATTTGCATGAGTATCTGTACTCGTGCAAATGCTCCGATACCTGAAACCGATACTTTCAGGCTTGGTTCTTTTAGCTGTCAGTGGGATTCCCCCACTGACAGCTGAAATGAAAAAAAAAAAGGCGGCAATTATCGGTTGTTAAGGAGCGGTGCCTCCGTGTCCTTAACAACCGATGACTTATTCAGCTGTCAGTGGGGTTTCCCTGTTGACAGCTGAAGTGTTAATGAAGTCCTGGCAATTGGAGCTGTAAAAAAAGCAGCCGGGCAATGTTTATCAACAACATTGCTTAGCCGCTGAAACAGAAAGATAAAAAGAAACTGCTTCATTTTGTATCTTTCTGTTTATTCAACTACAGATCAAAGGGATGAACTTCGATCTGCAGATAATGGCAGTTTAAAGCAACCTGTCAAATACATTTTTTTTTGGTTGTTTTTTAAGAAATGTTCATCTGTTTAACCCCTTATTAACCCTTATTTTACTCTAATCAGCCTTAATTAACTCTTTATTCTCCTTCTCCATTTAATTATTCCTTTCCTGCTGTTTTTTTTGTTCACTTTTTTTTTAAACTATTAATAACTAAACTTTTTTTTGTTTGCTTTGTTCGTTAATATTTTTACACCTTTAACATATATTTACACATTTCACAAAAAAGGCTAGAATAAAAAAAAAATAATTTGCAAATAACTTTCAATGCTTTGTACCATTGCTGACAGCTGAAGTGTACACGGTAACTATCGGTAAATGGTATCAGCGTGTAGTAAAAAATAATTGGTATGGGTGCATCCCTAATGAGGACAAAGGTAAGTACTGCCTTGCCACTGTGGCTTACTTGGGAAAGGGAGTTCTTCTAATTATGCGTTGTTCCGATGCAGCTTATTTTGAGGGTTCTAATTCTTTCTTTCTTTCTTAAAATTTGACATGGGGCCCTGTGATTTTTACCTATAATTCTACATCCTTTTTTTAATAGATTTTAAACTTCAAATTTGAATTTAGAAATTTACCTGACCCCAAGATGAAGATGAAGTATATACTCACAAGTGACAGATGACATGAAGGATCATTTCCAATACATAAAAGACACATATTATGGGCTATCTCAGTCCCTTTGAAAACAGCTTAGTGCTGTCAGATCTGTAGAAATCTCTACGCCCCCTGTTTTGTCTGCTGGCAGTAAGCTCCCAGACATGTCCATACAGGATAGTGCATCTTCCCACACTCTTGTCACTATGACGGTCCCCTGTCTATGATTGATCACCGTATAAGCCCTGACCTGAGGTGCTTTCTAGCAGGCTCCCAGCTGACTGTCTACAGAGCATACAGGTGATTTCCTGACAACTCTGAACAGAAGAAATTTCCTCTCTGTCAGAAATCATCCTCTTCATGAACACATGGAGGGGAAAGCACCTTTTGGAGAGGATTTACAATAACTGGATCAGAGGAAAGAGAAACAAAAACTGCCCATATCAGCCAGATTCCTTGTTTTATTTCTACAATTAGTACAATTAAAGATTGCACATGATTGGCTGCTATGGGCAACATCCCAACCTTTTACTCCAGGTTTAATAAATTGTAGATGGTTTATGCACACATGCGTGCATACTCACCTAGGTGGATGCAGCATCGATCCAATGCTGCACCGGTCTTGCACCTCCTCTACACCGAGAACCAAGAGATTAGAGACCGCTAATTGCTCAGTTCTTGGATCCGCTCTGAGCACAGAGCATTGACTGGCAGTTACCGCTCTGCGTTCTGCCTTTTCAGCACTCACTGGATCGCTGGGCCATGGAGGGGGCGGGAGCAACTGACTCAGGGGCACACTGAGAGGCTGAGCCAGCTGCCGGTCAGGCATCTGAGCAGATCCTAATATTATTTTCAGGATCCCTGCAGAGCTTCTATGCACTATAATGTCAGCTAACAGCAGACTTTAGCCCGCTGTAGGCTGAATTTAAGAGCTTTGGCCATACTTCCCCTTTAACCTATACAGATCTGTGCTATGGCCTAAAGAAGGCTACAGCGTGGATCTGAATTGCTCTCCCAGATGGCAGCGGCACGCGGCCGCCACGCGCTGCATGGGCGTGCTCTCGGGTCAGGCAGACTCGATGTCTGCTGGAGACCCGTGATCGCCTAGTAGAGCGGCAGAATGGGGAACCGCCAATGTAAACACGGCGGTTCTCTGTTCTGTGAAGGGGATATGGCAGATCTACCGATCCCTGTGATCGGGATCAGTGAGATCATCTGTTATGTCCCTGCCAGCCCAGCCCCTACACAGTTAGAACACATACAGGGAACACAGTTAACACCTTCATTGCCCCCTTAGTGTTAACCCCTTCCCTGCCAGTGACATTTATACAGTAATCAGTGGATATTTAAATTTCTGATCGCTGCATAAATGTCAGTGGTCCCAAAAAAGTGTAAAAAATGTCCGATATGTCTGCTGCAATGTCGCAGTCCCGATAAAAAATGCAGATCGCCGCTATTACTAGTGAAAAAAATAAATAATAAAGACGCCATAAATTAATCCTCATGGTTTGTAGACACAATAACCTTTGCGCAAACCAGTCAATATACTCCAGTTGCAATTTTTTTTTACCAAAAATATGTAGAAGAATATATATTGGACAAAACTGATGAATAATTTTTTTTTTTTTTGGATATTTATTATAGCAAAAAGTAAAAAATATTGTTATTTTTTCAAAATCGTCTCTCTTTGTTTATAGAGCAAAAAAATAAAAACCGCAGAGGTGATCAAATACCACCAAAAGAAAGCTCTATTTGTGGGAAAAAAGGACAAAAATGTTGTTTGGGTACAACGTCGCACGACCGTGCAATTGTAATTCAAAATGCGGCAGCGCTGAAAGCTGAAAATTGGTCTGGCCAGGAGGGGGGTTTAAGTGCCCAGTAAGCAAGTGGTTAATATAAGGAAAAGTTACCTTTTCACTAGAAAAACATGGAGGCTGTAATTTCTGACCTTCTTTGAACTGGCTATTATACTGTCTACCTGGCATAATTTTTGTTTGTACTTTCTGTGCCAGTGACCAAAAACAAAAAGTCTGAACTTTAGATCTGTATGCTCGTTAGGTTAGTTATTCTAAGGGCCTGTTTAGACTCTTGGGCTGGGCGGAGTTAAAAACATGCAATTGAGCCAAGCTTTTAAGACCACCACCCTACCTCAACCACTTCATTCCCAGCTTTCAGTGCTGTTGCGCTTTGAATGAGAATTGCGCAGTCGTGTGACGTTGTAACCAAACAACATTTTTATCATTTTGTTCCCCCAAATAGAGCTTTCTTTTGGTGGTATTTGATCGCCCCTGCGGTTTTTATTTTTTGCGCTACAAATAAAAAAAAGACCGAAAATTTTGAGAAAAAAAAAATGTCTGCTTCTGTCACAAAACTTTATATAAGTACATTTTCTCCATCACTGATGGGCACTGATGTGGCTACACTGATGAGGCAGTACAGATTGGCACTGATGAGCTGGCACTGATAAAGTTGCACTGATGATGGGGCACATATATGCAGCACTGATGGGCACTGATATGCGGCACTGATAAGCAACACTGACGGGCACTGATAGGTGGCACTGATATGCGGCACTGATGGGCACTCATAGGCGGTACTGATAGGTGGCACTGATAGGAGGCACTGCTGGGCACTGATAGGTGGCACAGGTGGGCACTGATAGGAACTGGTACATGGCACTGGTGGACACTGGTGCATATAGCACTGTTAGAGATGGCACTGGCAGGCATCAAATATGGGCACAGTGCCATCCCTACAGTGCACTGTATTGCCCTTACCTGGTGGTCTAGTGGGGGCTCCCTGGTGGTCCTGGGTGGCCTCCATATTGTCTCCCTGGTGGTCCTGGGCGGCCTCCTCATGGTGTCCCGGGGGGAGGGGCTCCCTGGTGGTCCTGGTCGGCTCCCTGGTGGTCCAGTGGGGTGTTCCTGAGGGGGGTTGCACTGATAAACGTTCAGCGCAGCCCCCCCATCAGGAGAGCAGCCGATCGGCTCTCCACTGCTCAGGTCTGCAGACCCGAGCAGAGGAAAAGCCGATAAACGTCTCTTCCTATTTACACTGTGATCAGCCGCAATTGGTCACGGCTGATCACATGGTAAAAGGCTTCCGATGGAAGCCTTTTACCTCAGTCGGTAATGCGGTGGGTCAGACTGACTCATGGCACCACCGATCACTGCGATGTGTGCCCCCGCGGGCATTCGATCACGGCTTATCCTGGTCACGTCATATGACATCCGGTCAGGACCACGGTCGTGATGCTTTGCACTCTGGCAAGTAGTATTGTGTTCAGTGTGTGGTACTGTCACTGAATGTGACCCATTCAAGTGAATAGGGAAGTGCTGCAAGTGCCCCCCAACTGCATGCAATGCAGTTTGTGGTGCATTGGTGAAGCAATTATGAGGTTAAAACAGGTGATGAGGACACATCATATTGCCTCCTCACTGCCTGTCAAATGCCTCTGATAAGTGCGGACTGCTTTTCAAAACCATGACAGTTTAGACGCAAGTCTAAACTTAGCCTAAAAGTAATTTCAACTATTCTTCAACAGAATAGTCAGTAAAGCAGTGCCATTTTAAAATGTATATGTAAGGATCACCAACAGAGTGCAACTACTGGTAGGCACATGCCCAATAGCCAACCAATAGAAGTGCTTAGTGAACACTCAATGGAGATGTGACAGTAGACCTATCTGCATACCATTGCTTACAACCCTGGTTTTCTAAAGTTTCTTCATGTCTGCTGCTAGTAGACTCCAGCATGTGACAGTATTAGTAGAATACTGTACATAGTTATCTGCCAAACATTTTGCCACACTAACAATAGAAACAGTGATAAATATAGGTGTTGCATTGGGTACCCAAGGCTGTGTGCCACTGCCTACAGGTTTTAGAGATGGAAATCCGGCCTTGCCTGTAGCAGTTATTTTTTCTTTATGACTTTACACCCAATGATGCAGTCATACTTAAAGTGTTACTAAACCCACAACAGTAAAATCAGTTTGTATATGCAGTAGAGCATGCTTGTTATACTCACTTTGAAACCTAATCCTTCACATTGTGTAAAAAGGCTTTTTGAACCCATCTTCTCTGATCCTACCCTTCTTTTACTGTCCCCAATCCATCTGCTGATAGTACAGCGCAGTGGGGGCACTCTGCACATGCTCAGTTTGGTGTGTATTGCTACAGAGGTTTTTTTGGGATGGTGCTAAGCACAGGGCCAATCAGCACTGCCCAAACAGAAAGTTGGGGATCATGCAACCTCATAAGAGTGTCAGAGGAGAATGAAAACTCCTCCTACAAGCTTTAAAGAGGAAGTAAACCCAGATTGGGTTTACTTTCCTCTATATTCCCCTGTAAATTAGAAGCATAATGGGCTACTATGCATCGCATAGTAGCCCATTGTGTGCCACTTACCTGCAAGCGTAGCCAGCGCTGTCCAGCGTTGTCCCCTGTGCTGGCGGCCTCCATCTTCTGCCCCTCTTCCTTCCGGGGCCGCAACTCCGGCGATGTGACTGGTTGGAGCTGCGTGATGTCACTCCCGCGCATTTACAGGAGCCGCCAGTCACGGCACGGTCGCAGTGGAGGAATGGCATGGAGGACACTGCATATCTCCTGAACCGTGCAGGTTTAGGAGATATGCAGGGCACCTACAGGTAAACCTTATCATAGGCTTACCTGTAGGTTAAAGTGGTTGTCACAAGTTGACAACCACTTTAACCAGTGCCGGACACTGATAGAAGTCACAAGACTGCTATATACTGCTGATGAGAAAAGGTATTTAGCAGTTTATATGTAATAAAATAATTGCATTTCCATGTTCTGTGTATTGTGGGATACCAGATATAGTGAATGCAGCGTCCTGGGTTTAGTAACACTTCTTACTGTAAATGGCCTTGTACATTTTATTTCCTAATATTTTCTGCCAAGATTATTTTTGTCATCCAAAAGTTTTGACAGGGTGTAGCTAAAATTTGCTCTGTAAGGTTGAGTCTGTGTACTTTAAACATGTCTATTGTTCAGGCATATGAATATTATTATTAAAATACAAGATAAGCATAGGCATGACTGGACTTGATCATCGGTTAAAAAATTCCTGCATTGCATATCTGATTTCTGCAATGCACCTCTAAGATATACGAATATCATTACACATGAACACACACAGAGATAGTCATAAAGGACTATTGTAGAGGTTGATAGTAATAGAATGTGTATGTGTGCAGCCAGTATCACTCACCAAAAATCCCTCCAGCTCCCCCAATCTGATCCTTTGTTCCCTCTACAATGTTCTTTTATCACGAGGAAGTAACAGGAAATTTTACTGTAAAGTGAAAACATTCTCTGCAGTTTCTGGTAAGAAGAATTCATTCAGTAAAAAGACTTGTTCCATACTGTTTTCCTTGTAGGCCACTGAGGGATTAATATACATTTATTTATTACATCCTTCCTACATTACAATAATGCTACTATAGAGGTGACTTATGCATGGAAATTCTGTGAAAGCTCACTAAGACAAAGGCGGATGTGGTGCTAGGCTTCACGTTTTAATGGCAGCATAAATTTAAAATGTTCATGTACATTGCACCGCATTGCTATAGAGCATTGGGCGGATTTAATGGCTGCTCACACCTCACAACTTGCTTTCTGGAGGAAGGTGTTAAAACTCCTCACCTACGTATGTAGCCACCAGGGCTGGAAATAACATTTGTCTGAGATAAAGGTGTGAAGGGAAAGTTTCTCACACAGCACAGGAATGTAGACTGTGGGCTTTCTCGTGAAATGTTCAGGGGCCCGTAAACCTGAATAACAACTTGGTTTGTATAATATAGCTCTTAATAAAATTCATAAATATGGATATAAATGTTAAGATTGACAAATCTGGTTATTTGTAAGTCTTGACGCTGAGGGATGATATGTTCCTACACATTATTGGTTTGGTTAATCCTAATAAAACGTATGGGTGGCCACATACAGCTGGCTTAATTTTTCAACTAAGCATGCGTAAGCATTTTTGTAAGCTTTAACTGTTATACAGCTTTTTGTTTGACTTGCTGCAGTTTCAGGTTTTACCACGGTCATATATGTGGGGATTGCACAGACTGATGCACCTGGTTTTCCATGTGGATAGACGATGTTCTACAGTGAGTTAGACACCCTCATCTTTCCAATGGCCACCCAATAAAAGTACATTTGTGATTAGTTTATGCAATCACATATTAAGGTGAAATTGGTTAATTCTTCTGATTGCAAATATTATGGAAAGTCGAATGTTTTTCTACAGGTGAAAGTAGGTTATAGGCTGTTGTAGAACTACATTTCCCATGAGGCATTGCAAGGCTGATGGGTACAATTACTCCCAGAGGCATGATGGGACTGGAGGGCTGCAAGTTGCCTACCCCTGCATTAGAGGATGGTCAAGAATGCTGGAAAAATTTGACCACCTAAATATGTCATTCTGTCTAATTTTAAGCATAAACATACATGGGGTTACTTGAGATTATTCCAGTTTACAAGCATGTTGGAATTCAGGTTTGGAGCAGTAGTAAAAGTTGACCTAAACTGTAGCTAGGTCTGCTTAAATCAAACAGGCAGGCTTTAGGAAGGCAAAGCAGGGATGGTAAGGACAATATAAACTTCCCTGTGGCCAAGTGAGGTACCCAACAACAGGTATAGCAATGAGGCCAAGGGCAGGAGTGAGCTCAGGACCACAATGAGCACTGATAGAGCAATAGTATCACAACAGGTATATAACTGTGAAAAAAAAATAAGCATTTGGGCTTACCATCTGTAGGGTTAAGAGAGCCCATGAATAAGGTCTGCTGTCCAACAGTAGGCTGGTGTGTGTCCAAGTGCATGCAATGCATGTGGCCACATGCATATGTGTACCCTTCAAGGAGTGCTAGAGACTTGAGTCCTTATAGTTTTCCATGTTTTGGCAGTTTTCTTTCTGCATGTCCTGGTTTTTGTCATATCTGGAGGTTATTTAGCTTACTCTTATAACTGTCCCTAGTGCATATGAGAGTGTTAGGAAATTAGACTGTAAACTCATTAAGGGAATAGGGACGAATGTCAATGGCTTTATCATTTAGGCCCCAGCTACTACTTTGAATTAATGTTATTGCCTCTGTACTATTTAAAGCTGAACTCAAAGGCATTCTCTGATTGGAAAAGGTAGGGATGAGCAACGCTGACATCAAGATCTCCACCTTATCCAATAAGAGAATGCCTTATAACAATTGAAATAAATACAAGGAATTTTGTAAACAGTGGCAGTGCTCAGTGACCCAACCAGTGGCGGTTGGTGTATAAGAGGCGCTTGGGCGGCGCCTCCCCGCCGGCTAAAAAGAAAAAAAAAAGCCACCCTACAGGTGGCGCCGGTACATTGACTTTCTTTATTATTATTTTTCTTTGAGTCCTTGGCTGTCACCTGACAGACAAGTAGTGAGCCTATTGGTCAGCCATTAAAGGCTATGTGTGTGCACTTAACAGGCACACACACATAGCTTGATTGGCTGCCCTGAGCCTGCGGCTCAGTGTGATTGGATGCGGTGGCCAGGGGCGGGTCACTGTGGCAGCGGACGTGACTCTCGCTCCCACAGAGACCCTGACCGCCCGGTGACCGACGGACGATGAGGGACAGCCCGCTTCTCCGCATACCGAACTCAGCAACAATCCTGCCTATTGAATGGGGTAAGTGCGGAACTTGTCCCGACCTCAGGGGGAGGAGTCTCTGCAATGTACCCCACCTGTGATACTGGCTGCATAAGTGCCCCCACCTGTGATACTGACTGCATAAATGCACCCATCTGTGTTATTGGCTGCATAAGTGCCCCCACCTGTGTTATTGGCTGCATAAGTACCCCCACCTGTGATACTGGCTGAAATTTACCCCCACCTGTGATACTGGCTGTAAAAGTGCCCCCACCTGTGTTATTGGCTGCATAAGTGCCCCAACCTGTGTTATTGGCTGCATAAGTGCCCCCACCAGTGATACTGGCTGTAAAAGTGCCCCCACCTGTGTTATTGGCTGCATACATGCCCCCACCTGTGTTATTGGCTGCATAAATGTCCTCACCTGTGATACTGGCTGCAATTTACCCCCACCTGTGATATTGGCTGCAATTTACCCCACCTGTGATATTGGCTGCAATTTACCCCACCTGTGATGCTGGGTCTGTATACTGTGTCCTGTGATGCTGAGCTGTATACTGTGTCCTGTGATGCTGAGCTGTATACTGTGTCCAGTGATGCTGGGGCTGTATAATGTGTCCTGTGATGCTGAGCTGTATACTGTGTCCTGTGATGCTGAGCTGTATACTGTGTCTGGTGATGCTGAGCTGTATACTGTGTCCTGTGATGCTGAGCTGTATACTGTGTCTGGTGATGCTGAGCTGTATACTGTGTCCTGTGATGGTGAGCTGTATACTGTGTTCTGTGATGCTGAGCTGTATACTGTGTCTTGTGATGCTGAACTGTATACTGTGTCCTGTGATGCTGAACTGTATACTGTATCTTGTGATGCTGAGCTGTATACTGTGTCCTGTGATGCTGAGCTGTATACTGTGTCTGGTGATGCTGAGCTGTATACTGTGTCCTGTGATGCTGAGCTGTATACTGTGTCTGGTGATGCTGAGCTGTATACTGTGTCCTGTGATGCTGAGCTGTATACTGTGTTCTGTGATGCTGAGCTGTATACTGTGTCTTGTGATGCTGAACTGTATACTGTGTCCTGTGATGCTGAGCTGTATACTGTATCTTGTGATGCTGAGCTGTATACTGTCTCCTGTGATGCTGAGCTGTATACGGTGTCCTGTGATGCTGAGGTGTATACTGTGTCTTGTGATGCTGAACTGTATACTGTGTCCTGTGATGCTGAGCTGTATACTGTGTCCTGTGATGCTGAGCTGTATACTGTGCCCTGTAGTGCTGAGCTGTATACTGTGTCCTGTGATGCTGAGCTGTATACTGTGTCCTGTGATGCTGAGCTGTATACTGTGTCATGTGATGCTGAGCTGTATACTGTGCCCTGTAGTGCTGAGCTGTATACTGGGTCCTGTGATGCTGAGCTGTGTACTCCTGACACAATATGTGGAATACAGAGGACGGAGTGGGTGGATTCTATAAGGGGTGGGGCTTATTAGAAGTAGGAGGGGTCAAAAGGAAGGGTGGGGCCTGGGCCACCCATCCTAAAACTTCACCAGCCGCCACTGGACTCAACCCCTGATTTCAGTGTGCAGAAAGGAAACTGCTCACACAGGATCTAGAAGATTGTGGCTATCACTGTAGTAGTACTGACGTTTACAGTGGTTGTCAACTTCCACAGTGGCCCCTCGGGTATGAGATATACATATTTACATTGTGCCAAGCTGGACCACTGTTCATTCCATGTTCTAGTTCCATGCACATTGGCTTTAAAAAAATGCTTATAGCAGCAGCTGTTGAGCATTTTATTCTTCTAGAAACAAATAGTGTTATCCTATGTGTCAATGCACACTATTTTAGTCTAGAAATGTTTTTGAAGCTTCGACTTCTAAGAGCAGAAAAAACATTTTTTTTCTGCAGTTTTGGGAGTGATTTGTCAGCAGAAAAAAATGCTGAAAGCTCCTAACTGCTCCTAAAAGCTGCCACAAAAACCCTATTATGAGTGTTTTTGATCCAGTGTTTCTGTAGTGTAGTGACACACCTGGGCCTCGGTGCAAGATATAGGAAAGTGTACAAATAAAGTAATAGTATAGGCAGGCATCTTTGCATGTTGTTACAGAATTTGATTTTTTTCCTAGGAAAGGCTACCTTTTTAAAATATACCGATCATGAAAGTAATACGTGAGCTGCCATTGCTGCACCCTTTCAGAAAACTCTAGGTAGCTGGTTCTGCCTGGCTTCAGTACTTCTGTGTCACAGACTTGGAATAAGAACCCCAGAAGCAAAAGCCAGAGAAAAGTAATATTTCCTTATCTCTGTACAGTACACGTTCTACATATTTCTCTCATGATAGGTTTTCCTGCACAAACAAAAATGGCCCTATGGATAATAATCCTCTTGAGTATCAAACACTTTGCTAAACTACACGTCTGCATTTAGAGGCAATCCCTGACATAATCAGTGTCCCCAACAGTAATAGATTATATGCTCCAGAGGTTATCCAAAATGTTTCCAGTGCATGTCAGGTAATATAGAGTACTCCTGTATATCTATGCATTTTTGAACATTGCCCTCTAAATGCATGTAGATATATCTAACAGATCCCTTATGTTTTTTTAGATACTAAAAAGATATTTTCTAGAGCACATTTATTATTATTATTATTATCATACAGGATTTATATAGTGCCAACAGTTTACGCAGCGCTTTACAACTTGAGGGTAGACAGTACAAATATAATGCACTTAAATACAGTAGGAATCAGAGGGCCCTGCTCGTTAGAGCTTACAATCTAAGAGGGAAGGTCAAGAGATACAAGAGGTAATAACTGTGGGGGATGTGCTGATGAAGAAGATAAATGTACAGTTGTTAGGTGGGAGCCAGATAGGCTTCTCTGAAGAGATGAGTTTTCAGGGATCGGCTAAAAGTGGACAAAATAGGAGAAAGTCAGACAAATTGGGGTAGAGCATTGCTCCTTACTATATAGACCAGTTATAGATGATGGCAGTGGCTTACTTTTTGACTATTTGATTCTGGTCAGGTAAACACACTGACACCTTTGCAGTCATTTTGCTATCTGCTGGGCGTCCAGTGTGTCCCTGTACCTTTAAGGAGGGATGGGTTACCTCCAGGCCATCTGCTTTCATCTATCTCATCAGAATGCATGCGTCCCACTGTGGAGTCTCTCACAAGTCAGAGATAGGTCTGGAGGATGCAGGGAGCCTTGCCGGGGCCCTCCAGCTTACACATGCATTTGCAAATGTGTGTAACCAATCCCCTGCTTTTAACGCATACTGTTAGACAGGTTCATTTGGCTGGTTTCAAGCCGGCAAGTTGAGCTTGGTTTTTCCTTGGATTTTTCCTTGGCTGTTTGTTGTTACTTGATGCCCTCCAACGCTCCTTACTATATAGATCAGTTATAGATGGAGGCAGTGGCTTACTTTTTGGATATTCCTCCAGAGATTGCTAGAGGTTCCTTGAGCTGTGGTTGATTGACCTCTCATAAGATGCCTGCATAGCCTCCATGGCCAACACCACTTGTCACAATGAGGCATGACACTAATGAACTTTAGTGGTGGCATTCTAAATACCACTGTAGGAATTTCTTCTGACCACCAATGTACAAGGTACTTTCCCAAATGACCCCCAATGAATTGATTTTAGCAAGGATTCTCCAAGACCTAACAATTGCTCCAATGTCCCTCTAGGGCAGGAGTCTTCAAACGTTCTAAACAAAGGGCCAATTTATAGTACTTCAGGGGGTGGGAAGGGCAGTCTGTGACCAGTGTGAGTAGAAAATGTTTCAGTGGTAAACCTGTGAAGCTCTGGTGAACTCCATGCCCAAGAGGGTTAAGGCAGTGCTGGAAAATAATGGTGGCCGCACAATATATTAACATTTTGGGCCCAATTTGGACATTTTCACTTAAGGGTGTACTCACTTTTGTTGCCAGCAGTTTAGACATTAATGGCTCTGTGCTGAGTTATTTTGAGGGGACAGCAAATTTCCACTGTTATACAAGCTGTACACTCACTACTTTACATTGTAGCAAAGTGTCATTTCATCAGTGTTGTCACGTGAAAAGATAGAATAAATTATTTGCAAAAATGTGAGGGGTGTACTCACTTTTGTGAGATACTGTATTTATAGAAAAAAAAATATAGAAAATATATCTAAATATATGCTGAAATCAATAAATGTGAGCCCCAATATGTCCTCAAATACCTTGTCCAATATTCCTGCACACCCACATTAGATCAGACAAGTAGTTATATATCAGCAGTTGGTAACAGTGAGATGTAGGCTGGTATCTCTTGAAGCTGATCCAAGAACAGCTAGGGCAGTGGTTCTCAACTCCGGTCCTCGGGACCCCCCAACAGGCCAGGTTTGCAGGATAACTGAAATGCATCACAGTTGATATCATTTGCTGCTCAGTGATTGCAGTGTTCTAGTCTGCATATCCCCAAGGTAATACTTAAAATCTGGCCTGTTGGTGGGTCCCGAGGACCGGAGTTGAGAACCACTGAGCTAGGGGAATATGTAACGGTGGCTAAGGAGCCATGTTCTGTAATGATAGATACAAATGAGTCGACGTGATCCTGCATTCATGAAAAAATGTAAAATCCAGTTTGGAAATCAAATGATATTCTCAACTACACTGGGATCATTCGAAAACATTAAATTAATCAGGTAACAAAGATAAAGTCTGAATATGGGTAACATTAAAATAAGTACTAAGTAGTGAAGGTGTAAACCAATCACCTGCATACTGTACAATACAAAATATATTCTACTTTCTCTGCCTGTTCATGAAAGCAGCTGAACACACAGAGACAGCTTACAGTGCACTTCAGTCTATTTTACAGAGGCGTCTTTTATGGATAGAATGTTTTTCTCCAGATCTTCCCTTCCATCTGTGCATGTGTTGACATGCCTAGGTTTACTGGATCCAGAAGGCTGGGACTGATTTTACAAATGAATAGACTTCTGGTGTTGGTTTTACATGCTCATCTCTTGTGGGTGTGTTTGGGTGATTCTAGAAATTACCAAGTATTTATGGCCTTATGTGCAATTTTACAACACTTTCCAGACAGGTGTAGCCTGCGTCTGCTGAAAAAGAAAATACCCAGCATATGAGCAGGATTGCAATCCTCTGTGTTATATTCCATCCGTTAGTCAATGTTGGTAATGCTTTGTTTACCTGCTTGCCGTTATTATGAAATGTATGGGCTTATTTTATATCAGTCAATAAACTTCAGTAATGAGAGTTAATTTATAGAAAACACTACTCAGAGCGCTACCCCTTTACGTTATTATGTCTAGCTTAACCAACTCAGCCCCAGAAGGTTTTCCCACTTTAGGACCAGAGCACTTTTTGTGATTCGGCACTGCGTCGCTTTAAATGACAATTGCGCGGTCGTGCGGCGTTGTACCCAAACGAAATTTGCGTCCTTTTTTCCCACAAATAGAGCTTTCCTTTGGTGGTATTTGATCGCCTCTGTGTCATTTCTGATCACCGCTATAAACAAAAGAAGAGCAACAATTTTGCAAAAAAAACAGTTTTTCTTACTTTTTGCTAAAATACAAATGCAAAAAAAAAAAATAAAAAAACATTTTTTTCATCGGTTTTGGCCGATTTATATTCTTCCTCATATTTTTGGTAAAAAAAATCGCAATCGGCGTTTATTGGTTTGCGCAAAAGTGGCCACGTTTACGGATGATGAGAATTAATTCCTGAGGTTTTTATTTTTTTTTTATTTTTTTTACTAGTAATGGCTGCGATCTGCGTTTTTTTAGCGGTACTGCGATATTGGGGCGGACATGTCGGACCATTTTGACATTTTTTTGGGACCAATGACAATTATACAGCGATCAGAAATTTAAATATCCACTGATTACTGTATAAATGTCACTGGCATTGAAGGGGTTAACCTGCAGGGGGAGATCTAGGGGCTAACTGTGTTCCCTGGGTGTGTTCTAACTGTGGGGGGGGGGGGGGGGCTGGGCTGCTATGGGCATGAGAGATCTAACTGATCACAGTGACAGGGATCAGTAGATCACCCATGCCCGCACTGTCAGAATGGGGAACCGCCGTGGTTGGGTCTGCCCAAGCCGCAGCACACTCCTCAGGAGTATGGCGGGCATGCGCTTAGAAAATGTGCTTTTAGCAGCGTTTTGTAAGCAGCATTTATGCACGTTTTTTCGCGTTTATCGGCGACTGTATTTTTGACCTTTTTTTTTTTTTTTTTTTTTTTTACTTCATTAGCCTCCATTGACTACAAAAAGCGCTGGGCGCTGATAAATGGCAGTTTAGCTGCGTTTATGAGCATTTATCGGCTGTTATTGGCATCCAGCATTTTTTGTAGTCAGAAGAATGGCCCATAAACGCCACTGCTGTTAAACGACAATAAACGTCCATGTGTGCATGGACACATAGGATAACATAGAGGGGCGTTTATGGGCTGTTAAAAAAAAGAAAGCGCCCAACCGACCATAAACGGTCGTTTATCAGCTTCAGTGTGCATGAAGCCTTACACCTTCAAACATGCACATATCATATAGATGTAGCATTTAACCACTTGACCTCCGGAAGATTTACCTCTCTTCATGACCAGGCCACTTTTTGCGATACAGCACTGTGTTACTTTAACTATTATGTGGTCATGCAATGCTGTACACAAATAAAATTTATGTCATTTTTTTTCCACAAATAAAGATTTCTTTTGGTGGTATTTGATCACCACTGCCATGGTTATTTTTTGCGCTATAAACAAAAAAATATTGACAATTTAAAAAAAAATAATAATATTTTTTACTTTCTGCTATAAAACATATCCAATAAAAAATTGTAAAAACTCAAATGTGTTCATAAATTTATACCAATATGTATTTTGCTACATGTTTTTTGTAAAAAAAATCCCAATAAGCGTTTATTAATTGGTTTACGCAAACATTATAGTGTGTACAAACTATGGGATATACAGTATCTCACAAAAGTGAGTACACCCCTCACATTTTTGTGATTATTTTATTTTTCATGTGACAACACTGAAGAAATGACACTTTGCTACAATCTAAAGCAGTGAGTGTACAGCTTGTATAACAGTGTAAATTTGCTGTCCCCTCAAAATAAATCAACACACTGCTATTAATGTCTAAACTGCTGGCAACAAAAGTGAGTACACCCCTAAGTGAAAATGTCCAAATTGGGCCCAGTTAGCCATTTTCCCTCCCCGGTGCCATGTGACTCATTAGTGTCTTAGATGTGAATGGGGAGCAGGTGTGTTAAATTTGGTGTTATTGCTCTCACTCTCTCATACTGGTCACTGGAAGTTCAACATGGCACCTCATGGCAAAGAGCTCTCTGATGATCTGAAAAAAAGAATTGTTGCTCTGCATAAAGATGGCCTAGGCTATAAGAAGATTACCAAGACCCTGAAACTGAGCTGCAGCATGGTGGCCAAGACCATACAGTGGTTTAACAGGAATGAACAGGCCTCACCATGGTCGACCAAAGAAGTTGAGTGCACATGCTCAGCATCATATCCAGAAGTTGTCTTTTGGAAACAGACATATGAGTGCTGCTAGCATTGCTGCAGAGGTTGATGGGGTGGGGGGGTCAGCCTGTTAGTGCTCAGACCATACGCCACACACTACATCAAATTGGTCTGCATGGCTGTCATCCCAGAAGGAAGCCTCTTCTAAAGATGATGCACAAGAAAGCCAGCAAACAGTTTGCTGAAGACAAGCAGACTAAGAAGATGGATTACTTAAACCATGTCCTGTGGTCTGATGAGACCAAGATAAAGTTATTTGGTTCAGATGGTGTCAAGCGTGTGTGGCGGCAACCAGGTGAGAAGTACAAAGACAAGTGTGTCTTACCTACACTCAAGCATGGTGGTGGAACTGTCATTGTCTGGGGCTGCATGAGTACTGCCGGCACTGGGGAGCTACAGTTCGTTGAGGGAACCATGAATGCCAACATGTATTGTGACGTAATGAAGCAGAGCATGGTTCCCTCCTTTCGGAGACTGGGCCGCAGGGCAGTATTCCAACATAACGACCCCAAACACACCTGTAAGATGACCACTGCCTTGCTAAAGAAGCTGAGGGTAAAGGTGATGGACTGGCCAAGCATGTCTCCAGCCCTAAACCCTATTAAGCATCTGTGGGGCATCCTCAAATGGAAGGTGGAGGAGCGCAAGGTCTCTAACATCCACCAGTTCTATGACATCATCATGGAGGAGTGGAAGAGGGCTCCAGTGGCAACCTGAAGCTCAGGAGGGTTAAGGCAGTGCTGGAAAATAATGGGGGCCACGCAAAATATTGATACTTTGCTCCCAATTTGGACATTTTCACTTAGGGGTGTATTCACTTTTGTTGATAGCAGTTTAGACATTAATGGCTGTGAGCTATTTTGAGGGGACAGCAAATTTACACTGTTATACAAGCTGTACACTCACTACTTTACATTGTAGCAAAGTGGCATTTCTTCAGTGTTGTCACATGAAAAGATAGAATAAAATATTTACAAAAATGTGAGGGGTGTACTCACTTTTGTGAGATACTGTATACTGGAATTATTATTTATTTATTTTTTTAAAAATCCTAGTAATGACAGTGATCAGCGACTTATAGTGGGACTGCAATATTGCAGTGCACATTCGGACACTAACTGACACTTTTGACACTTTGCGGGAACCAGTGACACTAATACAGTGATCAGTGCTAAAAATATGCACTGTCACTGTACTAATAACACTGGCTGGGAAGAGGTTAAACATCTAGGGCAATCAAAGGGTTAACTGTGTGCCTAGCCAGTGTTTGTGTTTACTATGTCTGCTGCTTTTATTAGGGGGGAGAGATGGATTTGAGACCCTGTTTTGCAGGAACACAGAATCTATCCCTTCCCCCTCCTGTCAGAAACTCTTGTTTACATAGGCAGAGCTCTGTTCTGAGTCTTGCGCCAACGATCGGCAGGCGCACAGCTGCCACCCTGTAGCAATAAAACTGTTACAGGGTGGTCAGCAATTGGTTAAAGTAGTATTGAATTGGTTCAAGCTGGACATAATAACTTAAAAGGGTAGCGCTGTGAGCAGTGTTTTCAGTAGTTTGAGGTTTATGTCCTAATAACAGCAGCAGTTTTTTTTGGATTTAATAATTAATGAGAGATATGAATGTTGGTTAAAACATTGAAATAAAGTAATCATTTGGATAGAAGAGTTCATTTATACATCAATATATCATTATACGTGGTGTATATTTACTAAACAATTACAGTTATTATTACATAAAACAGTTAGTCATAGGTAAAACCCACAGTGCAATACAAGAGATTCCTTGAAAGGTTTAATCGTAAGGCAAAAGTAAGCACATTTTTGACAAAACCGCTGACAGGTAGGCTTTTTATGACATACGAGACTGTATTGGGGGGATTTACTAAGACTGGAAAGTGCAAAGTCTGGTGCAGCTCTGCAAAGAAACCAATTTGTTTTCTGTTTTTAGTGTCAAAGCTTAATTGAACAAGCTCAAGTAAGAAGCTGATTGGCACCTTTTCACCTGATGGCAGCTAAGAGGACTGTCCTGAAGGCATGGGCGGCAGCTCTTTCCCTGCTCCCTATGCCTCTTGGACAGATCTCACTGCATGCTCCCCTCTGGCTCAATCCATCGCTGTCAGAGTTCTCCATACCGGACCCTAGTATCTGGGCACAAAAGGGCATCAAATGTGTAGCTCAGATTTGTATTGGGGGCCGATTGTGTGCCTTTGATGAATTAAAACAAAAATTTGGTCTGCCTAATTCTCATTTGTTCAGGTATCTGCAGCTGAGGCATGCCTTCAATATTCAATTTGAAAACTCATGAGTAGATTTTTACACCTTGACTCTTGAGGACCAACTTAGGGACGAAGCCATGACCAAGCCTCTCTCCAATATATACAAAGCATTGTTACCTAACATACACCTGGGCCTTGAAACTCTCAAAGCAAAATGGGTGGTGATGTGGAGGATTCGGAAGAGGCATGGGAGTGCTCATTTGCACAACTAGTTTCCGCAAGGGATAGACTAATACAGTTTAAAATCACACATAGAGTGTATTACACGCCCGCACATCTACATACATTATACTTGTCTGTCACATATTCCTGGTGGAGGTGCGTCGCACCTGCAGCGGACTTTATTCATGTATTCTGGACCTGTTCCCAGATAAAAATATTTTGGAACAAGGTCACTAAGTTTATCTACACTGTTACTACCATCTAGATCCCACTGATAGTGGAGGTGTGCCTGCTGGGTCTGATTGAACCCTCTGGCTCATAGCCGAGCAGCCAGGACACTCCTGCGGTTGCTACTCTACTATGCACGTAAAGCCATTGTACTTCGATGGAAATCTCCTGCTGTGCCATCAGTCAATTTTTGGAAGCGGTTAATAAATTCTGCCCTCCTACTGTATAAGGCCACTTACCTGTCTAGGGGTTGTGATAAGAAATTTCTCAAAATTTGGGACATATGGGTAGAATCCCCGTCCACAAATATAGACTCTGTAGATGATTAGGATGTTCCTTTGTTTAGAACTTCAATGACTCTTGGTTAAAGGGGACTTTGACCATATGCAACATAGACAAGCCATTCACTGGGTACACAGGCTTTGAGGAAGCAATCATCTCTGTAGTGAACTAGGCCCTGAAAAACCCCTTGAGATCAAATAGGTGGTTAGAGCGTAGTAAGTTTTGTTCGACCCCCCCCCCCTTTTTCTTGTCCCCCTTTTATAGTAGCTTAAGGTTTGTTGTTGTATTGTATATGCGAGCCTGGATATGCCCAATAGGCAAGTGATGTCTCTACTAACGAAGGAGTTTCGGACACATGGGTCACTTACCGAACAGATACAACGTATACCAGTTTCAGGGGAAATTGGTTCTCAGTAACTTCAAGATTTGTTTCCTTGTAGGATTAGTAGATGTCTCAGATATAAACACCTGCCCCTAAGATGGGTATACAGGGTTTAAAACTCTTTAAAGAATAGTGTTGGGGATCTGTCCATTCACCGGAATATGTCATCCTCCCGTCTTAAATAATTGGCGAAGGTTTTTAACTGACTACCGTGTCGTCCTCTAAAGGTAGCTTCATGTTACCGAAATGCACGTATCATCTCATCGTTG
>BLSH010066713.1:643297-658205 GCA_018402905.1 Glandirana rugosa | reverse complement strand
CAAGAAGAGCGATCCCTTGGGCGACGGCATTACTGGAGCGAGGGACAGGTGAGTGTCCGATTGTTAAAAGTCAGCAGCTACATTTTTTGTAGTTGCTGACTTCTACCTTGTTGGAACTCCGCTTTAACTGCTTTCCGACTGCATCACTTAGCAATACGGCGGCAAAGCTGCTCTCCTGCACTGTATCACGTACCTAGTACATGATCCAGCACCTCTGACCAGGGGGCACGCGCCGCGGTGGCTGTGCTATGATTAGACACAGCCCAAGCGATCAGCGGGTGCCAGCCAATGGATGTAGGCCAGCACCCGAGGCAAGGCAGAGCTCTGTCCTGACAAGGGGAAAGTGATGGATTTTCTCTCTCTGCAAAGCAGGGAAAGAAAATCCATCACTTCCCTAAGTAAAAGCAGCACACTAAGTACACAAAAACTGGCTAGGCACACACTTAACCCTTTGATCGCCCCTGATGTTTAACCCCTTCTCAGCCAGTGTCATTAGTACAGTAACAGTGCATATTTTTAGCACCGATCACTGTATTAGTGTCAATGGTTTACACAAAGTGTCAAAAGTGTAAATTGGTGTCAGAATATCCGTCGCAATATCGCAGTCATTACTAGTTTAAAAAATATAAATAAATTAAAATGACAGTATACTGTATATCCCATAGTTTGTAGACACTACAACTTTTAGGCAAACCATTCAATATACGCTTATTGGGATTTTTTTTACCAAAAATATGTAGCAGAATACATATTGGCTTAAATTTATGAAGAACTTCGATTTTTAAAAACATTTTTTTATTGGATATGTTTTATCGCAGAAAGTAAAAAATATAGTTTTTTTTTTAATTGTCGGCACATTATAGCACAAAGCATAAAAACCACAGTGGTGTTTAAATACCACCAAAAGAAAGCCCTATTTATGGGGAAAAAAATGACATAAATTTTATTTGGGTACAACGTTGCATGTTCACGCAATTGTCAATTACAGTAATGCTGTGCTGTATTGCAACAAATGACCTGATCATGAAGGGGGGTATATCTTCCGGAGGTCATTTGCTTAAATGCAGATTTAAAAAAAAAAAAACGTGTCATACATAAAGCGGAGGTCCGCCGCCTGCCGCCGCTTCTTTGAAAATTAAAAGTCAGCAGCTACACATACAGTAGCTGCTGACTTTTAACTTTAGGACACTTACCTGTCCTGGAGTCCAGTGATGTCGGCACCCGCCCATCGATCTTCGGATCGGTGGACGAATGCAGCCGCTGCCATTGAGACTAAGGGAACCCGGACATGTAGCCTTTTGGCTTCACGGCCAGGACCCTACTGCACATGTGCGAGCCACTGCTGCGCTTTCTCATTGGCAAAGGCGGAGGAGAAGGGAGCCCGGCTGCTGGCGGCCAAATATGATACGGGGGGGGGGGGGGTAATCTGACTTGTGTAAGTTCCACTATTGGGTAGCACTCCGCTTTAACTGCTCTGAGCAATCCTCCGCTTCTCGGGTCCCTCAATGGGACTCCTGGCCTCTCCCTCCTGCCGAGTGCCCCCATAGCAAGCAGCTTTCTATGGGGTCACCCAAGAAAGCTCGCTCACGTTCATCCACACACAGAGCGCAGCTCGACCCCACCACCGCTCTCTCCTCATTGGCTCACTGGCTGGCATTGACAGTAGCAGGAGCCAATGGATCCCACTGCTATCTCAGCCAATGAGGTAGAAGAGACCCAGGAGAGCTGCTGTTCTCGTGCACAACACTGGATCAAGATGGGGCTCAGATAAGTATAAGGGGGGCTGCTTCACACAAAAGATTTTTTGCATGAAGGTAAAAAACCTTGAGCCTTTGCAACCACTTTAATAAGGCTCCTTTATGTATCCTGAAATTCCCAAGTAGTCAGGCTTCCCTTATAAATTCTTCTGATACCCATAAGGGGAATTAAGCAAAGTAACCTTTACTAGTAAACTTAAGAAATAAATTCACTGTAATTAAAATTCATTTACAAGTGAACTTTTAAACAAAGAACTTTATTAGGAAAAAAACGTAAGAGTTGCTGTCCTGTTTTATATAAAATTGTTCTTATCAACCAGCATCCATTTGGGATGTTAAAGATGTTTCACTTAGTAGGAAAATCACATCTACTCTGCCCTGAAAAGACAACCCATTAGAAATCATGTACAATGTGTAATTACATCAGACAGCACACCCATTAGTCTGTATCTGCTGGAGGCAAAGGGTGTTATTTTTTATACAGGAGTTACATAACATTCTAAAAGCAAAGATTACTGAATCAGCTCTTTCATATATTATTAAAAAAAGTATGCCGTATTATTTAAATACAGAGATGTAAGGTTTGAAAACGTTTAATCTGTCCTATATACAAAGATAACATACACAGAGAAGCTGGAGGTTAATTCAGGACTTGTTAACTTTTCGTTTGTTGTCTGATGAGGTTTGGGGACTCTGGATTATTACATATCGCATGGATTGTGTGTGAATGAAATCTATTTTTAGGTTCCAAGAAAAATGGTCCCGATACAAAGAAAGATTGGAACCCTTATCTGGGTATGAGCCATGTCACATGGCTATACACTCACTGGCCACTTTATTAGGTACACCCTACTAGTACCGGGTTGGGCCCACTTTTGCCTTCAGAACAGCCTTAATTCTTCGTGGCATAGATTAAACAAGGTGTTGGAAACATTTCTCAGAGATTTTGGTCCATAGTAACATGATAGCATCACACAGTCGGCTGCACATCCACCATGACGCAAATCTCCACCACATCCCAAAGGTGATCTTTTGGATGAGATGTGGTGACTGTGGAGGTCATTGGAGTACAGAGACCTCATTGTCATGTTCAAGACACCAGTGGTGAGATGATTTGATCTCTGTGACATGGTGCATTATCCTGCTGGAAGGAGCCATCCTAAGATGGGTACACTGTAGTCATAAAGGAATGGACATGGTCAGCAACAATACTCAGGTAGGCATTTAAACAATGTTCAATTGGTACTAAGAGGCCCAAAGTGTGCCAAGAAAATATCCCCCACACCATTACACCACCAGGATGGCGGGATGGATCCATGCTTTTATGTTTACACCAAATTCTGACCCTACCATCTGAATGTCGTAGCGGAAATCTATACTCATCAGACCAGGCAACGTTTTTACAGTCTTCTATTGTCCAATTTTGGTGAGCCTGTGAGAATTGTAGCCTCTATTTCCTGTTCTTAGCTTACAGGAGTGGCACCCCGTGTGGTCTTCTGCTGCTGTAGCCCATCTGCTTCAAGGTTTGATGTGTTGTGTGTTCAGAGATGGTATTCTGCATACCTTGGTTGTAACAAGTGATTATTTGAGTTACTGTTGCCTTTCTATCATCTCTAACCAGTCTGCTCATTCTCTTCTGACCTCTGACATCAACAAGGTATTTTCGTCCACACAACTGCCGCGCACTGGACATTTTCTCTTTTTTGGACTATTCTCTGTAAACCCTAGAGATGGTTGTGCATGAAAATCCCAGTAGATCAGCAGGTTTTGAAATACTCAGACCAGCCCATCTGGCACCAACAACCATGCCACATTCAAAGTCACTTAAATCCCCTTTCTTCCCCATTCTGATGCTTGGTTTGAACTTCAGCAAGTCGTCTTCGCCACGTCTAGATCCCTAAATGCATCGAGTTGCTGCAGTGTGATTGGCTGATTATCAATTTGTGTTACCAAGCAATTGAAAAGGTGTACCTAATAAAGTGTCCAGTGTGTGCATATTTAGTCTGATTGAAATAAGACATCTAGTCCAACTAATGGAAAAATTTTTTTTGAAAACCTCCATATATAGAATCCTATACCCACACGTGATCCAGATAATGGCAAAAGAAAAAAAGTACCTCAGAATGCAATTGGATGTTTCATGGATCATCAAGTCTGTGGTCTTATGACCTATAATTGGCAATATTCAGTTTTATTTTGCGCATTTAGAATTTTTTTCTATAAACAATCTACTGAACTGGACCTAGTTCTTGATGGAGTCTATTTCACATTTTCACAGCTCTTAAGAAGCCATATATTGAAGTTAAATTTCTTTTCCTCTAGATGTAAAGAGTCCCCCCCCCCCCCATGCTATGTAAGGACCTTAACCACTTCAGCCCCGGAAGGATTTCCCCCTTTAGGACCAGAGCCCTTTTTGCGATTCGGCACTGCGTCGCTTTGACTGAAAATTGCGCGGTCATGCGACGTTGTACCCAAATTAAATTTGCGTCCTTTTTTCCCCACAAATAGAGCTTTCTTTTGGTGGTATTTGATCACCGCTGCGTCATTTCTGGTCAACGCTATAAACAAAAGAAGAGCGACAATTTTGCAAAAAAACCCAAATTTCTTTCTTACTTTTTGCTAAAATACAAATCCAAAAAAAATATATAACAAAACTTTTTTTTTCATCGGTTTTGGCCGATTTATATTCTTCCTCATATTTGTGATAAAAAAAATCGCAATCGGCGTTTATTGATTGGTTTGCGCAAAAGTGGTCGCGTTTACGGATGATGAGAATTCATTTCTGGGTTTTTTTTATTTTATTTTATTTTTTACTAGTAATGGCGGCAATCTGCGATTTTTAGCGGTACTGCGATATTGCAGCGGACATGTCAGAACATTTTGACACTTTTTTGGGACCATTGGCATTTATACAGCGATCAGTGCTATAAAAATGCACTGATTACTGTGTAAATGCCATTGGCAGTGAAGGGGTTAACCTGTAGGGGGCGCTCTAAGGGTTAACTGTGTTCCCTGGGCGTGTTCTAACTGTATGGGGGCTGCCCTAACAGGGGAAGGGGAGCGATCACAGCTTCCATGTAAAGGAAGGCTGTGATCACAGCCCTTCCCCCCTCACAGAACGGAGGTCTGTGTTTACTTACACGGACCTCCGTTCTTTCACTCCGGGGGGGGCATCGCGGGTAGCCGGCGGAGATTGAATCCGCCGCACCCACTCCCTGGCCCTCCCCGGACACAGTGAGTGCGCGGGCGTGCCTCCGGCGGCGCGCGCACGCTCACTGTGCGCGATCTGGCAGCCGCCGTCATATGACGGCGCTTTGCCTACAAGAGCCACTCTGTCGCCGTCAAATGCCGATCAGCGGTCGGCAAGCGGTTAAAGAACATGTTACCCAAGCATTTCATATTCCTGATATGTGCCCGTTGTACCATCTACTTGTGTTAAAAAATATCCTGTTCGCTTTGTATTGCTTCCTTTGTGTGAAATACCTGGTGATCCTGCCCATCGTCTTGCTTTTCTGTTTTATACTGACCACTCTAGTCATGAGAGCACATTCATCCCAGGATGCTCAGTTTTCTGGCTGTTCTGGGAGCACAGTCTGCCTGTGCTCCAATGGTCAGACAGGTCATGACACACCCCTGTACAGTCATTCACTGGGAAGATCCTGTTTCTCCACCTCATCTCTGTAAGCCCTGTTTTGCCTTTGTTTCTATTTTAAACGGAATGGGTTGTTTAACAAGGTAAGGGTTCATATATACTTTAAGTGAATAACTCTACACCAGGTTCACTATATAAACCACTTATGCATTTATACATGGTGAGTATATCCCCCTTAATCTCCTTTTCCCAAGAGAGAATACATTCAAGTCAGCTTAATATTTACTTGTAGCTGAGCTCCTCCATGCCTCATCAGTTTGGTTGCCCTTCTGTGTGCACTTTCTCCAGTTCCCCAATATGATTTTTTGATCCATAAATGTAAATGTTACTTCCTGTAAAAGAGTTTAATACACCCCAGCCACTTCTAGAGACAGAAGAAGCATTGGGAGGGGGTTGCTACTGCTTCAGCACCCACAAAACTCCCTTTACACAGCCACAGTGCTACCAGTGTGGCTATACGTAGCTGCGTTCAACCATGACAAACCTTACATAACCAAAGGCATATTATAACATCGAATTCCAAAAAGTATGATTTCTCACTATAGATGGTGGTTAGGTTAATATAAAGTGTTTTTAATTACTATATATGCCTTTGAGAATAAAAAAAAGTTTGTCCACACATGGCTAGATATTTTTGAGGATTGTGTCTGAAAGTCCTTTGATGTCAGCCATCTGTTTAGTGGTCTTTTTGTGATGGCACACTGGCACTATGTACTTGATGACCTCTGGCGATAGCAGGTTTTGTTTGTGATTAACCCAGACCTCAGATCAAAGGCCAGTGGGCACCAAGCTTCTCACAGATGGCTCTGTCAATTCTGATTCTACATGATACATGCTAATTGAGTGTTGTGTTTTCTCTTACTACAAGACTGTTGCTTACAATTTGTTTTATATTAGCAGCTGAGTCTTTGCTGCTGGGAAGAGCTTTTAAATAGTGAGCAAAATGTGAACTGAACATGGATAACCTGACCAACAAAATCAAACATCTGCCTAATTCTAAAACCTTTAAGATGTATTTTTGCAAGGTTTTGAGTCCAGATGTCTGTAACTTTGTACTTATCTCTAATTTCTTGCCCTGTGCTTTATCCTTCCTGTGCATTTAATGACTTGTAGCAGCTTTGGAGCTACACAGACTTGAAATTGAAAATGAACCTAGCAATCAAACCACACCAATTCATATTACATAGTTTCCAACATTTCAAAAAAATCTTTAGGGACACTTTTTTCCAGAAAACCAGTGTAGGCGGAGTAGTATGTTAATTAGGGATGGGACATTCATTTTGTGTGTGTGGACAATCTTAAAATAGACATGGTTTAAATTATGCTAAATATTGCGTGCGACTTAAAGAGGTGTGGTTAAATAGGGTCTGTTTACATCCACCTGTTCATAGGGATGCATGGATTTTCCTATCAGGTCCGCCTGAAAAACTTTGGGGTATTCACAAAAGTGTCAGCCCCAGTGCTGGGTTTGTTAAAGATTCAGGGAGTGTACATTCTTGGTGTATCTAGAGGACTTTAGAGAAAGGTCAGCGCATCAGTTAGGGCCCTTATGATTCGTACATTGGAAGGTTTGGGCTGGGTTCTCAGTTTCTAGAAATCAGCGTTGGAACCAGCACAGAGCCTGGAGTATCTAGGCCTAATTCTGGACACCATCCGGGCAAAGGTGTTTTTTGCCTCCAGTAGAGAGCCTTTCTCTGAGATATCAGATGTCAACGTCTTTGTGGTCTTTTCAGAATAGGGATTTACCCATCAAAATTCTAAAGCTTTAGGCTGTTCATCTCAAAGTGACATAGTTAGTCTGGTTGAAAAAAAGATACAAGTCCATCTAGTTCAACCAATAAAAGAAACTAAGTAAAAAAAGAAAATTGAAAATCCTATATACACTATAACATACCCACAGTTGATCCAGAGGAAGGAAAAAACCCCAGCAAAGCATGATTCCCCAAAAGGCAATCAGATGTTCCCTGGATCAACTTTACCTAAAAGTGTATCTTGATTTCAGCAAGGCATTTGATACAGTTCCACATAATGATCTGATACAAAAGTTGTACAAGCTGGGACTTAACCCTTGGGTGGTTCAGTGGATATGCAGTTGGCTAAAGGATAGATCTCAGAGTGTGGTTGTAAATGGGGTTCACTCAGAACAGAGACCAGTCACTAATGGGGTACCACAAGGCTTTGTACTGGGTCCTGTTCTATTCAACCTATATGTAAGTGATATAACTAAAGGTTTGCTGGGCAATGTATGTCTCTTTATGTGTAATAGGGTTGATATCCCTGGAGGTGTCTGTAACATGGAACATGATTTGGCATTGCTGGAAGATTGGTCAAAGCAGTTGAGTTGGTCAAAGCAGTGGTTCAATATTTCTAAATGTAAAATAATGCATCTAGGGAAAAAGAATCCCCTTAGAGAGTACAGCATTGGGGGCACAGTGTTGGCCAGCACTACAGAAGAAAAAGATTTGGGGGTGCTTATTTCAGATGATTGCAAAATGAGCAAACAGTATAACCAGGCAGTGGGAAAAGCAAATAGAATTCTGGGATGTATCAGTAGAGGGATCACCAGCAGGAGGAAGGAGGTTCTGATTCCTCTATATAGATCTTTAGTGAGACCTCACTTAGAATACTGTGTCCAGTTCTGGAGACCTCACTTACAAAAAGATATTGATAAAATAGAACGAGTTCAGAGACGGGTAACAAAAATGGTGAAAGGTCTGGGGGATAAAACATATCAAGAGCGACTTCAGGAACTTAATATGTACAGTCTGGAGGAAAGAAGGGAGAGGGGAGACATGATTGAAACCTTTAAATACCTCAAGGGGGTGAATAAGGTTCAGGAGGGCAGTCTTTTCAATATGAAACCAAAATCAAGAACACGGGGACATGACCTCAAACTAACTGGGGGGAAGTTCAAAACTAATCTTAGAAAGTATTATTTTACTGAAAGGGTGGTTGATGATTGGAATAAACTACCAACAGAGGTTGTGAGACAGTCAACAGTAAATGGCTTCAAACATGCTTGGGATAAACATAAATCCATAGTCAGACAACAAGGTTAATGAAAAAAAATAAAATAAAAAAAAAGTAAAATAAAAAGGGGCAGACTCGATGGACTACTCAGTCTTTTTCTGCCGTCACTTTTCTATGTGTTAGTATCCAGTTATATTGTGTACATTTAGGAAAGAATCCAGTCCTTTTTTTAAAGCAATCTACTGAGATGATCAGAACTAGCTCTTGAGGGAGTCTATTCCACATTTCCACAGCTCTTACTGTGAAGAAGCCTTTGAAAATTTGGAGATGAAATCTCCTTTCCTCCAGACGTAAGAAGCGCCCCCTTGTCCTCTGCGATGACCTTAAAGTGAATAGCTCAACACCAAATTCACTATGTGGACCACTTGTGTATTTATACACATTGATCATATCCCCCTTAATCTCCTCTTCTCAAGAGAGAATAAATTCAGTTCCTCTAATCTTTCCTCAAAGCTGAGCTCCACTATGCTTCTTATCAGTTTGGTTGCCCTTCTCTGCACTTTCTCCAGTTCCCCAATATCCTTTTTGTGAACCGGTGCCCAAAATTGAACTGCATATTCCAGGTGAGGTGTTACTAATAATTTGTACAGGGGCAAAATTATATATCTCTCTCTGGAGTCTATACCTCTCTTAATACAAGAAATGTTTAATGATCTTTTACTGGATGAGTCAGCTGTGGAGGCATCCAGGTCATGGTGACATATATCAACCATCATGATGGCACCAGGAGTCGGGGGTCCAGATGGAAGCAGATTGTATTTTGGCCTGGGTAGAGCATCATGTTCCGACTCTGTCAGCAGTACATATCCCAGGTGTGGAGAATTGGCAGGCGGACTTCCTCAGTCACCAGCAGTTGATTCCAGGGGAAAGGTCTATTCTTATCAAGGTGTTCAGTGCAATTTGTCAGCAATTAAACACACCAGATGTGTATCTTCTAGCACCCAGGTTCAATACAAAGCTGGACAGGTTTGTTACCAGAACAAGGGATCCACAGATGATTGGGTGGATGCCCTAGTAACACTGTGGGACCATTTCTCCCTAATTTATGCCTGCTCACCAGCTCAGCTTCTTCTGCGTCTGTTATGCAGGATCCAAGAGGTGAAAACACCAGTAATTTTAATTGTACCAGCTTAACCCAGCAGGGCATGGTACGCTGACATTGTGAACTTGGCAGTGGGTGGCCCTTTGGTGCTTCTGGATGGATTAATGGCTTGATTATTGAAACCCAGGTGCTGAAGGACAAAGGAGTTTCTGATGCAGTCATTCCTATAATACTGAAGGCCAGAAAGCCTTCCTCCAGAAAGATTTATCATATGATTTGGAGATCTTATATATCCTGGTGTGAAGCAGGGAAGTTTCATGCCTGTAAATACATGATTAGTTGCATTTTGCCTTTTTTTCAATCGGGGGTGGAATTGAATTGGGCCTTAAGTATCATTAAAGGTCAGATATCGCCACTGGAAATTTGTTTTCCAGAGACTGTTCACTTAGTGATATGCACATTTGTTCAGGGAATGACTCGTATAGTTCTACCTATTAAGTCCATTATGTGTCCATGAGACTTGAATTTGGTCTTGTCTGTTTTGCAAAGACCACCTTTTGAGCCAATCGTGAGGTGCTGTTAGCCCTATTGACTCTGAAGGATTTTTTTGTTTTCTTTTGGTGGCAATCACTTCAATAAGGAGACAAGGAGAGTGTCATTATTGGTGGCTCTTTCCTGTAAGGAGCTCTTTTAAAATTGTTCTCACCATGAGAAGTTGGTACTGCATCCTCATCCGTAATTTTTGCCAAAGGTGGTTTTCATTTGAATCGGGACATTATCTTACCTTCATTTTTAACCAGCCAGATTCATTATTCACACTTCCTGAGGATCCTAGGAAGGGTCAGGCAGCTTCAATTTCAACCATTTCATGGTGGATCTGTCAGCTTATTGCACAAGCCTATGGATTGAAGGTTAAGGCTCCACTTTTTCATGTAAAGGCTCACTCCACTAGGAGTGTGGGGGCCTCTTGTGCTATCCATTGTTAGGCAGCAGTGGCTCCGGTCTGCAAGGCTGCAACCTTGTACATAAATTTACAATGTTTTATGAGGTAGGTGTAAGGGCCACTGAGGATGCTGCTTTTAGCTGCAGCATACTGTGGGCTGTGGAATAGTTTCCTTGGGCCTGAGGGTGGCTTCCGTGTCTTGCTCCTCCATGTGCATTGATTTGGGACATCCCAGGTAGTCATGATTTATAGCCTGCTCTGTGTCCCGTGATGTATGAAAATTGTATTTTTTTTGTATATGATCCCAGAAGTAACATACCATGTATGCAAAAGTTTAGGAACCCCTGACAATTTCCATGATTGTCATTTTTAAATATTTGGGTGTTTGGATCAGCAATTTCCTTTTGATCTATCAAATAACCGAAGGACACAGTAATATTTCAGTAGTGAAATGATGTTTATTGGATTAACATAAAATGTGCAATATCATCAAAACGAAATTAGACAGGTGCATAAATTTGGGCACACTTGTCATTTTGTTGATTTGAATACCTGTAACTACTTAGCACTGATTAATTGGAACACAAAATTAGTTTGGTGAGCTCATTAAGCCTTGCACTTCATAGACATGTTCATCCAATCATGAGAAAAGGTACTTAAGGTGGCCAATTTCAAGTTGTTGTTCTCTTTGACTCTCCTCTGAAGAGTGGCAACACGGGGGCCTCAAAACAACTCTCAAATGACCTGAAAACAAAGATTGTTCTACATTATGGTTTAGGGGAAGGCTACAAAAAGTTATCGCAGAGATATAAGCTGTCAGTGTCCACTTTGAGAAACATAGTGAGGAACTGGAAGACCACAGGCACAGTTCTTGTTAAGGCCAGAAGTGGCAGGCCACATAAAATAGTGGAGAGGCAAAGGCGAAGGATGATGAGAACGGTCAAAAACAGCCAACAGATCACCTCCAAAGACCTACAACATCGACTTGCTGCAGATGGTGTCACTGTGCATCGTTCAACAATTCAGCGCACTTTGCACAGGGAGAAGCTGTATGGGAAAGTGATGCGATAGAATCCTTTTCTGCACACACGCCACAAACAGAGTCGCTTGAGGTATGCAAATGCAGATTTGGACAAGCCAGCTTCATTTTGAAATAAGGTGCTGTGGACTGATGAAACAAAGATTGAGTTATTAAGTCATAACAAGGGGCGTTATGCATGGCGGCAAAAGAACACAGCATTCCAAGAAAATCACTTGCTACCCACAGTAAAATTTGGTGGAGGTTCCATCATGCTGCGGGGCTGTGTGGCCAGTGCCGGTACTGGGAATCTGGTTAAAGTTGAGGGTTGCATGGATTCCACTCAATATGAGCAGATTCTTGAGAATAATGTTGAGGAATCAGTCACAAAGTTGAAGTTACGCTAGGGCTGGATATTTCAACAAGACAACGACCCAAAACACTGCTCAAAATCTACTCAGGCATTTATGCAGAGGAACAAGTACAATGTTCTGGAATGGCCATCCCAGTCCCCAGACCTGAATATCATTGAACATCTGTGGGGTGATTTGAAGCGGGCTTTCCATGCTCGGCAACCATCTAATCTAACTGAACTGGAGATGTTTTGTAAGGAGGAATGGTCCAAAATACATTCATCCAGAATCCAGACACTCATTACAGGCTATAGGAAGCGTCTAGAGGCTGTTATTTCTGCTAAAGGAGGCTCTACTAAATATTGATGTGATTTTTCTGTTGGGGTGCCCAAATTTATGCACCTGTCTAATTTTGTTTTAATGCATATTGCACATTTTCTGTTAATCCAATAAACCTCATTTCACTACTGAAATATTACTGTGTCCTTCAGTTATTTGATAGATCAAAATTAAATTGCTGATCCAAACACCCAAATATTTAAAAATGACAATCATGGAAATTGTCAGGGGTTCCTAAACTTTTGCATACAACTGTAGCTGGCAACTCCAGATTCCATTTATAAAGTCTTTATTGCTACATATAAGTTAGGATTATAAACCGTTTACGTGTTTTGGCATATAGCCTTGATCGAATACCTGTAAAATCCATTTCTTGGAGTACATTACGGAACACAAAGGTCCGCTCCTCTGTTTGGGATTCATTGCTTGCTTCAAAACTGAGATACTTCCTGTATGGGAGGGGTTATAAAGGGGAGGACTTCCTGTCTGTTTTTTTCTGCCAGTGTCCATTCACCCATACGTGCAGCACAGCCCAGTTAGTCATGATTGATAGCCTCGATGATAGCCTCGATGTCCCTCGATGTACTACAAGAAATGGAGGTTACAGGTAGGTACAAAAATCCAATTAATGTTTGTAAATGAACTTTAGAGTGTTTACATTTTTTAACCGTTATAACTGTACCATGCTATGAAACCAGTAGTTAACCATGCTTATATTTAAAAAAAAAAGAAAAAAAAGAAAAAGAAAATACCTGGCATTTTGGGCTTCTGCAATATTGTCCTAAAAACAAAGGTTGCATTATCAAAGTCCAGCAAGCCAGAATTCACAGTAATATGTTTAATATGCACCAGAGCACTTGAAAGCACACTCTTATTCTAGCTACATTTAGTCATCGAGTATTGGTCACACAATGTTCCTTTCCAAATTACACGGTCCTCTGATCATCCGTGCTTCATTTGTTGTCTTCGCTTAAAAGTCACAGAAGCATTTCAGAAAAGTTTGGGGTCATAGTAAGCTTTGTTAAGGTTACTTCTCTGGTCAGATGTGAGACAGCTGTGCCCATACAGAGGCTAGTATTCCCTTTTTTACCAGATGCAGATGTGTCCATTATGTAAACAATAACCGCAATCTATGTTCACGCATCTGCAATATCAGAGAATCAGAAAGACATGATTTTGTATTATTATTCAAATATTTGTAATATTGGGGAATAGAAACGTAATACTTAGCTTTTCTTTTTTTTCTAATTCTTCTTCTTCTTAATCCATGTATAATTTTTATAGGATAATACAATTATATTAAACACTTCAGCCCCGGAAGGATTTCCCACATTAGGACCAGAGCATTTTTTGCGATTTGGCACTGCGCCGCTTTATCTGACAATTGCACAGTCGTGCAACGTTGTACCCAAAACAAAATTTGCGTCCTTTTATTCCTACAAATAGAGCTTTCTTTTGGTGGTATTTAATCACGTCTGTGTCATTTCTGATCACCGATATAAATAAAAAAAGAGCGACAATTTAAAAAAAAACAACAATATTTCTTACTTTTTGCTAAAATACATATAAAAAAATATAAAAAAACAAATTTATTCATCGGTTTTGGTCGATTTAAATTCTTCCTGATATTTTTGGCAAAAAAAAATCGCAATTGGCGTTTATTGATTGGTTTGCGCAAAAGTTGCCATGTTTACAAACCATGAGAATTTATTTCTGCCCTTTTTACAATTTTTTATTTTTACTAGTAATGGCCGCGATCTGGAATTTTTATTGGAACTGCAATATTGGGGTGTACATGTCGGACATTTTTGACACTTTTTTGGGACCAACGACATTTATACAGCTATCCAATATTTAAATATCCACTGATCACTGTATAAATATCATTGGCAGGGAAGGGGTTAACCTGCAGGGGGTGCTCTAGGGGTTAACTGTGTTCCTTGTGTGTGTTCTAACTGTATGGGGACTGGGCTGCCAGGGGCACCAGAGATCTAACTGATCCCGAGTACAGGGATCAGTATATCTCTGACATGCCTCCTATCAGAATGGGGAACTGCCGTGTTTACATTGGCGGTTCCCACGTTCTGGCTCTGTCATAGGGCATCGTGGGTCATCGGCGGACATCAAGTCCACCCAACTCACGGTCCTGCTGAATAATCAAGATAACATAGATTGGTCTACACATTTTGCAGGTCACCCTGCTTCATCAGGACCATACGTTGTCAGATTTGATAAAATTATACAGCTTTATTACAGTAATGTATGACCCCCCCCCCCCCCTGGTGATATTGGGACCATCCCGCCCCACTGGACGTTTTACACATCTGGTTAGATACAATAGAACTAATAAGTCGTCCTGGCACTCAACCCACCTGAACTACAGGCGGCTACTGGGTGCTACGGGATACTGTCTCGGTCTTGCACCCTTGGCGGTTACATTTGTGCCGTCAAGGGGTAAGACTATCCTCCGTACAGTCTCTATATGACTAGGGACATGAGCCCTAGTCAATCTAGAGACCACGGGGACCGTCGGGTCAGGGGTATGTCAATCTTGTGTGTGTTCCTTGTGTCAATTGGGGATCTCGTGGGGGACGTCCAATTGGGGAAGGGACGGTTACTATAAATATGTCACTAGTCACCTATAAATTTATAACCTATCGACATATTTACAGCAACCAGGGTTTTTTCACAGTTTTTACAGGCTGTACATGTGGGGTTATAACGTCAAGGTTATTTTTAAGGTCTAGCGCCGGTAATGATCATTTTTATTTTTT
>BLSH010066713.1:621804-632931 GCA_018402905.1 Glandirana rugosa | reverse complement strand
GGAATGAGAGAGAGGGGGGTGTGAGAGGGAGAGGGGGTAAGAGAGGGGATGAGGGGGGTGGGAGAAAGAGTAGAGGGTGAATGAGGGATGAAAGAGAGGGAGGGGGAGAGAGGGGACAAGAGTGAGCGGAAGTAAAAAAGAGAGGGGCGAGAGGGAGAGGGGGTGAGAGAGAGAGAGGGGTAAGAGGTAGAAGGGTGAGAGAGAGGGGGGTGGGAGAGAGGGGGTGATAGGAAAAGAGGGAAGCCAGGGAGAGTAAGGTGAGAGAGAAGGGGTGAGGGGGTGAGAGAGAGGCGGTAAGAGGTAGAGGGGGTGAGAGAGAGGGGAGTGAGAGGGAGAGGGGGTGAGAGAAAGGGGGTTGAGAGAAAGGGGAGTGAGAGGGAGAGGGGGTGAGAGAGAGGGGAGTGATAGAGAGGTGAGAGGGAGAGGGGAGTGATAGAGAGAGAGGTGAGAGGGAGAGGGAGTGATAGGGAAAGAGGGAAGCCAGAGAGAGAGTAAGGTGAGAGAGGGGTAAGAGAGACGGGGGATAGGGAGTGATAGGGAAAGAGGGAAGCCAGAAAGAGAGTAAGGCGAGGGAGAGAGAAGGGGTGAAAGACCGAGAGAGATGAGGGGGGTCCCTCTGTCCTAGGCTCAGGTGGCCAGTATCTAGAGCTGATGTGTTAAATCTGCTGCCTCCATAGCCCCTTTCACAGCAGTATATACAATGTACTGTGGTCCAATATCCTTTCATGTAGTTGATTTGCAAGATCATCCCCCAGCCACACACAGGGGCATCTCCGGATCATCCCAGCCGGGGACACAATATGACAAGATATCTGGGCTACCGGGATCAGGGCAGTGTTCTCGGTGGCCGCTGCAGAGGAGCGGCAGGGCTTACTGTACACGGCTTTCCGGAGAGGTGTGTTCCCTGTTCTGTGGCTGAGCATTGGGTTCTAAATGCTGTCTGCTCTCGGCTGTCTCTATTTTGTCATCAGGTTAGGGGCTCTGTGTGTGCCGGGACCATCGCATATCACTGATCTATAGGGAGGTGATCGGAAACTGCTGTGGAGTGGTTTTTCACCTTAATGCATTAAGGTAAAAAAAACCTTTTCATCTGCAGCAGCCCCCCCCCCCCCGAGCCCCCCTTTACTTACCTGAGCCCAAAACGAATCCTCGGCGGGACGAGCCTCGCAGCTCACCCAAGCTGCTCCGATTCTCATTGGCTGGATTGATAGCTGGGGAGCCATTAGCTCCCACTGTTGTCAATCAAGTCCAGTGACCTGGGAGCCAGAGGGTGGAGCTGAGTCCTGCTGTTTGTGTCAATACACACAACAGCAGGACTCGGGAGTGCGCCTGCATGGGTGACCCCAAGGAAACATGGTGGTCACTCGAGAAGAGGAGGAGTCAGGAGCACCACTGGAGGACCCCAGAAGACAGGGTTAGGGTATGAGTATGACATGTTTGTTATTTAAAAAAAAAAAAGTGCCTTTACAATCACTTTAAATGTGATTGCTGAATTCTGAACATAGCTACATCCCTAGTTATAAGAGGGTGTGTACACTTATGCAACCACATTATTTTAGATTTTTATTTTTACCTCTCCTCCCTAAAAGATTTCAGTTTGTTTTTCAATTGAGTTGTACAGTTTATAGATCACATTAAAAGTTCTGAAATGATTTATCTTTGTCTCCTTTTTTTTTTACATCACTGAAACCTGACATTTTAACAGGGGTGTGTAGACTTTTTATATCCACTGTATGTAAAGGCATGTTTCTGTGTGAAATGTCTATGTTATTGCACATATTACATACATTTGTAGGAAACAAATTCAACTGTGCTTTGTGACCTTTTGGATAAATGCAATTAAATTGTGAGACAGAATATAATTTCATGTCACTTAACAATGTAGGAAATACAGTGAGCAACTTATAAAGCATGCAGATGCATTGGAAAAGTGTGAGCATTTAAATGTGCTTATAAAGTTTAGTTTGTAAAACACATACATGTACACATAGCCCAATTACCAAGTCAGACATACAATATCTGCTATAGTGCTATAGGCATTGGGCAGGGATAGATAAGTTGCCTATTTTGTCGGGCTATGTACTCTAATAGCATGCTTGACTAGTTGATTGTTTTAATGTTGTCTTTCCTGGAATCCCGCCTCGCAAATAAATAGTTTTACTACACACTTTAGCCTGCAGCCATACCTATAAGAGACAACAGACTGGCTCATTAATTTTGGACGCTGTGTTTATTTGACAGTGAAATGGACATTTTGTTGTAAAAACAGACATTTAGCGGTGGAATAAGTGCTCACTAGACTCCATTGTGAAATGAATTAATGTGTTTTTCTGTATAAGCATGAATAGTAACCATCAACGGCCCCCCTTGCCCCCGGCTGGGGCCCTTCCCACCAAGTCCGGGGGCGGAATGCAAGTGTGACCTTTGCGACCCTGGTAGTTCTGCCACTGGTGTCAGTAGTTTTTAATTTTTGTTATTTTATTTTTTTTATGATTTTTTTTTTACAATTTTATTTTTGATTTTTTACAATTTTTTTAGGAGCCCCATTGAGATGGCTTTAGTGAAATATCGCAGGTCTAAACAGATGTTTCACCCTTTGAGACAGAGAAAGGCAATTGAGGACACAGCCATCAATCTCTATCTCTGCAGCCTCAGCTGTACAGAATGAATAGATAGGAATAGCTCTGTGCAGAGCTTCCCATTCATCCACAAAGTGAAGCATAGTATACACCATTTACTATGCTTCAGTTACGAATGGACAGAGGTCGTAATCGAAACCGATCACTGACTCTGTCTATTCAGAAAAGGAAGGGGCCAGTAAATAACATATTTACCCACCCCTTCACCACTCTCCATCCTGACACATCCCCTGCAGTAGCCGGAGGGAGCAGGGAGGGGGGAAGCCAGTAGAGTTTGGGGAGGACAAGAGTGGGGGAACAGGGGAGCACACAGGGGCACAGGGACAGAAGAAAGAAGAAGTTGTATAGGAGGGGAGGCGGGGACGACATATAGAGTAGCCGATCCCCTCCATTTTCCTCATGCAGCCGCTGAATACTCGTGGGAGGGAGAAGAGAAGAAGCAGGCTTTCAGCGGCTGCAGGAGGAAAATGGAGGGATTAGTTCCTCTATATGTCACCCCTCCCAGGGGTGTAATGATAGGGGTTGCAATTGCAACCGGGCCCCATGCTCCAGGGGGCCCGTTTGCCTCTCCTGTACACCTGGAAAGGAGGGATGGGGGGGGGGGGCATTTAGAGGAACTATTCTCCTCCATTTTCCTCCTAATGGAGGAGATTGGTTCCTCTATATGCTGCCCCCGCCGCCCCTTCTATCCAGTTTACTTGTGTCCCCCACAGAGCTGCTGTCTTTCCCCCTCCTCTCCTGCCAGCTGCTGTAGAAGATGTGTCATGATGGAGAGATGGGAATGGGTCGGTAAAATTTACATTTACCGGCTCCTTCCTTTTCTGAATGGACAGAGTCAGTGATTGGTACGAATTGGTTCATTCATAACTGAGGCATAGTAAACCGTTTTTACTTTACTTCCATTTCTGAATGAATGGGAGGCTCGGTGCACAGCTATTCCTGTCCATTCATTCTGTGCAGCTGAGGCTACACAGATGGAGATTGAGGGCTGAGGTTTATTTAGACTCCTGAAATCTCATCAAATCCCACCAACAGAGCTCCTAAAATAAATTGTAAAAAATAATAAAAATAAAACTGTAAAAGAAATAAAATTAAATGGTAAAAAAATAATAAAATTAAAATTAAAAACTACTGAGACCAGTGAGGGAACTATCAGGATTGCAAATGTTGCAATTGGGACCGGGCCCTGGCATTTCACCACCATGGAGAGGCCCAAAGATGGCAGAAAGGGGGCCGCTGCAGGACTTGTGAAAGGGTGCCGCTGGGGACCGTAATAAAGGGACCCGTGATGGGAGTAAAGGCCCCCAGGATCAGCAGGAAGAAGGAAGGGCCCTGGCCAGGGGTCGGGGGGGGGGGCTTCATCATTTCTTGCACAGGGGCCCTGAAGGTTCTAGCTACGTCTCTGGCCCCCTTCTATTCAGGTGTACAAGGCAGCTACATGGGCCTCCTGGAGAATAGGCCTGGGTTGTAACTGTGACTCCTGTAGTTTCACCCCTGGTTAGAACCAATCACAGTCACATGGGATGCCTAGCCTATACAAATACCAACTCCAAAACTTGTGCCCTGTGATTTCAGTTTATATCACTGGTGGACAGTGAAACAGGATGAGGGGGATCAGACCATCCAAAATTCCAAAGTGGGAAAAGTCAGTGGGCAATTTAGCCCAACAATGTCAAGTTTGGGTGGATTAAGATTTACACATATTAATAGGAGCTGCTTTAGTTTCTGAATCATTGTCCAATACAGGAACTGTTTCAAATTATGGCAAACCTCTACAGGCTTGAAAATATAAGCTGCATTGCCTAAAGCTGACCATACACAAGTAGAATTTTGTACAAAATTTTTCATTTTAAGAACATTGTTTTGATTTGCTAATTAATAGTGGTGTCAAATCAACGTTCTTTTTTTTACTGCTGTGGCAAGAAAATACATGAATGTGGTTTTTGTTCAGTAAATGACATTCATTTCAAAATTGAATATTTAAAGCAAACACAATTTTGAAGTACCTTTGAATAGGGTTGAGCCGAACACCCCCCTGTTAACCCTGAACTCTCTAAGACGGCAAAAGTTCGGACCAAATGCCGAACCCCATTGAAGTTTATGGGACCTGAATTTGAAAAATCAAAAGTCCCTATTTTGAAGGCTTATATGCCAGTTATTGGCCATAAAAAAGTGTCAAAAATAAATAAAGACAGGAGGCAATTTTTGACAATTTGTTTATTAAAAGAATAAAAAAACACTACCCCCTGATGTAGATCTATCATCAATCACAAGGCCCGCTGCAGCGCCGGACTCGTTTTTATTTTCACTTTTTTCTATTGCCAGAAATGTTTTCTTTTCCATTCAGCTGTCAGTGGGGAAGCCTGTTGACAGCTGATGACTCATCCGTTGTTAAGGACGCAGCAGCCGACTTCCCGGCCTGCTCCTTAACAACCAGCTATTCACTGTGCCACGATTGGGCAAAGCTTTGCCCAATCAGGGCTTAGAATGCACAGTGCAGTGCGCAGTGCATTGGGGGCACTCGGCTGGCGAACATCCCCCCGAGCGCCCCGCAAATTCGGGTGTTCACCGAATAGGCGATGTTCGGGCCGGACTTTAGCTTGGCTCGAACTGTTTGCCCAACTCTACTTTTGAACAACATTCATCAAGTCATCAAATGTACAGTACTAAGAATTTTAGTACAAATGTACATATCAATATTCATAGGAATTTTCATTTGAACATCTACTAGTTTTAAAAAGCATTAAAAAAAGGCTTTACACATCCTGGTTTGTGGCTTCAATTCCAAGCTGCACTGTGGCTCATGTCATAGAACTATTCTGTCTATAAGCGAGTTGAATTGATACCCTGCAGCTTTTGGATGATAATTTCAGTCCCAGGAACACTATATACAGATGATATGCTCTTCCTATGTTTGGGTTCTTTTGGGTTCCTTGGTCTCCCCCCACAACCCAAAGCCATAGGTTAATTGGTTGCCATCCAAACTGGTTCTAACATGCACTGGTGGCTGTCTGCGTTACTGTAAAAGGTAAATTGGACTGTAAGTTCCTTGTGGTGTCAGGGCTAACAAAACCATTCAAAGTGTGCTGCAAAGCCCTGCAGAACATGTTGGCACCATATAATGCAATAAAATAAAAACATTTGTGGTGACTTTAACATCATTGTATTGTAAAACGATAGTCTGCCCTGAACTTAGACTGGAATATGTACTGAAGGTCTTTCTGTACGACATCTGTTTGCATTTTGCATTATTTTCTGGGGCATGATAAGAAGGCCCCTCTCAGCTGAAAAATTAGAGCAGGCCAGATAATGAGGAACATACTGAGATTCCACAACTTATCCATGGAATGTCACAAAATGAATGCAGATCAGCAGCAGGAAGAAGGAAAGTGAGCATTTAACAGGCGTCCAATAGAAGTGGCTCTCAATGTGATCATGTATTATCAAATAACAACAAAACTTTAACTGTGGAATTCTAGAAAGCTAAGTTCTGACTCATACCTCTATGGCACCCACATAGCACAAGACTCTAAATTAAGAACACTTCCCAAAATAGAACATGTTAGGAGTGCAGTCCCAGCAGTCTGAAACTCCAGGTAGTGGAGGCACAAAGGTCGGAATGCAGGGGCATATCCACAGAGATTGCTGTGAGAAAACCAATCATATTTCACGTGGAATGTAAATCTACACAGAGCTAACAGGATTTGGAGGCTTCAAGGTACACAAACATTGGTCTGTGAACCAGTTTGAGCTGGTATCAACCATGAAGATCCCTAATAATGTGTAATTTGGCTGCTAGAAGCTGGGACATTTCTTACCCCATGCTGTTATAGGTCAAATATTATGAATTCTTGCTCTGCAAATGAAAGTTCATGAACAATAGAGAGGGACGCCTGGACAACTGACCACCAGTGCTGATGGCCTCTATCACTGAGTGTTCTGTAATTCCAGGTTAAATGAGGTTTTTCTTAGGAGTGTTTAATGGAAAAGCTGTTATACAGTTGTGCTCATAAGTTTTTGTAGCGCCCTCCTAGTTTGGGTACTGGTGAGTGTATATAGTTTTGGTCTCTCTCTGCTTAACAGGAGAGCAGATAGGTAACTTTATATGCTATCTGCTTATCAGAGAGCCTGGATTTGAGTAAGGTCTGCTCAGTGTGCTCTGGTGCTGATTCATGGGGTCTGAAGAGTTTTACCCTGTTCAGTAGTATGGGTCCCTATTGGACAGAGGGAGAAAACCTCAGCCAGTGACAGCAGGTGTATTTGAGGGTGGTTCTGACCAGCTAGCAGGGGAGTGGTGACCCACTGCATCTTGGGTGAACACCTTCATATAAAAGGGAGCACATGGGCTCAAGGTTAGGAGTTCCATCCACCCAAGCCTCAGGGCTGGGAGGCGCGTGTTTAGCTTCTGGCTGCTAGGTCCGAGGGCCTATCCAGGAGGCTACCGGTTGCTAGGCCTAGTCGAGGCCAGTGTTGCCAACCGCCAGTAAATTTACTGACAGTGTTGTAAAAATCAGTGATTTTTTACAACTGTCTATAAATATCAGGGTCTGATAATTTGTCATGCTGTGCTGACTTTTTAAGTGTAAACCGGGCAAACTACTTGATATGGGTATTGTCAGTGTTTACATGTTGTATTTAAAGATCAATTGTCTTAGTTTTTAATAGGAGTTCAGTTATTTGTCAGGTTGTCAGTAAAAAATGTGCTCCGCCAGTAAATTTCCCATGTTTTGCCAGTAAAAAATGCTGCGGGAGGTTGGCAACACTGGTCGAGGCCTATCTGGATGCTGAAGCTGCAACCCACAGTTCTTTGAAAGCTGACAGAGAGAAGCTGTCCTTGGATGCAATCTGATACTGCAGTGGCAAAGTGTTGTCTGGAAGTTGGCAGAGAGAGGGCAACGACTATCCTGGGACATGGTGTGAGTACAGATCTGTGAGAGGATCCTTGGGACTGTGTGCTAGAATTTTCCCCTGCCCTCATATCAGCTTAATTGGGTGTGCCAGCTAGAAGGGAGACACTGGAGAGTGTCTTGAAGAACAGAGTTCAGCTTCTGTCCTTACTGCTTAACAAGGGACCTGTTCTGCTAAAGTCAGCCTGCCATAAAGTGCCTTTGGTAGTCTGCTACACTGAGTTAGAAAGGAGACACTGGCTAGTGTCTTATAGAAACAAAGCCTGGCATGTCCTTTGTTGTTTAAAGATGGACTTGTTTCACTGGAGTCAGTCTGCTGTGTGACATGAAGCATTGGAAATTCATCCCGTAGACTGGTCCTTGGAAATGAGCAGGATTATGTGTGCACCTGGCTGTGTGAAAATGCCATAGTGACTGGCTGCAGAATATTCAGAGGGAGGCTCGGGAACAAATATAAATATCATTAGCAGCTCCTTCGGGGGTACTGCTACTACATTTACATACCCCGGCAGAATTTATGATTTCTTGGCTATTTTTCAGAGAATATGAATAACACAAATACTTTTCTTTCACTCATGGTTAGTGTTTGGCTGAAGCCATTTATTATCAATCAACTGCCAAGAAATCATAAATTCTGCCAGGGTATGTAAACTTATGAGCACAACTGTATTACTTTATAACACAGGAAATCTGAAGCAGCACTGCGTGTTCAACATACATGGATCATTACACTTTTGCGCATTCATTTTTATATGTAAATAGTGCCATTTTATAAAAAGGCAGTAAAGCTGGCTCAGCGATAGTAATCATATTTAGGTTTAGTATTAGAGATAGAAGGTTAGAGTTAATGAATGTTAATTAATACGTTAGGACATGTTAGTTTTAGATGTTACATTAAAGTGACAGTAAGCAATATCCTTATTCACTGGAAATAATCCATACACATCCACTCTTTAATGGCCCTGTAATCCATTTGCAACAAATAGTTTCTTACTGTGTTTTTCTGCAGCCTTGTAATGTAATGAATGAGCAGTGCAGATTAGTTGGGCACACAAAAAATCCCAGAGTCCATAGTCCCTAGCCGAACTCAGGAGCGAGCAAGAGAGGGTGGCTATGTTCTAACATACAGTGGGACCATGGAGAATGCATGTAGCCACCTTGTAATAGAGAGTTGGATCACAGGAATTTGCAGAAGGTTGGGAAAAATAAAAGGCATTTTTATGAGTATTATTTTTTGAACGTATTGTTATAAGGGATACGTCTGATTGATTCAAGTGACCTTTCTTTGGCAATGCAGGGTAAAAGAATAGTTACTTAAATTCCCTGTTCCCCAATAGCAAATTTTCACACCTTTCCTTACACCTACACCATTCTGCTTGTCCAATAAGAGTGGTGAAGGAAAGCCCTGTGTGCCCACTTCTTCCTGGTAGACTTCTTCCTCAGCTACCTGTGACAATTAGGCCTCATACACACGGATGTTTCTTAAAAAAATAAACAAAACGTCGGGCCTGATGTCAAGGAAAAAAAATCTGCGTTTTTCTGCGTTATGCATCAGCGTTAGTGAGCGTAAGTGAGCGTCGGCGTCAATAGGCGTTTTTAAAAAAAAAAAATCAGCCCTCTGCAATTTTTCCGGCATTGGCGTTAAAAAACGCCAAAACATTACAGCCTCAGATCGCGCTGGCCGTGGGTTCTAGTTTCAGCTCACTAATGCTGCCCTCTACAGCTCAAAAACGTTGGCGTTTTTATGGGGCCATTGACTAACATGGAAAGCTGCAAAAAACGCCAGAAAACGCAGTCGTAAAAAGAAGTCAGTGTGTTTGAGGCCTAACAAGACACCTATGGGTTGATTTATTCAAACTGGAGAGTGCAAAACCGGGTGCAGCTGTGCATGGTAGCCAATCAGCTTCTAACTTCAGCTTGTTCAGTTAAGCTTTGACAATAAAACCTGGAAGCTTTGCTCCAATATGTACTGTTGGGAGGAAAGAGTCAAATCTGAAATCCAGGAATGATCTTTATTGCATACTTACATTAACACGGCTTAGCACAATGGAAGAATGAATATCTCATACCTGAGGGGCTGGTGTGGAGGCTGACAATCGCTATAGAAGATCTTCCTGGTGCTGCACAGATTCTGTGTGAGAGGCTCCCCCCCTTGTTTGCACAGCACTGTCACCATTCATAGAATACCTCGTATTTTCTTCAATGAATATAAGGCATTCTCTGATTGGATGAGGTTGAGAGAAGGGCTAGTGATGTTGACAGTGCCAAGCAAGTGGTTAGTATGTAGAGGGGAGGCCACTCTCACCGGATTTAGAAGATCAGGGCTACCACTGTAGTAGTGCCAACTACTACATTGATTGTCAGCTTCTTCAGTGTTCCTCAAGTATGAGGTCTGCATACTTATATTGTGCCAAGCTGGACCTATGTAGGCCATATTTTTATTACTATATAGTATATATCATTATAAAATTCATGTTCAGTTATACTGTGTCCTGTTATGATCTTTAACTGTACCTAATGTTCATCTTCTCAGCTCCTGTTCACATTGTGGATGCAAGTGAATGCAGTACAGGCTTTTTGGTCCAGAAAGGAATGAAGTTAGACTGGATTGGAAAGGAGAGCAGACATATAATGTGTTTTACAAAAAGAATAGTGGATGTTCACATTGCAAAGTGAATTTTCTCTTCCCAGGGGAATTTTCATTAAGCTTGAGTGAATGAGCTGAAGCTGTTACTGACTTCGATCATCCAATCACGTGCAAGCAAAATTTGTTTTTTTTTTAAATTTTCCTTGCAAGTAATTGGATATCTTTTGCAAAGTGGATTTTCACCACATTCACTAAGCTGAGTGAAAATTCCCTGGCAAAGTTAACATGCTCTGCTCCTTTAGTTTAGTGTGTGTGTGTAACATCCAAACAGCTTGAAAGGAGAATTATGGCCAAGGAGCCCGAGGAGGACAGCACCGCTTTCCAAGAATTGTAGAAGAAGCTCTACCTGAGACTGCAACTAGGACTATGGATAACCTATGTGCTGGCCAAGAAAAGGAAAGGAGGTTGTAAAACCCCCACAAGCACTGTTTCTTCTCATTGCTGATCATGATATATATGGGAGAGTCATATACATATGATTCTGGACACTGTTTTTATGATTTGTAAACATTTCAAAGTGTAACTTTTGGTTCATACACTATTATTATTATTATACCGGATTTCAGTGGCGGCTGGTGAAGTTTTTGGATGAGGGGGCGCCAGGCCCCGCCCTTCCCTGTGACCCCTCCTACTTTTAATAAGCCCCGCCCCTTATAGAATCCACCCACTCCGTCCCCTGTATTCCACATATTGTGTCAGGGGTGACACTACGACTCGACATATGACACAGGACACTACGACTCGACATATGACACAGGACACTATGACTCGACATATGACACAGGACACTACGACTCGACATATGACACACGACGCTACGACTCGACATATGACACAGGACACTACGACTCGACATATGGGGACTGTGTTATACACCTTATGTCCCCTGCCTCACCCACCTAAGATATTCCCCGCCCCGAATAATTTTCATCCT
>BLSH010066713.1:596161-619718 GCA_018402905.1 Glandirana rugosa | reverse complement strand
CCTCCGCTGCCACAGTGACCCGCCCCCGGCCCCTCATCCAATCACCCTGAGCGGAGGCTCAGGGCAGCCAATCAGCCTATGCATGGCCGCAGGAAGAAGCGCACATGCATAGGCTTGAATGGCCGGCCAATAGGCTCACTTAGTTGGCTGTCATGTGACAGCCAAAGAGCCGAAAAGAAAAAAAAAAAAAGAAAGTCAATGTACCGGCGCCACCTAGGTGGGCGGGTTGACTTTTTTTTTTCAGTCTTTTGCCGGCGGGGAGGCGGCGCCCCAGCGCCCCTCCCACACCAGCCGCCACTGCCGGATTTATATAGTGCCAACAGTTTGCGCATCGCTTTACAATAAAGAAGGGACACAGTACAATTGCAACACAGTTCAATACAGAAGGAATAGGAGGGCCCTGCTTGTGGAGATTGCAATCTAAAGGGAGGAGGGAGGTGGTACAAAAGGTAGTGGTTGCAGGGGATGATCTGATAGAGGTGATTAAAGCACAGTTCTTAGGTGGAGGTAGGGTAGGCTTCCCTGAATATGTGAGTTTTCAAGCATCGCCTAAAGGCGGACAGGGTAGGTGCTGACCGGACTTTCTGGGGCAGGGAGGATGGGAGAGGCTCTGGAGAAGTCCTGTAGGCGAGCATGGAAGGAGGTAACAAGGGAACTAGAGAGCAGGAGGTCCTGGGAGGAGTGTAGAGGGCGATTTGGGCGATATCTGCAGATAAGATTGGTGATGTAGCTGGGGGCAATGTTGTGGATGGCCTTGTATGTTGTGGTTAGTATTTTGAATTTTATATGGTGGGGTAGGGGAAGCCAGTGCAGCGATTGGCATTCGCAGTCACGGATCGGTTAGTAAGGTGTATTAGTCTGGCAGCAGCATTCATGATAGACTGAAGGGGGATAGCCTGTGTAAAGGCGGGAAATAACCAAGGAGTGAATAAGTTGTTTTGTGGTGTCATTAGTTAGGAAGGGGCGAATTCTGGAGATGGTGCAGAGGTTAAGCTGGCAAGATTTAGCCAGTGATTGGATGTAGGGGCTGAAGGAGAGGTCGGAGTCTAGGATTACACCCAGCACCCTGGCATGTGTGTAAGGACCAATGGTTGTGCCATTGATCTCAATGGTAAAGTCACGGAGAGGGGACCAGGGAGGAGGAAATATTACAAGCTCAGTTTTAGAAAGATTGAGTTTGAGGAAGTGACGTGACATCCATACCGATATGTCATTCCGTAAGTTTGTGATGCGTGAGGAGATTGAGTTACAGAGTTGAGGAGTCGAGAGATAGATCTGGGTGTCATCAGCATAGAGGTGGTATTTGAAGCCATGGGAGCCACTATATTACCCAGAGTATTGGGAGGTCTGCCTTTACACACACATGAACTTTAATGGCATCCCCGTCTTAGTCCTTAGGGTTCAATATTAAGTTGGCCCACTCTCTGCAGCTATAACAGCTTCAACTCTTCTGGGAAGGCTGTCCACAAGGTTTAGGAGTGTGTCTATGAGAATGTTTGACCATTCTTCCAGAAGCGCATTTATGAGGTCAGGCAATGATGTTGAACGAGATGGTCTGGCTCACAGTCTCCACTCTAATTCATTCCAAAAGTGTTATATCGGGTTGAGGTCAGGACTCTGTGAAAACCAGTCAAGTTCCTCCACCCCAAACTCGTTCATCCATGTCTTTATGGACCTTGCTTTGTGCACTGGTGCGCAGTCATGGTGCATGGGAGCATGAAATTGTCCCCAAATGTCTTGGCATGTTGACGCCTTAAGAGTTCCCTTCACTGGAACACATCATTTGGTGTTGAGGCCAAAAATTCAATTTTAGTCTCATCTGACCATCTTAAACGCACCTTGAAGACTCTGAGGCCACATGAAATAAAAAGGAAAGTTGGATACAACTTTTTGTACAGTAATACAAGATAAACATTTTTGTTTCTTTAAATCACATTACACAGTGACATTCAAAGACGTCCATGCACATTTTGTTCAATGATACTTATACAGATTCCTGCAAACTCAACATGTTTAGCGGATTTGACGGAATATCACCGCTTCCTCAGGAACCTTTCTTACAGGAGGGTGCATATGTTCTGTACATTCAATATCTGCATGAATACTGCAATAGTAGTGACAAAGTCATAAAATTAGACGCTCATAGTAAAGGTTGTTGAAAACTTCATAAATGTAGGTCACATAACAATACAGCCTGTAAGTATATAGTAAATATAACTGTCACCAGGGGGGGCTACCCCATATGGTCCCCTTACTGGAATGTCACTGTGTTCATGGATAGGGGGGCCACAACTTACCCGGCGGAGGTGGAGATGTCAGAACGCAGGGATCGGGGGACCCTATACAGGGTAGGAAATAATATTAAGTTATATTGTTTGAGTTTAGCAATAATGATACCCAGGGTATCCATATACCAGGGTATAGTCTTAATTTAGTTTAGGCAAAAGATACCCATGGTGTATATTCAATGCTCACAATAAATGCACTTTTTACAAGATTGTATATTCTGTCTTAAAATGTAATAATTCCATGGCATATATTACCTGGTTAAAAGGGTATTTGCACTTGCCATACTTGTAGAGTATGTTCAAGCAATCAATAATGGAGAGGGGAAGCCAGACCTAAAATATTATGTATAGCTAAGTAGCGGTTTTTATTTTAACATTGCTCTGCACTCTTAACTGTGAAGTGTGGTTACATTGCAAATCATAATAAAGCTCACCTCATAGCTTGAAAGATTATCCCAGATAGAGGTAAACTTTCCCTTAATAAAAATTGGCTGATGAGGTATCAGGAAGAAGTCCAAGATGGATTCCAACCAGAGCCTAATATGTTTCCAAAAACAAGGGAATCAATACGTATCCCAAATAAAGAGTACAGCGTATTGCTCATTGAAATTCTGTGGCCAAGCTTACCATGGCCTGTCCCCTTTGATGCTTCCAGCGGCTGCAGCAGCTAGATAATGTGTTTGTGCCTCCATATATCCCCCCCAATCGTGCCAAAACCTCTCTGCCCGGCGACGCCACAACGCCGAATGGCGTGCGACGTCGTTGGTCCCTGCCTTGTGGTGCGCATGAGCGACTGCGCAATGCCTATTCTGGACAGTTTGCGTCATTGACGCAAGTCCACAGGCACCTCACAGGGGGATGGACGAGATCCTCCCCCTTTCTCCACAGGGCCGCACACCCGCCGGGGAGTCACGCCCCACCACCAGACACCTGACTAGGCCTGGAAGATGGAACGGCAGCCATGATGGAAAAGGGCTGTAATTACCACAGCTGACCTTGCACGCATTGGGGCGACGCATAGGTCAGCGAAAATGTACCCAGGACAATGGGATCGGATCCCCAGTGAGGTAGCCAGCACCTAGTGACAGAAAACAGTATTACATCAGCAACAGTACAAAATACAAAAGAATAAAAGTACGTATCAAACAAAGCAAATGTATTTAATTACATAGAATTCTACATGTTACCCACCAAGGTTTTCCGAATGGCCCGCCACTTGAGTCAGCTATATCAAGTTATATTGGAAAAATACTAAAAACCAAAGGACAGAGGTCAGCTAAACACCCGATCCCAGAGGTGGGAACTGGGATCAGCGGATTCTTCAACATGAAGCACTCTGGATAGAGCGCCTCAATGCTTAAACCTCTCCAGGGTTGAATGAGGTAAACTCTTAAAAACCTTTTCTGTAGATAGTGGAATAACCACATTGCTTGAAATTAGTCCATCTCCAGCCCCATATGTCTGTGTTTGGATTGGTGTGCAATGAGTTGTGTTTATCTGACCTCTGTCCTTTGGTTTTTAGTATTTTTCCAATATACCTTGATATAGCTGACTCAAGTGGCAGGCCATTCGGATAACCTCGGTGGGTTACATGTAGAATTCTATGTAATTAAATACATTTGTTTGTTTGATATGTACTTTTATTCTTTTGTATTTTGTATTGCTGCTGATGTAATACTGTTTTCTGTCACTAGGTGCTGGCTGCCTCACTGGTGATCCGATCCCATTGTCCTGGGTACATTTTCACTGACCTATGTGTCGCCCCACGCGTGCAAGGTCAGCTGTGGTAATCACAGCCCTTTTCCATCATGGCTACCGTTCCATCTTGCAGGCCTAGTCAGGTGTCTGGTGGTGGGGCGTGACTCCCCGGCGGGTGTGCGGCCCTGTGGGGAAAGGGGGAGGATCTCGTCCATCCCCCTGTGAGGTGCCTCTGGACTCTCGTTCATTCGGCATTGCGGCATCGCCGGGCAGAGAGGTTTTCTGGCACCTCCATGGCAGCATACAGATGATAGAGCTCCGCCTCGACTCCTCCCTTAGGACCAGTGAATAGCATAAATTAAAGAGGTAGTACCTCCCCCAATATTCTCCTTTTTTTCCTCATACCTCTGATCAGTGAAGATGACAACACCAGATCCATACCTCTGCTGATGAAGCAGTTCCGCCGGGTTAAGCCTCTCCCGGACGCAGTCCCTGTACTTTGGGCCGCTATTAGCGCTAATAGGTCAGGGAACCCCTTCTGCGGATCTTTTGGGGTTTGCAGTGTTTCAGGAACGAAATCTGCTATTTCGCAAGGTTTGGTGTCTGCAGGTGAGGAAAGCCTCAGGATCAGCTTTCTTGGCCCCATTTCCCCCCCCCCCCTCTCTTTCCTTCCTTTTTTGGCTCTGCCTTACCTGGTCCCTTTAAGGTTCTGTCTCCCCTGTACTGGCGGCCATCTTGTTGGTGGTGAACGTTCTGGGGATCTAGGATGGATTCTCCTGTCCTTTCTTTTTTTCACCAGGGATCATGGTTTGGTCTTCTTCCTCCCGCCTGCGCTCTTCCCGCCAGCTGTGTCCAAACGGCGGCCTCCGGAGGCTGCCTCATGCGGTTCGGAGTGGCGGGGGGGCGGGGCGCATGCGCAATCGTGTCACTAGACGCCGGCGCATGCGCAGTAGCATCGGGAGGCCGTAGCGGCCATCTTGGATGAGGGAAAAAACACTGTTTTTCCCTCTCCTTGCCAGTACTTTGGCAGAGATGGTCCCTGGCCCCTCCCACCTGGGTACCTTAAAGGCACACCGTTCTGCAGCCCTCAGCATTGACATTTGGGACACTCTGCTGACACCTGGCTGCCGTTTAGATTTCTTCTGCCCTTGTTGGTAAGTGCTGCAATTTTTTCCACTGATTCTGGGTTTTCTTTTTTCCTGAATATCTTGTCCTTTATAAATATTCTTTTTCTTAGCTGATCCTGCCGCTGGACTCGTCATGAGTCATTCACCTCACGGTCAAGATCCGCGCATTTCCTTAAGGTATGTGGTCGGACGTAAGTATAAAAAAAAAAAAAAAGATTGAATGGAACTATCTTTGCTTAATCTCTCCATTTCAGTCCTGTCCGCTCCAGAAGCTCGAGGAGGTCTTCCAGGCACCATGATGATCATCGGGGTCATAGCTCCAGACACAGGACCCATTCTTCGCATCACAGATCCTCAAGGAGGTCCAGTTCAAGAAGACGCACCCTGAACGTCCTGCCAGTAAAAAGTGCTGGGCTTGTGGGGCTACCCCTCTTCCGGACAAGTTGGTCTGCAGATCCTGCCTTAGAGACTACGCGGCGGACAGAGAAAGAGAGAGCGTCCAGCCCTTCATTCAGGTCGTCAGGTCGGCCATTGAATGGGAAGAGCAAGAAGAACAGCCTCAGAAGGGTAAAAAGTATTTCCCTCACCTGAAGAGGAAGCGAGCAGTGTTCCCTTTAATGAGCGAAGTCAGGGAGCTTATCGAAGAGGAATGGAAAAAGACTGAAAAGAAGTTTTCACTAGCCCGCTTTGGCAAGCTGTATCCTCTAGCTGAATCAGAAACTCAAGCCTTGGACTCTATGCCTGTCGTAGACGCATCAGTTGTTCGTCTCGCAAAGAATATTACACTCCCAATGGAGGATTCAGCTTCCTTTAAGGATCCATTGGACAGACGGATAGACCTTGACCTAAAGAGAAGCTACCTAGGCGCAGGCGCTGCTTGCAAGCCCGCCATAGCTCTCACTTCAGTCTCTAATGCCATCCGAGCCTGGACAGAAAACATTGAGTCAGCATTAAGGCAGTATGTACCTAAAGAGGACATCATTAAGGCTCTGGAAGAGTTAAAACTGTCAGCAGACTTTGTGGGAGAGGCAGCAATAGATTCTATTCGCTGCTCTTCCCGTTCCATGCTGCACTCAGTTATGGCTAAGAGAGCTTTGTGGCTAAAACCATGGGCGGCGGATCTAGCTTCAAAACAGAATTGGTGTAAGATCCCATTTGATGGCAAAGCCCTCTTTGGCGAGAAAATGGATAAGGCCATTTCCAGGGTCACAGAAGGCGAATCTGGCTTGCTCCCCCAGGATAGGAGAGCGAGACGATCATCGGCCTATGTTTCCAGATTTAGGCAGTATAAGTCCTCCAACTACCGTCAGTCCAAGCAATTCAGAGAGGGCAGAAAGAACTCGAAGGGCACTCAGTCCTCCTTTCTGGGGACCAGAAAGAATAAGGCCTTGTCCATCCCACAGGATCCGGCAAAGTCCTTTTGACATAAGGCCGGCCCAAACTCCTCCAGTGGGGGCCAGGCTCAAGCTTTTTGCGCCAGTTTGGGCAAGCAGGTGCCAGGACCCCTGGGTCCTATCAACTATTCACTTCGGTCATTTCTGGACTTTCTTACGCCAACCACCAGCAAACAATTTCAAAATCACAGAGGTCCCATCCTCTCCTCAGAAGGCACAGGCACTTCTTCAGTTTCTCGCTTTGCTCCAGCTTCAGGGGGCAGCGGTTCCGGTTCCATGTTCCGATCGATTTACGGGATTCTACTCCACCCTTTTTCTAGTCCCGAAAAGGACTGGGGGATGGAGGCCGGTCATAGACCTAAAGATTCTGAATCAATATATCTCTCTGGAAAGCTTCAAGATGGAATCCCTTCTGACTATAATTCAGGCAGTCCAGCCGGGGGACTGGCTTCTCTCAGTGGATTTAGAGGATGCGTATCTTCATGTCCCAATTCTGCCTTCCTTTCAGAGATTTCTGAGATTTGCTGTGGGCCAAGTCCACCTTCAGTTCCAGTGTCTTCCATTCGGTCTAAGCACTGCTCCCAGGGTTTTCACAAAGATATTGATCTCAGCTCTGGTCCCGCTAAGAGAAAAAGGCCTACGGGTGTACCACTTCCTAGACGATATCCTTCTATAAGCAGACAGCAGGAATCAGCTGATCTCCCACAGGGAAATCCTGCTTCAATCTCTTACGGAACTAGGATGGCTCATAAATTTCAGGAAGAGTCAGCTGGAGCCGACACAACAGATAATCTATCTGGGGGCTCTATTCAACACGCTTCAGAGCACAGTAGCCCTTCCTCCAGAGAAGGTCAGCTTGATCATTCTCAAAGTTTCGGAGGTTATGAAGAAGTCACGTCTGACAGTAACTCAATGTCTCAGCCTGATAGGTACAATGTCAGCATGCATACCTATGGTCCCTTGGTCCCATTGGCACCTACAATATTTCCAGACAGGATTCCTGTCTCAATGGGAGAGGAGACGCCTGGCACAATTAATCACAATAACTCCTATGATGCGCAGGAGCCTTCATTGGTGGTTAGTGCCGCAGAATCTTTCACGACCCAGATCCTTAGGCCCATCCTCTTGGACCATAGTTACGTGCGATGCCAGTGGTCTCGGTTGGGGCGCCCACTGCAACAATCAACGAGTCCAGGGGAAATGGTCATTCAGGTCGTCAGGCCTGGTTTAGAACATTCTGGAACTGAGAGGCGCATTCGCGGCTCTAACTTCCTTGGGCCGGCTTCTCAGGGGTCGCAGAGTCCTCCTTCGCCTAGACAACAGGGCAGCGGGCTCCACGCATTAGGAATTGGGAATGAGCACATTTCCTTTTTTCCAGATCGAGTGGAGCTTCGTCCAGTTCGAGGCTTCACCCCAAAGGTTACCTCAGCTAATCACTTAAGAGAGCCCTGGGCTCTTCCAGTCTTCTCTAATTCTCATTCAGAAGCATGCCAAAGTCTGGACATTGCCACAACCCTCAGGGCATACCTTGAGGCAACTAAAGACTTCAGGAACTCAGACAGACTGTTCGTGATACCTTGGGGTAAAAACAGAGGCAAGGAGGCCTCCAGCAGGACATTGGCATCATGGATCGTCAAACTGATTCAAAAAGTCTACAAGTCCAGGAGTATGGATCCTCCAACACAGGTGAAGGCGCATTCCAGAAGGGCAGTGTCAGCTTCTTGGGCAGCAAGAGCTAATGTTTCTCTGGAGACCATCTGCAGGGCCACCACATGGTCATCACAGCACACATTCTTGCGCCATTACAGGATTGATCCCGGAGCCCTCACTACAGTGGAATTCGGGAGTAGCACAGTCCAAGAAGCCTTGTCTAAATAAAATGTTGTTTTTGAAGCATTACCCACCCGCGTATAGCTAGTTATTTATCATCTGTATGCTGCCATGGAGGCGCCAGGAAAACGGAAAATTGTATCATACTTACCGTAATTTTCCTTTCCTGGTGCCAATCCATGGCAGCATACGCTCCCACCCTCGGTATTCTATTATACAGAGAATATTGGGGGAGGTACTACCTCTTTAATTTATGCTATTCACTGGTCCTAAAGGAGGAGTCGAGGCGGAGCTCTATCATCTGTATGCTGCCATGGATTGGCACCAGGAAAGGAAAATTACGGTAAGTATGATACAATTTTCCGTTTTTGGTGCGCTTGGGGGGGGGGGGGATATGGAGGCACTAACACATTATTTAGCTGCTGCAGCCGCTGGAAGCATCAAAGGGACAGATCACGGTAAGCTTGGCCACAGAGCTTCAATAAGTACACTTCTATTTAATCCATCTTGGACTCCTTCCTGGTACCTCATCAGCCAATTTTTATTAGGGGAAGGTTTACCTCTATCTGGGATAATCTTTCAAGCTATGAGGTGAGCTTTATTGTGATTTGCAATGTAACCACACTGCACAGCTAAGAGTGCAGAGCAATGTTAAAATATAAACCGCTACTTAACTTTACATAATATTTTAGGTCTGGCTTCCCCTCTCCATTATTGATTGCTTGAACATACTCTACAGCGGCAAGTGCAAATACCCTTTTAACCAGGTAATATATGCCATGGAATTATTAAATTTTAAGAAGAATATACAATCTGTAAAAAGTGCATTTATTGTGAGCACTGAATATACACCATGGGTATCTTTTGCCTAAACTAAATTAAGACTATACCCTGGTATATGGATACCCTGGGTATCATTATTGCTAAACTCAAACAATATAACTTAATATTATCTCCTACCCTGTATAGGGTCCCACGATCCCTGTGTTCTGACGTCTCCACATCCGCCGGCGGAGTTGTGGCCCCCCTATCCATGAACACAGTGACATTCCAGTAAGGGGACCATATGGGGTAGCCCCCCTGGTGACAGTTATATTTACTATATGCTTACAGGCTGTATTGTTATGTGACCTACATTTATGAAGTTTTCAACAACCTTTACTATGAGCTTCTAATTTTATGACTTTGTCACTACTATTGCAGTATTCATGCACATATTGAATGTACAGAACATATGCACCCTCCTGTAAGAAAGGTTCCTGAGGAAGTGGTGATATTCCGTCAAATCCGCGAAACATTTTGAGTTTGCAGGAATCTGTACAAGTATCATTGAACAATATGTGCATGGACGTCTTTGAATGTCACTGTGTAATGTGATTTAAAGAAACAAAAAATTTTATTTTGTATTACTGTACATACCGTTGTATCCAACTTTCCTTTTAAGGATTATGAATAAAGATATACAATTTTTATAAACCTTTACTGTTTATGAATTCATATGGTACCATGAAAGTCCAATAATTTGCCTCAAATAGGGGTGAGCTTCAGCCACTCTTTCCCCTTTTTACTCCACATAAATCGGTTTGCATAACCAAAGAATTTCTACACAAACTGTCAGAAATTGTCTCAGGGAAGCTCATCTGCATGCTTGTCGTCACTTACAAGAAAGCAGTACAAAGCTGGCATAAAAGTGATTAAAAACTAACACTGTTCACGCGGTCCTCACCCAACATGTTTCATCCTAGGGGACATCATCTGGGGCATGGGGAATGCACGTGGGCATCGCCATATATATAGACACACCCTAAGAAGCAAGCTATTCACCTAAATTATGATACTGGCGACACTTGAGTGTCAAGATGATGGTCCCAAGCCCCAAATTATTTTTATTTAATTAAACTTTTTAATCTGTGTCACACTATTTGGAGTCTTCTTTCTTACGTACTCCTTTGAGCATGAGACCCACTTCTTTTGGAATACGCGACTACCTGCAGGAATATCGGCTGGAGCTTACACCTTAACATGGATACACCCACAGGATTACCATCTACCACGTGGATCCCTTTGCCACAATAAGAGGAACCCATCCGGGATATTATCCCAATAAGCGCTTCTGACCCACGGTACCGTGGGTAGTACCGTGGGTCAGTAGTCCTTACTACCCTTTTAAGCATTCTTGTTATATATCCACCACTTGGAGTAGCATCACTCTTAGTGTGCCATCATTTGGAGCTGATGTTTGATTTCCTATAGACGAAGAAACCTCAAATTTTTTTGCAGTTTCTTTCGTACTGTTTTCACCATATTCTACCCAAGACTTTTTTTCACATTTTTCAAAACATTATTATTATTGTTATTTAGTATTTACGTGCACACTTTTGGAGGCTGACAACTCCGGGCCCTAATTGGTTTCTGGACTTGTCACCTCCCTGTATGTCACCTATTTTATGTCATATTCACATTGTTTTTCAGCTCTACACTTGTAATACATTATTTATCTGCACTATAGGTCTAGTGATGTGTAGTGCCCTCCTAGTTTGGGTACTAGTGAGTGTATATAGTTTTTGGTTCTCTCTGCTTAACAGGAAAGCTGACGTGTAAATTTATATGCTGTGTGCTTATCAGAGAGCTTGATTTGAGGAAGCTGTTTTACCCTGTCCAGTAGTATGGGTCCCTATTGGACAGAGGGAGAAAACCTCAGCTAGTGACAGCAGGTGTATTTGGAGGTGGTTCTGACCAGCTAGCAGGGGAGTGGTGCCCCACTGCATCTTGGGTGAACACCTTCATATAAAAGGGAGCACATGGGCTCAAGATTAGGAGTCCCAGCCCACCCAAGCCTGAGGGGTGAGGCGTATGTTCAGCTGCCAGGCCCGAGGGCTTATCCAGGAGGCTGCCGGCTGCTAGGCCTAGTCGGATGCTGAAGCTGCAACCCACAGTTCTTTGAAAGCTGACAGAAGGAGGATGTCCTTGGATTCGGTCTGATACTGCAGTGGCAAAGTGTCGCTTGGAGGTTGGCAGAAAGGGCTACCGACTGTCCCAGGACATGGTGTGAGTACAGATCTGTGAGAGAATCCCTGAGACTGTGTGCTAGAATTTCCCCTGCCCTCATATCAGCTTAATTGGGTGTGCCAGCAAGAAAGGAGACACTGGAGAGTTTCTTGAAGAACAGAGTCCAGCTTCTGTCCTTACTGCTTAACAAGGGACCTGTTCTGCTAAAGTCAGCCTGCCATAAAGTGCCTTGGTAGTCTGCTACACTGAGTTAGAAAGGAGACACTGGCTAGTGTCTTGAAGAAACAAAGTCCGCCATGTCCTTTGTTGCTTAAAGATGGACTTGTTTCACTGGATTCAGTCTGCTGTGTGAAGCCACGGACCGCCTGCTATACAGAGCCTAGGGAGAATTTGTCCTCAGTTAAAGTCAGTTACCAGGAGTATCCCATACCTATCCTTCTCCTATCCAAGTTCAACAATAAAGCATTGAAAATTCATCCCCTAGACTGGTCATTGGAAACAAGCAGGATTGTGTGTGCATCTGGCTGTGTGAAAATGCTTTAGTGACTGGCTGCAAGAATATTCAGCGGGAGGCTCGGGAACAAATATAAATTTCATTAGCAGCTCCTTCGGGGTACCTCAACAGAAGTGTTAGCCACTCCTCATTCTTTGCACAATTGATTTTTATACTATACTTGTGCAATAATCATGCTGTCTAATCAGCATCTTCATTTGCCACACCTGTGAGTTGGATGGATTATCTGGGCAAAGGAGAAGTGCTCACTAACACAGATTTAGACAGATTTGTGAATAATATTTGAGAGAAATAGACCTTTTGTGTACATAGAAAAAGTCCTAGATCTTTAAGTTCAGCTCATGATAAATGGGGCAAACACAAAAGTGTTGCGTTTATAATTTTGCTCAGTGTATATATAAAAATACATATAATTGTTTTATTATTATTTATATATATATATTCTTTACCATTTGTTTAATGATTACAAGTAAAAAATGTCTTGGCAGATACCCAGAAGGAGACTGAAGAGGTGCCATCCCAGGAGGCAGCCAGGACTGATGGAGGATATCTTCAACCTAGACTATTGCTGTAATGTGACAATGATCAGTTGGCAATATGATGAGTGGTATTTACACAGTATAAAATAGTTTTGTGCACAGTGGTTCATTGTAACCCTAGACATGCATGATATGTGTTATTGAATGAGCTACAATTACCATTTAGTCAGCATGTTAAAGTTCCTACACTTAAAGCTCAATTAACTACAACAATACCAACTTTTTTTACTGTATCGACTGTTATTTTCAGTAATGAGAGTGGATGAGAGACAAAAATATCAGTTACATAGCTGAAAATAATGATGTTTATGGCAGATAAGAAATCTGTTAAAGTTAAATGAATAGATCCTAATTATAAGATATTTCATCTTTATGTATTTTTTCTGTGTTGACTGTTAATCTAGGTGAGCTGGAGATAAAAGGGGAGAAAATGACAGTTTTTTTTTACAATTTTCCTCTATGGATTTAGTAGACAGGATAACCACTGTTGGGTCATATTGTTCCATGTCAAATATCTGCTGACCTGATAGTCTTTTCAAATGTACAAAAGTGTCTCATTTTAAAGTGCATTTATAAACCATTTCAAACTTTTAGAAGGACAAGTATTGTCCAAGAGCAGATATTACTAGATGTTTGCTGTTAAGGCTATTTGTCAGCTATTTGTCTGGAAAGCTTCTTATTTGCTCACTTCTGATTTAGTTTATCTATTTACTATGGCCTTACTTTTCCTGACTCCTGGTTTTGGTTTCTCCTTATTACTGGATCCTAATTTTCCCAAATTTCAGCCCTAAGCACCAACCTTTTCCAATCCAGTGTCCAAGGCCTGGTTCACACCTTTGCAGGTTGTAGTTGATGCATATTCCAGGTGCTTTTCACATTTTTCAATACACGGTTTTGATCCACTGAAGTCTATGGAACCAAAAACACAACCTGCTGGTCCCTGGCCCTTTCCATATAATGCACAGATGTGAATGTGACCCTTAGGAAGCCATGTTAAAATGGACTGTATTGTGTTTCTGCAAAACTGAAAGCTCACTAAAAATTGCGTAGGTGTGAATCAGGCCTTAGTGTCCGGAAAGGATACTCTGACTGGACAGTAAAATGGCAATATGGTGGACTTTAGGCAACAATCAAGAAAACAATTGCTTTCTGTAACAAATTGAAGTCAGTACACAATGATGCTTTTCTGCCTTATAAAGATAATACTAAGCATCTTGTCTTGTCTGCTTTTAGGCAGGACTTCTCTTTATAAATGTAAAATTGAGCATTGGTTCACTTTATTAATACTAAGCTTTAAAATTAGAAATCTAGCAAAACTTTCTGTTTTTTTTTAATAAAGTGTGGAAGGGTTAGAAGCTCTGTTGCATTTTTAATGTGTCTAGGTTTCCATTGAAGATATCCCTTGCTGCCTCGTGACCGTGCTCACCACGAAAAAAAGGGAAATCCCCAAGTGAGGCAAGAAGCAGCAATTAGGGATGAGCCAAATGTACCTGGGTTCAGTTCAAGGTGGTTTTGGCAGAGCGCAACTGAAGCTTGGATGCCAAATCCAAAACCTTCTGAAGTCCCCATTGGGCCCCGAATGTTAAAAAAATCAATAGGGGCCATTTTCTAGGCTAATTGGCAAGGGACAAACGGATGGACAAAAATGGATGTGTCCATATTCAATCAATGACTTCACCAGAAGCCCCCACCACTTTGTTCACACTATCATCTACCGGATCTGTCATTCGCAGGTGAGCAGTTGAATGCAGAGGATTGCATCAGTGGTTGGTGTTTTTTTCTGGGGGGCATTGGGACTGATGATAATTTGCATTACTACACAATTGAAGGTGGATGTACATCGTGGGGCATTTTTTTATTTATTATTAAAGGACTTGTAACAAAGTGTGTTTTTGTTTACAAGATTACAATAGGCATTCTGTCCCCCTGCAAACCACCACAACCATCAGGATTACAGGTCAGCAAGTGAATAGGACCAGGTGATGTCACTAGTTACTAAGGATGCAGCAAGTGGCAGCATCCTCTGCCCCCTTAACAACCACTGACATAAGAAGTAGGAAGCTGTCATATATAGTAGCGGGAGAAAAACTCACTGCTATATATAAAGTTCGACCACATGCTGAATGGACTATAGGTCTGGAGTTTGGACAAACACCCCAAACAAGCAAAATTCAGCCTGAATTTGTGTTCAGATTGAACTAAAAGCTCATCCCTAGCAGCAATAAAAACACTTTTTAGTAGAGTGTGGAAGGATAAGAACCTCTGGTTTTGCACCCCTGTTGGAGTTTTTTATTTTATGGGAAACAGTATTTGTATCTTTTAATTTTTCAACAATGTGCAAAAAATATCCAATTAGTTTCACCAAGTTTACTCATGAAATCCGTGATTTATAAATATTCAGCCACATGAAGCCCTATGTAAAAATAAAAAAAGCAATACTTTGCACCTTTCCAGGACTTCGTTTTCTTTTTTCAGGCGAAGTATATTTTCTACAAGTATTTAACTATTAATTTTGATTCAAGGTTGGAGAGGTGTAAGACAATTGGAGGTCCACTTTAAAGTGTATTGTCCTGGAGAAAGTTTAAAGGTACAGTATCTCACAAAAGTGAGTACACCCCTCACATTTTTGTAAATATTTTATTATATATTTTCATGTGACAACACTGAAGAAATGACACTTTGCTACAATGTAAAGTAGTGAGTGTACAGCTTGTATAACAGTGCAAATTTGCTGTCCCCTCAAAATAACTGAACACACAGCTATTAATGTCTAAACCTCTGGCAACAAAAGTGAGTACACCCCTGAATGAAAATGTCCAAATTGGGCCCAAAGTGTCAATATTTTCTGTGGTCACCATTATTTTCCAGCACTGCCTTAACCCTTTTGGGCATGGAGTTCACCAGAGCTTCACAGGTTGCCACTGGAGTCCTCTTCCACTCCTCCAAGATGACATCACAGAACTAGTGAATGTTAGAGACCTTGCGCTCCTCCACTTTCCGTTTGAGGATGCCCCACAGATGCTCAATAGGGTTTAGGTCTGGAGACATGCTTGACCAGTCCATCACCTTTACCCTCAGCTACTTTAGCAAAGCAGTGGTCATCTTGGAGGTGTGTTTGGGGTCGTTATCATGTTGAAATACAGCCCTGTGGCCCAGTCTTCGAAGGGAGGGGATCATGCTCTGCTTCAGTATGTCACAGTACATGTTGACATTCATGGTCCCCTCAATGAATTGTAGCTCCCTAGTGTCGGCAGCACTCATGCAGCCCCAGACCATGGCACTTCCACCACCATGCTTGACTGTAGGCAAGACACACTTGCCTTTGTACTCCTCATCTGGTTGCCGCCACACACGCTTGACACCAGCTGAACCAAATAAGTTTATCTTGGTCTCATCAGACCACAGGACATGGTTCCAGTAATCCATGTCCTTAATCTGCTTGTCTTCAGCAAACTGTTTGCCGGCTTTCTTGTGCATCATCTTGAGTAGAGGCTAACTTCTGGATGCAGTGTGCGGCATATGGTCAGAGCACTGACAGGCTGACCCCCCCATCCCTTCAACCCCTGCAGCAATGATGGCAGCACTCATACGTCTATTTCCCAAAGACAACCTCTGGAAATTATGCTGAGCATGTGCACTCAACTTCTTTGGTCGACCATGGTGAGGCCTGGTCTGAGTGGAACCTGTCCTGCTAAACTGCTGTATGGTCTTGGCCATCATGCTGCAGCCCAGTTTCAGGGTCTTGGTAATCTTCTTATAGCCTAGGCCATCTTTATGTAGAGCAACAATTCTTTTTCTCAGATCCTCAGAGAGTTCTTTGCCATGAAGTGCCATGTTGAACTTCCAATGACCAGTATGAGAGAGAGAGAGCAATAACACCAAATTTAACACACCTGCTCCCCATTCACACCTGAGACCTAGCAGTTTAGACATATAACGGCTGTGTGTTGAGTTATTTTGAGGGGACAGCAAATTTACACTGTTATACAAGCTGTACACTCACTACTTTACATTGTAGCAAAGTGTCATTTATTCAGTGTTGTCACATGAAAAGAGATGTATATTATTTTGTGATCCCATAGCATTAACATGTTTATACTAACAAATCCTTTACTTCCACGGATTTCCTTCACCACTATAGAATAAGAGTTGTGATTGACCAGATAGCAATCAGGCGATTGAGGCAGAATGTGGCCTGTAAAGGTTGGGCATGGCCTGTTCATTGTAGGTAGGTTTACTTCTTTACACGAGCTTGTGCCCTACTATATAAGAAAAAAATATGATTAGCACAATGATACTGCACATCATGGTGGTCACTCGCAGAAAAATGCTACTTACATCGGTGGTCAGTGGAAGCAAGTATGCCCTCTTATGTTGATTTTCAATGAGAGGAAGAAAGCTCAATACATTGGTGGTCAGTGAAAGAATGCATGCCCCTTACAATGATGGTCAGTGGGAGTAAGTTTGCCCCTTTAACTTTGGTGGTCAATGAGAGGAAAAATTTCATCTTACATGACTGTCACTGGGAGAAAGAATACACCCTTACATTGATGGTCAGTGGGAAGAAGAATGTATTCTTACATTGGTGGTCAATATGAGAAAGAATGTCACCTTATATTGGCAGTAGATGGGAGGAAGAATACCCTCCTACACTGATGGACAGTGGGAGAAAGAATGTCCCCTTACATTGGTGGTCAGTGGAAGGAAGAATGATTCCTTAAATTGGTGGTAAATATGATGAAGAATGTCCCCTTATAATGGCAGTGAGTGGGAGGAAGAATACCCCCTTGCATTGGCAGTCAGTGGGGGGGAAAAATGTCCTCTTACTTTGCAAGTCAGTGGAAGGAAGAGTGCTCTCTTACATTGATGGTCAGTGGGAGGTAGTATATTCTTGGTCAGTGCGAACATATCCTTACATTGGTGGTCAGCGGTGGGAAGAATGTTCCTATCCATTAGTAGTTAGTGGGAGAAAGAATGACCACTTATATGGGTGGTCAGTGTGAAGGAAAATGCCCCAACCATTGGTGGTCAGTGGGACAAAGAATGTCTCCTTAAATTGGTGGTCAGTGGCCGGAAGAATGCCCCTTACATTGGTAGTCAGTGGGAAGAAGAATGTCCCTTACATTGGTGGTGAGTGGCGGAAAGAATTGACAGTCATGGGAGGAAGTTTGTCACCTTACATGTGTGATCGATGGGAAGAAACATGCTCTCTTACATAGTCAGTGGGACATAGATCTTAAAACCAAAAGCGGGACAATGTGGTACTGACCTGGAGACATTAGGCCACCATATGGATGCTGACTGGGCCCCAGAGATGAATGAGCATTTAAGGAAAGTGGGGCTCTACTTTCCATGTACCTGAAGCTTCACCAGGCCCTCTTACTGGGACTGTCATGTCAACACTTTTGCCAGTGTTTATTCTCAGACTAGAGAGAAATGCTTGGTAAATATTTTAGTTATACCTAAAATTTTATTAGAATAATGAAAAATAAAAGCTCAAACAGTATTGTTTTCTAGTAATATTGTTAAAAGTTAAAAGACATTATCTAGGCTGATGTCATGCAAATACAAAATGTAATTGTGAATTATACTGCTGATCACAGTGCATGCAGTTCTGTTCAGGGAACCCCATCTGGGGAAATGTTTTCCAAACTGTACATGATGTTTGCTGTCACAGACACAGCTGAACTTTCATTAAAGATAAACTATCATTTTGTGACAATTTGTTCCAGGTTTTTTTAAATAAGATTTTAAACTGATTTAAATTTGAATTCAAGAAGTAATATAAGAACTTTGTTTAAGGCTCCATTTACACGGGATGCTTTATCAACCTCCCCTGAACAAATTTTTTTGACAGCTAGAAGCCAGGGTCTAAAACTGTAGATTTGCCGTGTTTTGTATGCCGCGTTTGCGTCTAGGAGCGTTTTTTTTTTTTTTTAGAATGGAAACAGCTATAAAACGAAACGGTTCTAGAAGCGAGTTAGTGGCATTTACAAGCTGTTTGGCATTTCAAATGCCTCTGAACTGGCGCCTGAACCCATTTTTTTGCGTTCCAAAAAAAGCCTTTAAACTCAACTGCCTGGAAACGACCTTAAACGAACCTGTGTAAATGCACTGATAAGATAACATAGAGGAAAGTTCAGGGGCAGCTGAAAAAAATGCCCAAATGCCTCTAAATGTCCGTTTACCAGCAGCAGTGTAAATGAGGCCTTACAAATAAACATTTAAAGTGTCTTTATAGCCGAAGCACATAGAAGGGTTAAAACCTCTGTCAGGGTTTTTAAAGGGTCACACACTATTTGACCTGGTGTAGGTGTCAAAGGGCAAAAAGTAATGGTAATCCTGACAACAGAACAGGAGATAAGGGGATTCCTTATTATATGGGCATCTAATCCTGTGGAAAGTGACTGAGTGGCAGATATCCCTCACTTTGAAGGAATTTACAGTCACTTCTTGTTACAGTATATCTCTTGGACAGGAAATGAAAGAAAATATCCCCAATGGGACAGTGCTTTATTCCAAATGAAAAAAAGTTTTGTCTTTTGATGTACTTTAATCAAGAGTACACCCAAGAAACAAGATTACTGCAGATAATTCTGCGTTGCCCTTAGTTTTCTAAACAGCAAGCGCATCAGGAGCTGACTTCCTGTGTACCTTTCTGTCCCTGAAACCTCAGACCAATCCATATAGAGGGGAGGGGAAGGAGTCACTGCTCTGGTTTATTCACTTGTGTGTTGAAGTTTCAGCTTGAGCTACTGAGTTTAGTAAACAAGCTTTTTATTAAGACATAAGAAACAGACAAAAGATCAACCTGCTGGCTGAATATAAAAATATATAATCTTCATATGCAATATATTTTAAATGTGCCTGACTAAAAAGGATATGTTAAAGTGTAGCTATGAACAAAATATAATATCATATATTTATTTCCACACGTTGGTAAAATTTTTCTAACATATGCAATTAATCGGAATGATCTTGAGGGTTGTAAACCTACTTTGTGAAGATCTCCAGAAATTTACTTCCTTGAATTCTGTTACATCATGTTTTCAATATGCTATGTGAGTAGACACATGAGAGGAGGCGTTTCAGGATGAGGAGTCAGCAGCAGCAAGGTACCAAAGAATATGTAGCCCTTAGAAACTGAAATTAAACAACGGAGGAGAAGCTGCAAAGCATGCAGGGAATCCAGGAACTTGTATAAAGAGATGGCCAGCAGACAGACAGCCCTCACAACATGAAAGGAGATTTTTCCAGTTAGCTTATATTGGATTGTCAAATATAACCAATGTTTGTATTGTTATTAGAGTGCTGATGTTATAAAATAAAGGTCTATACTGTAACCATAGAACTCCATTAAAGCAGTACTAAACCCAAAACCAAAAATGTCATATATTGCAGCTTACCAATCATTAGATTTGATGGCTGAATTTGTTTTCTTTTTTTTAGGCATTTTTCCCTTTGCTTTCACCTGCCGATCTGGTCAGTAACACACCTCCTGTATTCAAATGCCCCCACTCTGGAAGAAGGAGCACAGGGGGCACAGCAGACAGTAGCATTGTCAGTCTGGGGGGAGGGTAGTGCTAAATGTACAAGCAGATTTAGATACACTAATGTAGCCATGCCCCGGTAGGAGTTGATGGAAGTAGTGGTTCCACCTGTCACACTGCCCTCAATCACCTTTTTTCCAAACATCCGGAGTCACAAGAACAGGCCTGTACGTTATTATATTAGGGGATTAAACTTGGATGGGGAAAGGAGTAATTATGGGATGCCCACGGATTAGCAGTTCTTTCACGGGACCTCCTATATACACTCCAGTATATACACTGTCCTCTTCTTCCTCCAGCACAATCTTGCTTCTCAGGTACTTCCTCTTGCTCTCTCCTGCACAATCTTCTCTGACCTAGCTAGCACATGGTAAAGCCTGCTCTTAATTAGCAGAGCCTCTGAACCACCTTTTGCTGACAGGGACCGTGGGTCCCTATAGTGTAGAAAAGTTAGTTGAAGTGCTAGCTAGCCATGATGGACTGCTGCTCCCAGTCCATCCTCTTCCAGGCCCTGCCAGCCCCCCTTGCTGCAATGGCCCTCTCCACTGCCACAGTGACACCACAGTCCCAACTGGCTCTTGCACCCTTCTCAGACTGTCTCTCACCCCAATCTGCTCCAGCATGCCTCTTCTAGCTTCCCAAGGTGTGCACCACTCACCAACACAGTTTCTCTCCTGGAGACACTCCTGGTAGTAATCTCTCCCGCTGTACTTCTCTTGTTCTCTCCTTGTGCCTCTCATCGAGGATCTCACTATCCTCCCGGATGCACCCGAGCACCAGGCCAAGGTCACCCCCCCAGACTAGGGGCTCCATCAAGGCCCCGACAGCCTCCGTACTACTCCATCTCTTCCACCCGAACTCTCCTCCCTCACTGAGCCAACCCTGGGTATTTGAGGAGGCCTGCCCCCTGCCAGTCCAAGTTGGGGATTGGTCAGAGCTCCTCAGAATACCCCAGATGGCTACGTCTCCCCTCTCCACGTCTCTTTCCAGAGAACACCAGAACCTTCTGGAAAGAAGTGGGATGTCCTGATGACACCACCTGTGAGTCATCCAGCCCTACCCTGAGCCACTCCCAGCCCAGAATCAAAACAATCAGGCCTGACTAAATTTGCCTCACCTAACGAAAATCTCTCTCTCTAGCACCTACCTAATGTAGAGGGCGCTACACTAACAAATTGAAGACAAACCCTATCTAATAATTTATAATTACAGCAGTTTTTTCCTTTTGAGATTAGTGTTACATAAATAAATAAAAGCTGATCATTGTAAGTACCCCTGCCAGTGTTGAATGGCTAGTCACATCCCTGTAAACTGATATTGTACATCTGGAAGAGAGCTTGTTCTTTTGAAAAAAAAACAGACTTAATTCATAATCTGATGCACTAGAATTACCTATTTGCATGCTGTTGGAATTACAATAATAATAGTTAGGTATACAAGTAAATATTGTGGCAAAAAAACTAGTCTTCAAACGTAGACCCATCTTACAGATCTGCATGTTCAGAACCTGTACTAGATTATGCAAATGATATATGATGTGTACTGCCATGATAACACAATTACACACAGTAGTAGATGCTAGATTGGACAGATGATTCCCGATAGGTATAAAGTTATTTTCAGTATTTTAAAGCCAACTCCTGGTTCAGAACATGAATTTGTTTACATGCCTTTGGATTTGATCAAAAAATAATTGCAACTGCCCACGTCACCCTCTCCTCCCTGTAATTCTCTGCTATTCCCTACTTGCTGATCCACTTCCAGGTGGAAATATGTCATCCAACCGCTCTTCATCTGTAGGTAGTCTTGACCACACCTCCTATAGTATTCTTGACTACAGAAGTAACTGTCACTATGCTCTCAGCCCTCTGGGGCAGCATGTTGAGATTTAGAGTCCAATAGATGTGGAACATGGCAAAGCTTTGACATGAGTAGGCATGCTACCCAACCAATACACCCACACTTGATGAGAGAGTGCTAGGACTACAGATGTCATGAGACCACCATGTTGGAGAAGTTTTAAATGTAAGAAAAGGGGGAAAGCAAAAAAGAGCAGCAGGTGCTTTATTTTTGTGTTCTTGATTTGGGTTTTATCTTGTTCTCATTACTTGATAATCTGAAACACAAGGTGTCTCCTGGAAGAGAAGTGATGAAAATTTTCCCCAGTGGGGCAACAGACAGAAAAAAAAAATCTCACTCTGCCCCCTTTGTCAGATGCAACACATACCGGCTGGTCAAGGGGGCCAAGACTTTAAATATTCAGTTCTCTATAGCTGTTATAACAAGTGTGGCCCTTGAAAAGTAATGGCTTTCAAGTTAATTACATTCTGTATGTTGAATAAATTCTTTTTTTCTGGATTTTTATTTTTTTGGTGTGGCACACCAATTTTTAGACCCAGGGATTGCATTTATATTTCAAGGTTTCCTCACTGTAGGGATCCAGCCCACATATCACCCAGATGTCCTTTTGGGATAATTACAGTAATGTTTTGAATAAACAAACCAAAGGTACCAAGTATTATCTACCTATGGTTCCAGTGCCATCTAATCCACTATCTCAAAAATCAAAAACCTGACAGAAGTCCTTACCCTAAACTAATATATTCAAAATTAACAAAAGGCTGGAGTTGGCCCCAAGGGTTTTTTTCACAGAAAGTGTTAAAGTTGTTTTTATATTTTATTTTTAATGTGCATTTGTTCCATTTAGTTTTTGTGAGAATGATTTATTGTCCAATATTATTAGAAGTTCTAGCCTTTTGTCGTTGAGTACAGTGCTGTTGGCTGCAGTCTGTTCTTTGGTTATGTTGTGTCGATGATCACGTAATTAATAACACACGTTGCATCTTGTCATCCAAGACTAAGACTAGCGCAGAGCAGAATTTTTGTTTGACGAAAAGAACATCATGCTTTGAGTCTGGTTTTTTTCTGTTTTGAGCTTGTTGCGATTGAACATCCACGAATAAGTATTGCTGCCTTTACAAAGTGTTTATATAGGAACAAAATGTTCCTTGGGTTAGTCAGATACTCTTGTGCCATATGTCACTTTCTCATTCTAATTATTTTTTATTGCATGAATATGTTATCATTAGTGTCTTCCTGCGGAGCCAGTGCTACTGGTGATACATTTTAAAGTGCTGCAGGGTGAATTGCTATTGCTGAATATGTTTTCATTAACGAAGATAAAGATTAGTAAAGTGACCTTGTTAAAATAGCAAAAACTTTGTTCAACGACCATGGCTTACAGTGTGTTTATGAGAATGGTAAAAACCTGAAGAGACAAGGAATAGTATACCAGACAACCACACCATACACACCTGAACAAAACCATGTAGCAGAAAGGAAAAAATCGCACTCGTATTGAAATGACCAGATGCATGTTGATAGATGCCAACCTACCAGGGTTGCCAACTGCCAGTAAATTTACTGACAGTTTGCAAAAATCAGGGATTTTTACAACTGTCTGTAAATATCAGGATCTGATAATTTGTCATGCTGTGCTGCCTTTTTAAGTGTAAACCAAGCAAATTACTTGATATCTATAGTTCATTAAACGAACCAAATGTGAATTTTTCCGTCGTGTCGTACTGTTTAATAGTCTAGGACTATAA
>BLSH010066713.1:574125-596151 GCA_018402905.1 Glandirana rugosa | reverse complement strand
AATATCAGGATCTGATAATTTGTCATGCTGTGCTGCCTTTTTAAGTGTAAACCAAGCAAATTACTTGATATCGGTATTGTCAGTGTTTCCATGTTGTGTTTAAATATCAATTGTCTGCGTTTTTAATAGGAGTTCTGTTATTTTCAGGTTGCCAGTAAAAAATGTGCTCCGCCAGTAAATTGTCCATGTTCTGCCAGTAAAAAACGCTGCGGGAGGTTGGCAACACTGCAACCTACCTCACAAGTACTGGGGAGAAGCAGTCATGACTGCAACCTACCTACAGAACAGACTACCCTCAAGAGCTATTAAAACTACTCCATTCGAAATTTGGCATGGATCAAAGCCTAGCATTGGGCACATCAGAGTGTTTGGATATAAAGCATATGCGTATATTCCAAGTGAAAAGCGCTCCAAGCTGGAGAACAGAGCCATAGAGGGAATTCTAGTAGGTTACAGGGAGCAAACTCAGGGTTACAGAATCCTACGCCCAAAGACTGACAAAGTTACAATAAGCCATAGTGTTTATTTTCATGAAAGCCCATCACCAGTGTGACGTTATGCGAGGCGCCACAGTGGATGGGCGGTACTTGTCGCCTCGCATGCAATGATTTTGAGGCGACTAACGAGAGCCTGACCCAGGTTTTGCCAGCCACCACTCAAACCCCTCTCCACCTGCATTTAATGACCAGGAAGATAGCAGAGGAGAGATCTATCCTGGATCTCAGAGGAAGAAAGCTGACTGAGCTCTGTGTGCTAAAATTGGACTCAAAGATTAAGGTTTGCACTGTGCTTATGTTTTGTGGGTGTCGGGGACAGTCCCTCACTGTATAGAGAGGAACCCGACTGTATAGTTTAGCGCCAGATGGCGAGGATTTGTTTTCTGTTTTCTTATGTGTTTGACCTGCAAACCTGTGACAATAAAACCTGGCAAGCCGCCAGATTTTAAAGAAACTGACCTCCATGCTGCATCTTTTCCTCTGAAAAGTGATCCCTATGAGCGAAACTCTCACACGAGAAGCACCCTGATCCCTGAAAGCTGTGGACTCAATATGCCCAATAAACCAGAAGAAAAGGTTGACCAAAGTGAACCTGTGCAGGAGTCAGAACAAGAGGCCGAACTCACAATGGCTAAATCAAGTTCCCCATCAGATCCTGCTGAACTGCCTGAAGTCAGAAGATCTACTCGGACCACAAAGGGTATACCACCCTGCAAGCTGTTATACACTGTCAAAACACACAGCATACTTGAACCAACATCCTTGAAAGACATTGAAAAACTGCCAAAACGTGAAACCAATAAATGGAGGAAAGCAGCAGAAGAAGAATTAAAGTCACTTCAGGAAAATAAAACCTGGACACTCACAGAGCTCCTTGCTAACTGCAAAACCATAGGAAGTAAGTGGACTTTCAAAGTTAAGTCAGACGCAGAAGGGAATATCCACAAATACAAAGCCAGACTAGTTGCCAAGGGTTACTCCCAGAAATTTGGTGAAGATTACAATGAAACATTTGCTCCTGTCGTATAGCCCTCCACCATCAGAGTGCTTCTTAACGTTGCAGCCAGCAAGGGCATGCAAGTGAAATACCTAGACGTTAAAACTGCTTTCCTATATGAATACATTAAGGAAGACCTCTACATGGAGCAACCACCAGGGTTTGAGCAAGGAGACAACCTTGTGTGTAAACTTCAGAAAAGCATCTACGGTCTTAAGCAATCTGCAAGGATGTGGAATGAGAAAGTGAACAAAGTACTTACAAGAGAGGGATTCTCAAGAAGTAAAGCAGACCCCTGTCTCTACTCCAAGAATCAAGGAAACAGATGGATATACGTCTTTATCTACGTTGATGACATTATAACCTGTTTTGAACAAGAAGGGTATTGCAATCAGATAGTTCACAAACTGAAAGAAAATGTTGATATCAGAGAGCTAGGGAACATTAGATACTATCTGGGAATCCAAGTAGAGAGAAGATGGAAGTTATCTTCTCAACCAATCTCAGAAAATCTCTGAAATCTTGGAACAATTCCATATGTAAGATGCAAAGGAATTGAAAACTCCTATGGAACCCCGCTATCTAAAGAGCAATGAAGCAGAAAACTTGCTACCCAACAATGATATGTATCGCAGAGCAATCGGTAAGCTGCTATATTTTGCCACTGTGACAAGACCAGACATAGCCGCACCAGTGGGCATACTATGCAGGAAAGATTCAGCACCCTGTCAGTGTGACTGGAACGCAATAAAAAGAGTGATTCAGTACCTCAGAGAAACAATTCAGATGAAGTTACGGTTACCAGCAACATTCAGTCCAAAACTGGTCGGATATGTGGATGCTGATTGGGTTGGGGACTGTACAAACCGCAAATACACAAGTGGATTAATCCTCCAGTATGGGAAAGGAACCATAACTTGGTCTAGTTGAAGGCAAGCAACTGTCGCTCTATCTTCAACTGAGTAAGAGTACATTGCAACAGCATTTGCATGTCAAGAAGGGATATGGATTTGTCAACTTTTTATGGACATTGGGATAGACATGTCAAAACTAATTCCCAATTTTGAAGACAATCAGAGCTGTATAAAGTTTACACAATTAGAAAGGGTCAATTTGAGGACCAAACACATCGCTGTCAAGTATCACCTGAAGGGACAATCAAGAGCAAGGTGTTATTCACATTCAATATTGCCCGTCAGAGGAGATGACTGCTGATGAACTCACCAAGCCTTTGTTGAAGAAATGTCACAGTTATTTCCAGCAGAAACTGAACATCATTTGACAAAACACATGCAGTTGAGAAGGGTTGTTGGAAGAACAACAGCAATCTGCTTATATAAACTGAACAATACTGTATGCATCATACCTATCTGTGCAGCAGGTGGTGCTGTGGTATTATTGTGTATAGTTCTTATATTCTATGATATAACAGGATGTATTGTCTATCTATGCTCTATGCACTTGTTTGTTGTTCTCTTTCTGTCTATGATAAAAGGCATGTAATATATTCCTTCATGAAAGTAAAGTATTCTCTGCATACAACAAGCTTCCAAGTGCATGATTCAATAACCTGCTAATATGTGGCACCTCCTGGGACATGTAATATGACCCAGGATGCTGCAGGGGGGAGGAGGAAGGGCATTGGATGTCATCTCACCTAGGCGAGGATTGCTGAAGTGGGAGCAGGTACCGATAAAAGTCCATATTTGCTCCTCCCCAAAAAACCTATAACTCCATTACAGGCTGGGGAGTAGGAAGAGAACTAATGGGACTTTATGAGTGAAGTTCAACTTTAAATCAGAAAACAGAGATTTACAAAATACAACCACTCAGATTTAGCATTGTGGTGACATCAAAATAATAAACATGGACTTTCAAAATTGGATTCTGTAGTTTTCTGTTTGTTATTAGCGTGCACAGCATAAAAATATCCCAGGGAGATTTAATGGGAAAATTAAAATATTTCCCCTAGCGCTCATGTGAGCTTACAACCTAAAGTTCATACTGCAGGTAAACAATTTATTTTTGTACAGTGAGGAAAACCAGATCCTCCATAGTGACTATATGCAAGCATATGGCCTACAAAGATGCAAGATGTACCCTCTTTGAAATGAAGAACCAAATGTGGTACCACAGTTTTAACTACTGAGATGCCACTCTGCCCTCTTATTTATTAAGGGCCACAGTGTTGAACAAAACTGTTCTTTATTACTAAGTAATCCACTCCACGCACAAATTATGTTGATTAGAAATACTGTGTGTGAGCAAGGTGCAGCATGGTGTGGCGAGCAGTGAACACACATAGTCTAAGTTAGGCAATAAACTTATACTGTAGAAAGGTTTGACACAATTTATTCAGGTCCAGTGGGTAGGCACACCCCTCTGAAGCCACTTATGAACTGTGACAGCAGTATGAAGACTTGAGAATGCCAGCAGTGTCTGCAACCAGGAGCAGAATGTGGCCTGGCCTGGCCACACCCAAAGGGGAGGCTTCCTGGAGAGAGGTAGACATAGTCCCTGCACTGCTCCTACTCCTCTGGAACCTGACCCTGCCAAATGAGGAACCTGTCCCTACACTGGCAAGCGTGCCAAACCCAGGAGCTGGAGTTTTAAATAGACTGTGCCTGACCCAAGATGGCTGCTGAAGTCACATCAGGTACTAGTGCTATCGTCCAATTGGACAGCTGTCCCCTTGTGACCACAGGAGTCCTAGAGGAACCAAGTTCCTCACAACTTCCTTCCCCTCCTGCATTGCTGCTTGTCGAGCCCCATCTTCAGTTAGGAGTACAGACTGCACCTGCCTACATGCATATAGTAAAGGTATTTTTATTTTGTTTCACCTTTTTTTTTTAAATGTCTTTTAACACTCAATCCAGACAATTTTGTATTGATTCTGAAGATATGACCAACTTGCCGAATGACTATAAGTTTCATTTTTGCACTTACAGTATTTCTGTACCTGACTGTCCAATTTGCTAAATCCCTAACATTGTCAAAGGCATCTCTCTGCGTTATATAGTTCAAGTACTGCTCTTATATTGAGACCTCTGAAACTCCACTCATAATAATAATAATCATAAAAAAGCATGAGAAGTTGGCTGTAAAGCCAAAAATTATATGACAAGAAGTCTTCTGAATCTATACTTGTATACAGACAAATGCCATCATAAATACTAGAAAAAGTTTGTCCAAATATGGCAGCATCATAGCATACCAGGTTGTCAGCAGACCCTGTCAAGACACATCTGTAACTCAGAACACAGAATATTCCACCAGTCACCATTGTGACCAGACTTACTGTATATGTACATTTTTGTTCACAAAGAAGAAGCTAATTTTTGGCAGATCATTCAATGCACTTAACATGCCCTTAGCGTAGAGGTCTCCAAACTTTCTAAACATACTTTAGGGGGTCCGGACTGTGGCCAGTAGGATATGTCCCAGCATCAGTTAGAATAAACAATGCCCTATCTTTGGTGTCATTGGTAGGAATTGTGTCCCGTCATTGGTGTCATTGGTAGGTATCGTGCCCCATCGCTGGTGTCCTTGGGAGGAATTGTGCCCCATCCTTAAAACGGAGTTCCACCCAAAAGTGGAACTTCTGCTTTAAGGGAAGGTGACGCCCCCGACATGCCACAATTGGCATGTAATTTTTTTTGGGGTGGGGGGCCAGGGACCCTGTTTTCACAGGGTCCTAGGTCCACTTCCTCCCCCGAAGCTGCGGCTCCAGAAGGTAGTCCACCTTCCCCCCCTCCCTCTCGGCGATCTTCTGGGACACGTCACAGGTCCCAGAAGATGTGCCGGCCATTCACAAGGCGCAGGGCGACCCGCGCATTCACAGTGCATGCCTGGCTTTGAAGCCAAAGCCAGGTGCCAACACTTATAATGCCGCCGCCGGCGAGGGGAGGGGGTGAAGAGCGAACCCTCGGGCAACTGCATCGCTGTTGCGAGGGACAGGTGAGTGTCCGATTGTTAAAAGTCAGCAGCTACACTTCTTGTAGCTGCTGACTTTTACCTGGGTGGAACTCCACTTTAATGTCATTGAGAGCAATTGTGCCGTATCATTGGTGTCATTGGGAGGAATTGTGCCCTGTCATTGATGTCATTGGGCCCCATCATTGGTGTCATTGGGAGAAATTGTGCCCCATCATTGGTGCCAGTGAATGAAATAGTGCCCCAAGGGCCAGATAAAAGCAAGCAAAGGGCCGCAGTTTGGAGACCGCTGCTTTAGCAGAATGTCCTATGTAGTTAGCATGTCTCTGATAATAGGATTGTTGTGCTCAGTATATCCCTAGTAGGGTGCTCAAACAGTTTTTAAGGAAATTTGTACTAAGAGAATTACACGTGTTTCCATTTCTGACCTCCAGCTGTCTGGCAGCCATGCTGATCTTCTAACTTCAGCACTTTCTGTGTCGTTGACATGGAACAATTATAAAGCAAATCAACGTAAGCCATAGATGACTCCAAGCCAAGAAAATTGCTTAAAGTGATTGTAAAGTCTATTTTTTTTCCCCATAAAAATAACAAAAATGTCATACTTACCTGCTCTGTTGCAGTGGATCTGAACAGAGCAGCCCAGATCCTCTTCTTCTCAGGTCCCTCTTCTTTGATCCTGACCCCTCCCTCCTGTGCAGTGCCCCCACAGCAAGCAGCTTGCTATGGGGGCACCCGAGCCGAGTCACAGTTCCCTGTGTCCATTCAGATATGGAGCCCTGCTCCGGCCCCGTCCCCTCTCTCCCCTGATTGGCTAGCTGACTTTGATTGACAGCAGCAACAGCCAATGTTGCCGCTGCTGTGTCTCAGCCAATCAGGAGCGAGAATCTCAGATGGCTGAGACACCTGTGGACATTGCTGGACAGAGAGGGACCTCAGGTAAGTGTTAGGGGGGCTGAGGGGGGGCTGCTGCACACAGAAGGCTTTTTAGCTTAATGCATAGAATAGAATTTATTAAGATAAAAAAACCTTCTGCTTTACAACCCCTTTAATTCTCCTATCAACACAGTCAGTGGAATGCCTCCTGCAGCTCTATTGTATTCTGACTTGGGTACAATCAGCCTGCCCATACATGCATCAACATTTGGCCAGTTCCTGCTGAACTGGCCAAATTTCAAACCATGTATGGCTGGCTTTAGTCAAAATCAGGACTCCTGATGTGCATGTGAGTTCCAGGGCAGTAACTCAAAAAGTATTTATATCATTGAATCAGTATGACAGCCATTAGCATTAGCATTTTAAAGGGAAGAGGTCTGCAATGACAATATCTTGCTTAGATACTTTTGAGGGCCATTTTAGAAATGAATTGTCCCAGATTAGACCAAATGAACACTCAAGAAGCATTACATAATAGAGCAACATGTTTTACTGTGAAAAATAAATTAAACCACTAATGGCTTCTGACTTAAGCTGTCCATACAAGGCCTGCATTTCAGATGATTCCTGCAGAACATCTGGCTCTAAAAAAATGATTAAAAAAAACGAAGGAAAAAGAAGGAAAATTGTCACCCACACAGTGACTGCAGCCTATTATATATTGGTCAATATTGAGGTATTCCAGCAGGCTTGGATGTTGTGACTTCTTAAATACAAAAGCTGAGATTACTCAATCCATGTTGTTTAGTGGGCTGAACAAGAAAATCGATGTGTATCCGACTAACCTTATTGTTTTTTACTCTATATTGGCACTTGTTTGTGAGGTTTAATGATGTTTTTCCTCTGTTAGTCTGATAATACAGCATGTTGATTGCTGGCTGGGGGATGGTTTTGCTTACAAATCCTGCATTTTTCATTCAAACCCAGAGCTATTCGTTTGGGTGTGAGGCTGTGTTTGACTTACTTTTAACTGCAGCATGAATGACCTTCATGGCAAGATCACTAAGTAGGTATTATTCTAATGAAAACTACACTAATCTGCAGCTGATGTAATTTTCTAAGAATGCATTGCAATATGGCTGCCTGGAGGTGTTCTGTACACAGAGTGTGTACTGACCACTCCCCAGAAACATAATTTCCTGCTTGTGTGATTGGCTCACCAATTTTCCCAGAAGTCTGCCTAAGATACAAATGAGATTTCAGGCATCCCCTGCAACAAAAATGTCATTTTTGGAGAGACACTTTCTATAGGAACACGTCTAAAGGGATGCAGGCCCAGCAAATTTCCTCATTAGTGCTCCTGCAGCTGCACACCTGATAGTTAATTATGAAACCACTCCCATTAGACCCACTCAGTACAGAGGCACAGACAAACACAGAGGTAGGAATCTGCAACAACATTTGTTATAATCCTTGCAATGTACATAGATCACCCAGAGGGGAATTATCTTTCTTAACAAAAGTGGAGTTACGCTTTAAAATAAAAAATAAACTCTCCTATCACTTTCAGCAAAGGAAGCTGCCATTTTGGCCTCTGTTCAATCTTTAACTGGCATGATGCTGCACATGCGATCAGTTATGAGATCAGCCATTGGATGGTTTGACAGTTTGGTTGAGAGCACAACCAATATGACAGTTACATTCCCAGCATGTGCCAGAAATGTAACTGTTTTGTTAAATCTATGGGTTTACTTCCGCTTTAATTGTCAACATTCTTTTGAGTATGTGTTGGTAGTTAAAAATATCAATAATATTAGGTAGATTAGGGTGTTCTGTGATGCCCAGCTGTTATAAACTTCCAGTTTGCCAGAAATTCTGACATGGCATTCCTTTATTCTCATATTTACAAGGCAGGCCTGCAGACCATTATGAGCAATCTTAAAGAGGAACTTTGGCCTTTATCCCTAACTCCATTTTTTCTCCCCTGCTTACCTATCACTATCTGCTGCGGAGTAAGGATGCTCGCCTAGCCAGCAGATCCAGGGGTGAGCTGCTGGGATCCTCCTCTCTGCAGCCGCTGCACGGGTCCAGCACCGCCATGTTGCCTGAAACAGCTATTGCTTTTTCCTCCTTACTGAATGGGACTGCGCATCATGCATCCCAGGAGGTATAGCCGGATTCCGCTAGACGAATTCTGGAAGTTGAAGGATGGGCCAAGTCTTTTAAGCCTGAAATTACAGATAAGTACAAAAAAGAAAAAGAAAAAAGGAAATCTGTATCGGCGTTGCGGAGGGGAGGACCGGGTGGAGAGGAGGAGAGTACCATGGGAGGGTGAAGTTCTGCTTTAAGTACAATCATTAGTCATACCTTATCTAATAAGATTGAAAATATGCAGGATTTAGGAAACAGTGTGTGAATCCTGCATTGTGTTTTAATTATGTTGTAGTCGAAAAGGGTGTTTACAAAACTATTAATAACAAGTCCAATGGGATAAGTAAGAAACGCTGTGTGTGGTAACCAATAGTAAGCTGTCAACATTTTGTAGAGTTATTGTTGAAAGCTAAAAAGAAAAGAGATGTTCACATTTTCACACACTTGGGCATGAAAAAAGGCTGCTTCGAGATGTATGTGTATTTCAGGCAGCCATGTGCCAACAATAAGAGTTACTGTCCCTTGACAGTGTCTGGTTTCCCCTACCCCACATTCATATATGCAAGAAAGAAGAATGTTAAGCTAATGGTATGGTCTCCAAAGGATCATAACAGGTACCACAGACCTCAGGTTCCTAGAATGACTTTCTAAAGAGACTTTGTTTGCCTGCCAACTCCAACTAACTTGTTCTACCCTGTTCTCCTTTAGGGAGCTAGCACACATAATAGCTGGCCATTGAGGAGAATAATAAGTAAGTGATACGTGCATTGAAAAGGCCAGGAACAATATAAAAACTTTTGGAAAGAAACCGTTGTTTATGTAACAGAGAACAGTTTTACTTTGCCCTTACAGAACTGTTCTACATAAGTTTGTATGCATTAAATGCTTTCTGTGCTGATATCACTCCCAGGGGTATAGTGGTGAACGTAACACAAAACAAGGCTCGGGGCAGCGCAAGTTTATGGCTGTCTGGAACAGCAGTTACATACATAATGTGCTGTGTGTGTATGGCTTAAACACAGGGCTTTTGTACTGCATGCCTCTCGCTGACACATTAGTGGTTTTGTCTAGAGGAAGTTTTCTACAGAAGAAAATAGTTAGTACTGAAGAGAGCCTTTCCTATTCTCAACATCATCAGTTCACCCCTATTTACCCAATGATCAAATTGGCTTTATATACTAGAGAAGAGGTTGCTAGCCTACGGGTCTATAAGTGTGACTACAAGTTGGAAGATGTCTATTTTAGACAGAAGCTAGACCAGTGGGTCTGCCTGAACTAGCAATGTATCTTTTAATTCAGGGATTTAGATAAATGTATTTACAACTGAGACTTTTAAATTGAAACTCCAACTAAAATATTATTTTTTAGGAAAGGGAAGTTTTAGAACCCTGTTTCACCTGTTTATTGTGCCTACAGTTACCAACCTCTTTGGATGAAGCAGGTTCCCCTATGCATAGGCTGCACAGACAAAAAGTCCACCAATGGCAAAAAGGCAGCCAAACATTTTATATGATAAAAATGCAGTCTATACCTGCTTAAATTAGTTAACTTCTGTAGCAATCCCATGCTACCTTCTATGTACAGACAATGAGCTAATGCATCCTAGAATTATGGGCGATACACAGGGATGGCCCAAGACATTGTGCTGACTGGGTCCAAGAATGAAATGCTGCCCCCCCAAAAAAAACATCACGCCCATCCAGCAAAGAGACATTTCCATAAAGCAAAGAGACAGCCCAATCCAGCAAGAGACATCTCCATATATTCAGCAAAGAGATAAATTCAGTAGAGACATTTCCATAAAACAAAGAGACAGCCAAATCCAGCAAAGAGACATCCCCATATATTCAGCAAAGAGACATGCCCGCTCCAGCAAAGAGACATGCCCGATCCAGCAAAGAGACATGCCCGATCCAGCAAAGAGACATGCCCGATCCAGCAAAGAGACATACCCGATCCAGCAAACAGACATGCCCAATCCAGCAAAGAGACATGCCTCCTCCAGCAAAGAAACATGCCCCCTCCAGCAAAGAGACATGCCCGATCCTGCAAAGAGACATGCCCGATCCTGCAAAGAGACATGCCCGATCCTGCAAAGAGACATGCCCGATCCTGCAAAGAGACATGCCCGATCCATCAAAGAGACATGCCCGATCCAGCAAAGAGACATCCCCATATATTCAGGAAAGAGACATGCCCCCTCCAGCAAAGCGACATGCCCGATCCAGCAAAGAGGAGTCACATCCTTAGATATCAGGGCAGATCAGGGATTTGTAGTCCTTCACTTTTCGGGGGTCACATCTTCCAGCATGGACCCTGCCCTGATATCTAAGGATGTGTCCTCCTTCCATCCCTCCCAGGGTGCCATTCCATCTTTCCTCTCCTCTTCTGCCAGTATACACCTCTTCTGACTGTCCTCTCTGCAGTCTGCCCTGAGTGGCTTGCTAGTGGCTGCAGGCTGACATACACACTCCCTGAGCTCTGCTGTAAAGTGCTGACAGTTCAGCACAGAACGCTGGCTGCTGGGGAGACATCACTGATGATCTTAGCCTGATCTGTCATCTGTATGTAAGGGCTTTTATTTTTTTTTAACCTAAACTCAAAGGTTTGACTCCAGCTCTGTCTCCCTCTGGGCACTGTCTGCAGTCAGTCACGATGTTTCAGCTGCATGCCTCCGAGGAGAGCATGCAGGGAGGAGGTGGGTGGAGCTAGCAGAGGAGGAGGAAGATAAATTCCTCCTCCGCTCTGAATGCTGGGGCTTCTCTCTCCTTCTCCTCCTGACGTCACTGGTTGCTAGATGCCAGTTGGGCCGCGGCTAGCAAACAGTATGGGCAGGGAGCCAGGGGTGGCTAGTGAACAAATTCAAGTGGGTCTCGGCCAGCCAAGAGTCCACCAGCACAGTGAGTGACAGCAGCGATGCAGTACAGCAGCATGACACTGCACACTAGAGAAAGGGAGCTTCAGGTCCTCAGACAGTGCGCCCTGTTGCTGCCCCTCTTAAAGTGCAGCTTGGATGCCATGGACCCACTAAGACCCATGGTAGGGCGGGCCCTGGTGATACAGATGTATCCCCAGCTATCAGATCCACTGGTCTGTAGAAAGGGGCTTGCATAGCTGTACAATTTTAGGAATATGTGGTGTTTTCGTGTAGTCTTCAGAAGTTTTCCTGGGCACATGCAGCCGTGTGCTCGGCCAGCTGCTGGAGGAGTGAGCCATTTGTGTCTGTGCTCTTTTTCCTCCTTTAACCCTGTTAGCATCAGTTAAAGTTTGGTTTAACATTGCTGCAGTATAGCTAATTGCCATAATATAGGCCAGTGTTCACCCTGTTTAGTTCAGCATCCGTATTATGTCTTATGTTTGACTGGCCTATTACAATATACTCACTTTATCTAACACTCAGCGGTCTGTGGCCTATTTCTGAACACTGATATAGTTTGTAATATACTAACGCTTAAGTTACACAGGTGTGAACAGCCTTCAATCTACACCAGGTGTGTCAGTGGGTACTGAGCAGTTTAGGAGTTGTGGAAGAAAAGAGGAGCTATCAAACCAAGTGGCTCCTCTGAAGGTAGCTCTAAATACAGACTCATATGTAAAGATCAGACAACTTTACTGTTGGTAAAATCATATTAGTTCTCATTGAGCTTCAGAAATTTTCTTCTGGATCCAATAGGAAGTGTCCATGTCATGCAGGCAGTGGCATGGGCACCCAAAGAAGAACACCACCTCTTGTAAACAGAAGAAGGTAGAAGACTCAGGATTGGAGCATCACGTGACTCCAGGTTTAGGTGAGTAAAAAATGTTGTTTAATGCCTGTAGAATTATTGTGTAGATTGTGAGCCGGAAAAGATTGTAAGCTTGCTAAATCAAGCAATGCTGTAGCTGGATGAACATTTGAATGCTACTTATGGGACGCATGGTTAATGGCCATCTGCTTTTAATCATAAATCCAGAAATAGAGCTGCATGTTAAACAATTAATGAGCATGTCAAATAACAGAAGAAAATTGCAATTTTGTGATCATTTGAAAAGAAGGTTTTGAGTGAGACTTACCCACCCAGTCGCCACAAAGGATCATGGTAAAGTCTGTTTGTCAGTAACTACTATCAACAGAAGTGATGCACTACCTTCTGCCTAATGCAACTGTAGGATAAAACCGTTACGCACATGTTGTGTAAAAACATTTTTTTTTTTTAGTTTTGGATAGAGGGATTCGAACACTTATCGGGTTTTTTATTGCTCTCTGTGCCCCCATTAGGGAGATTCACCCTCTCTTATTGCCCTGTTTACCATTATTAACAAGAGTGAAAATGAAAGAATATCCTAAATTTTGAGTGGACACCGGAACAGGAATAGAGGGGCAATCTTCCAATGGGTATACTAGTTCTGGTGACTCTGGTGGCAACCAGAAATTCCCTCACTTTGGAGGAATTTTCTCTCACTTTTTGTTGTGGATATGGGACAGAAAATGAAGGGAATTTTCTCCAGTGGGAAACAGATGGCAAAAAAAGAAACCCACAGGGGTTAGTCTCTTACTCTATATAAAATGAACCTTCTCTAAAGCCTTATACACACACTTAGATTTTCGGACGACCGAACGTCCGTTTTTTGTTGGATGCTGGTCTCATGTCGAAAGTGAAGAGGTTACTAACCATACGAAAATTTTTGTACCACCGAATTCAATGTCAGAAGTGACATAATGTGTTGAATAGCTTTGTATGTATTTTTTCGTTTCTGAGCATGCGTAGTTGTGCTCTTACGATTTTTGTGAACGAAAACTATACTAATGATACGAAAATTGGACATTGAGTTGATGTACGAAAAAAAATTTATAGTCTGCACATCCAGCTTTTGTCTTCGGAAAAATCAAAATCGGCTGTCGAAAGGACCATACTAACGGTAAGAATTTCGGAATATCGTCGTACGAAAATTCCCGTACGAATTTCGCATCGCCTGTACGGGCCATTACTCAGCCTTCTCTTATTCAAAATTAAAAGCGTTCTACCTATGTTTTTTTTTTTTTTAAGTTCTGTCTGTTGGTTTTGTTTTTTTCATATGGTTTGAACCTTTTTTTCTAAAAAAACATGTTGCTGTAACTAATTAAAAGTTGTTGACCAGCGTTAGGTTTTTTATTTGTTTCTAAACACATCAAGCTAAAATTTCTTTGGATGGACTACCATGGATTTGTATAAGTAATATTAAAGTAACCATTAATACTCTAGTAAAAATCGATTTAAAAATAAAACAAAATAGACATCAGCCGTGTCCCCCCAATGAGCATTTATTAAAAAAAATTATATTAACCACTTCAGCCCCAGAAGGATTTCCAGCTTTAGGACCGGAGCCCTTTTTGCGATTCGGCGCTGCGTTGCTTTAACTGACAATTGCGCGATCGTGCGACGTTGTACCCAAACGAAATTTGCGTCCTTTTTTTCCCACAAATAGAGCTTTCTTTTGGTGGTATTTGATCACCGCTGCGTCATTTCTGATCGCCGCTATAAACAAAAGAAGAGCGACAATTTTGCAAAAAAAACCCACATTTCTTACTTTTTCCTAAAATACAAATCCAAAAAAAATATATAAAAAAACATTTTTTTTCACCGTGGTTTGCGCAAAAGTGGTCGCGTTTACGGATGATGAGAATTCATTTTTGGGGTTTTTAATTTTTTTTTATTTTTTACTAATAATGGCGGCGATCTGCGATTTTTTGCGGTCCTGCGATATTTCAGTGGACATGTCGGACCATTTTGACACTTTTTTGGGACCATTGGCATTTATACAGCGATCAGTGCTATAAAAATGCACTGATTACTGTGTAAATGCAATTGGCAGTGAAGGGGTTAACCTGCAGGGGGCGCACTAAGGGTTAACTATGTTCCCTGGGTGTGTTCTTACTGTGGGGGGACTTGCCTAGCTGGGGAAGGGAAGTGGTCACAGCCTTCACGTAAAGGAAGGCTGTGATCACAGCCCTTCCCCCTCACACAGAGCGGAGGTCCGTGTTTACATACACGGACCTCCGCTCACTCGCTCCGGGGGGGCCATTGCGGGTAGCCGGCGGCAATCGAAGCCGCCGCACCCGCTCCCTGGCCCCCCCTGGACACAGTGAGCGCACGGGCGCGCCTCCGGCGGCGCGCGCGCTCACTAAACTCGTTCCCGCAGCCGCCGTCGTATGACGGCGATTTGCGGGAACGAGCCACTTTGCCGCCGTCAGATGCCGATCGGCGGTCGGCAAGTGGTTAAAGCGGAGCTCCACCCAAAATGGGAAGCTCCACTTGTTTGTACCTTCCACTGCCACATTTGGCACTTTTTGTGGGGGAGTGGGTACCTGGTTTTGACATTTACCAACTCCCACTTCTGGCTCAGATCGCCACGGCTTCCGCCACAGTCTTATGGGACACATCACAGGCCGCGTCAGCATTATAGTTGCCCTTCAAAGGTCAGTTGTATCTGTAAGACTATGCAGTGTTCAGGAATGTGCTACGTACAAAGTACATAGCTCAGCAGTGCGCTACATACAGATTGCAGACTTCAGGTGCACGCTATGTACAGAGTACAGAGTTCAGGAGTGTGTTACATTCAGATTGCATGGTTCAGGAGTGTGCTATGTGCACAGTGCAGAGTTCAAGAGTGCCCTACATACAGAGTGCAGAGTTCAGAAGTATGTTACATTCAGATTGCAGATTTCAGGGGTGCGCTACGTACAGAGTTCAGGAGTGTGTTACATTCAGATTGCAGAGTTCAAGAGTGTGCTACGTACACAGTGCAGAGTTCAAGAATGCGTTATGTAAAGAGTGCAGAGTTCAGGAGTGCGCTACATACAGAGTGCAGAGTTCAGAAGTATGTTACATTCAGATTGCAGACTTCAGGGGTGTGCTATGTACAGAGTACAGTGTTCAGGAGTGTGTTACATTCAGATTGCAGAGTTCAGGAGTGCGCTACATACAGAGGGCAGAGTTCAGAAGTGTGCCACGTACAAATTGCAGAGTTCAGGAGTGCCCTACGTACAAAGTGCAGAGTTCAGGAGTGTGCTACGTACAGAGGGCAGAGCTCAGAAGTGTGCTACGTACAGAGAGCAGAGTTCAGGAGTGTGCTATGTACAGAATGCAGAGTTCAGCTCTCTTTCACAGGCTTCCACCCCCTCTCCTCGGCTCTGACCTCTCTTCTCCACCCCCCCACCTCTGCACACATATCCCTCCACAGCCCTCATCTCTCTCCCATCCCCCTTAAAAGCATCCTCTCATGTAAACACAGAAGTGCAGAGTTCAGAAGTATGTTACATTCAGATTGCAGACTTCAGGGATGTGCTATGTACACAGTGCAGAGTTCAAGAGTGCGTTATGTAAAGAGTGCAGAGTTCAGGAGTGCGCTACATACAGAGTGCAGAGTTCAGAAGTATGTTACATTCAGATTGCAGACTTCAGGGGTGCGCTACGTACAGAGTACAGTGTTCACACTTCTGAAATCTCTTTGAAGCCTCCACCAGACCCTGTTCTGGGAACACAGAAAACCAAAAACTGTTTTTCTCTACTTAGAACGCTATTCTGAAGCCTATAACATATGTGAGACCCCTGTGTACTAAAGTAGAAGGGCAAAAGATCAGTCCAAGTGGCAGGCAAAAACATGGTTGATTAACAGGCCGAGGTCGGTGCACGTGGAAGTCAGAAACGTGCTAAAAATGGTGAGCAAAGGCATCGTCGGTAAACAGGCCAGGGTCAGTTGACGTGGAAGGTAGAAACATGGTAGAAGGCAAATGATCCGCACAGGTATTTAAAATGGGGAAATTGCAGTCTTATAAAAATAAGGGGAACTAATATCTAATGGATGTGTGGTAGCTTTGAAGCAATCTCTGATGCAATGGCCAGGTTGGGAGGGAGATTGGGGGCAATAATAACTTGTATCTCTTCTAACTCCTCCTCTGCACAACATTTCTTTTGGCGCCAGATTCTGTGGGGGGTATGTTATAGGGAAAATGTTGCTCATCAAGTCGACTCACACTATTAGAGCGAATGCTTCCTGGGGCGGGCCCTTGCAGGTAAATCAGGGCAGTGACGATGTCTTCAATATATTTGAGGTAGGCGATGGGTTGGTTTTCAGTTGATTTTTGGTAGCAAACAAATTTAACATGGCCATATCAAAAAGATGAAATGCAACTTTTTTATACCAGTAATGGGACTTTCGGGTTGTAGCTTGTCAGCACAAGTCTGATCACTGGAGGACAGGCAGGCTGTTCTCCCAGCACAGTCCGAAAACTTACCACACTGGGATGGATGTGCTCTTTTGCCTAGTGTGGTCAGTTTCAAATAGTAAAGCCGAGGTACTGGCAGGAACACCAGGTATGTGACACAATGGAATGCAAAGAAAACTGGATAACTTTTATCACAATTACATGGTACAACAGACTTATATCAAGAATATGAAATGTTATGATAAGAAAACTATGCGTGGCCATTGATCAATAACACAATTATTTGTGCTTGATTTACTAAAGCCAAAAAGGCTGTTCACTTCGCATGGGAATTTTCACTTTGCAAATGGAATATTTTCCCAATCTAGAGAATAGGGGTGAAGCTCTGCTGACTTCCATTATCCAATCATGTGCAAGCAAAAATAGTGTTTCTTTAATTTTCCTTGCATACGATTGGATATACTTTGCAAAGTGAATTTTCACTGCATTCACTAAACTCTGGGGAAATTCCCTTGCAAAACAAAAATTCCTTTGCAAAGTGAACATCTTTGCTTTTGGTAAATCAACACCTTTGTCTCCTTTGTTTATAGGCAGAGGTCTACTTTGCCTAAAGGTAAATCTAGCCCTGCATACGTTTTCTCTCTTACAATCATACACTGAACAAAATTATAAACGCAACACTTTTGTGTTTGCCCCTATTTATCATGAGCTGAACGCAAAGATCTACGACTTTTTCTATGTACACAAAAGGTCTATTTCTCTCAAATATTGCTCACAAATCTGTCTAAATCTGTGTTAGTGAGCACTTTTCCTTTGCCTAGATAATCCATCCACCTCACAGTTGTGGCATATCAAGATGCTGAGTAGACAGCATCATTATTGCACAGGTGTGCCTTAGGCTGGCCACAATAAAAGGCCACTCTAAAATGTGCAGTTTTACTGTATTGGGGGGGGGGGGGTCCCCGAAAACCAGTCAGTATCTGGTGTGACCACCATTTGCCTCATGCAGTGCAGCACATCTCCTTGGCATAGAGTTGATCAGGTTGTTGATTGTGGCCTGTGGAATGTTGGTCCATTCCTCTTCAATGGCTGTGCGAAGTTGCTGGATATTGGCAGGAACTGGAACACACTGTCGTATATGCCGATCCAAAGCATCCCAAACCTGCTCAATGGGTGACATGTCCGGTGAGTGTGATGGCCATGCAAAAACTGGGATGTGTTCAGCTTCCAGGAATTGTGTACAGATCCTTGCAATATGGGGCCTCGCATTATCATGCTGCAACATGTGGTGATGGTCGTGGATGAATGGCACAACAATGGACCTCAGGATCTCATCACGGTATCTCTGTGCATTCAAAATGCCATCAATAAAATGTACCTGTGTTCATTGTCCATAGCATATGCCTGCCCATACCATAACCCCACCGCCACCATGGGCCACTCCATCCACAATGTTGACATCAGCAAACCGTTCACCCACACAACGCCATACACGCTGTCTGCCATCTGCCCTGTACAGTAAAAACCGGAATTCACCCGTAAAGAGAACACCTCTCCAAAGTGCACGACACCTTTGCATTTGCCCACTCAAGTTGGTTACGACAATGAACTGCAGTCAGGTCGAGACCCCGATGAGGACAACGAGCATGCAGATGAGCTTCCCTGAGAAGTTTTTTGACAGTTTGTGCAGAAATTCTTTGGTTATGCAAACCGATTGTTGCAGCAGCTGTCTGGCTGGATGGTCTCAGACGATCTTGGAGGTAAAGATGTTGAATGTGGAGGTCCTGGGCTGGTGTGGTTACACATGGTCTGCGGTTGGGAGGTTGGTTGGATGTACTGCCAAATTCTCCGAAACGCCTTTGGAGACGGTTTATGGTAGAGAAATGAACATTCAATTCAAGGGCAACAGTTCTGGTGCACATTCCTGCAGTCAGCATGCCATTTGCACACTCCCTCAAAACTTGCGACATCTGTGGCATTGTGCTGTGTGATAAAACTGTACATTTGGCCTTTTATTGTGGCCAGCCTAAGGCACACCTGTGCAATAATCATGCTGTCTAATTAGCATCTTGCTATGCTACACCTGTGAGGTGCATGGATGAGTCATAGATCTTTGAGTTCAGCTCATGATAAATAGGAGCAAACACAATAGTGTTGCGTTTATAATTTTGCTCAGTGTATTTTAATTCACTGTACATATAGACAATTTAATAATATTACCCTTTCAGTATATCTATTGGTGTGCGTGTGTGTGTGTGTGTGTGTGTAAGACAGCATTTAACAGCCATTTTTTTAGCATAATAACCTAATTATGGCTCAAACTCCCTTCAAGCAGCATGCTATACATTTCCATAATGGTTAACTTATTCAACACATTAAAGCTCTGACACAACAGAAAATAAAGAGTGAAAGCAAAGATCAAAAGCTTTGAACTGATTGTATAATAACGTTCTTGTTTCATGCAGCTTTGTGAACCCCGTCCATACACAATGGACGCAGTCATGTGGAAATGTGTGGTGGATACTGAACTGCATTATCCTCTAGAGGAACAAAGAAAAATTAAAGGTCAAGCTATGACATTAGTGGCCTCATTCAACTGTCTGATGATACAGAGGTGTGCTATTCCATATTTTGCTTCAAATGATAATGAGAATCCAATCCGTTACAGTATGATATTATATTCTAGCATGACAGTAGTGTGCAAAGTCTCCATTAAGAAACAGGTTCATTTGTGAAATCCATCCGTGAAATACTGATATCCAGAAAATGCTGCACATTTGGTAAAGGCAGAATGTTCATTGAATATTTCTTCTAGCTGTCCCAAACAGCTCCTCATACATAGGGTGGGTGAGGGTGGGCCTGTTTTTGGTGCTTTGAAGCTTTTTCAATCTCTCTGCTTTCAATCAGAATCAAGATTTCAAGGCAGCCTTGAAACTGATTGGCTTCTGTGGGGAACTTCTTATACATACTGTAGTATAGGGTGTCTGAGAATTAAACTGGCCATAGATGGATCAAAATTTGGCCAGTTCAGCAGGGACTGGCTGCTCCTGCAATCGACTTCTGTCAACCGGGACTGTTGAAAAACTTTAATTTGACCAGTGGCTGGAGCCAGTCAACTGCAGTGCAGATTAGTGTATTCTGACAGCAGAGCACTCCCCGCTGTCCGAATACAATAGCACAGCAAGGGGGGTTTCCCTATCCACCTCACTTGTGTAGACTGGGGAATCCGTTTGTTTTTTTTTTTTCAAATAGCCCTCTGGGTGATCGATAAAAACAAATGTTCTATGGCTGTCCTAAAGGCAAAATGGTTTCCCACATCAACAGATCACTGGCAAAAGGGAGCAAGATAGCCCAGGATTGCCATTCTATGCTAGAATGTACCTTCAGCATTTTCCAACCTCAACCACGCAAAGGCCAAGGACAAGCAAAGGATCTACAATGTACACTCAAAATTTTTCTTTCCTTAAAACATGAATCTAATAAATATGAAGACACATTAAAAAGTATTACGATATGTTAGTATTTAGTAGCTTTTCCACATTTTTAAAGTGTTCTGGTACAAGAAAACTTTCCATATGTTGACTACGGCATGTTATTTGTTAGGGGTGGGTAGACTGGAGAACAATTACCCTGAATTTATTAATGTTTAAGATTATCCACTTCCACACCGCGCACAGTATATTTACTGCGCCAGTGTGGACATGTACCGCGAATCACCGTAAATGGACGGAGATTTGCGGAGTGGCAGCTAGGGGGCTCATGCCCGCCGCACTCTGGAGGAGTGTGCCCGCGGCTCAGGTGGACCCGATTTCCGCTGGCAAGCCGCGATGAGCTGCCAGAGCGAAAGAACTCTGTCAGTGGGGACATAAGAGATCTACTGATCCCTGTCACTGGGATCAATTAGATCTCTTATGCCCCTGACAGCCCAGCCCCCACACAGTTAGAACACACCTAGGGAACACAGTTAACCCCTAGATCTCCCCCTGCAGGTTAACCCCTTCACTGCCAATGACATTTATACAGTAATCAGTGGACATTTACATTTCTGATCGCTGTATAAATGTCATTGGTCCCAAGAAAGTGTCAAAAATGTCCGGCATGTCCGCCCCAATATCGCAGTACCGCTAAAAATGACAGATCGCTGCCATTACTAGCAAAAAATAAAAACCTCAGAAATGAATTCTCATCATCCGTAAACGCGGCAACTTTTGCGAAAACCAATCAATAAACGCCGATTGCGATTTTTATTACCAAAAATATGAGGAAGAATATAAATCGGCCAAAACCGATGAAAACATTTGTTTTTTTTATTTGTTTTTTTGGATTTGTATTTTAGCAAAAAGTAAGAGATTTTTTTTTTTGCAAAATTGTCGCTTTTTTTTGTTTATATCGTTGATCAGAAATGAAGCAGAGGTGACCAAATACCATCAAAAGAAAGCTCTATTTGTGTGGAAAAAAGGACGCAAATTTTGCTTGGGTACAACGTCGCACGACCATGCAATTGTCAGTTAAAGTGACACAGTGCTGAATCGCAAAAAGTGCTCTGGTCCTAAAGTGGGAAATCCTTCCGGGGCTGAAGTGGTTATACAAAGTATGAACCAATTATGAACTATAATGATTGGCTATAGAACAGAAAAAGAGCAATCTAAGTGCAGCAGTATAAAAACATCTTTATTAAAAAGACAAATGGCAACTCACAAGATAAAAGCGTTGTCAGCGCATGTGTGGCAATAGGCCTTATGTAGAGGTTCATCCACTCCTTCAAAAGGACGGGCTGCAGGCGGGGAACACTAGTGGCCGCTGGTACTGGCTGAGCTGGTGGCTTCCAGCACTTCCAGAGACTCAGATGGGTCTCAAGAACCGCCGCTGACGTCACTACCGTGTGCAGGGTGGAGTGGGAGGTGCTCACGGGGTGGAGTGAAATCCGCAGAGATTTTGAGGACTATAAGACAAACCGCATATTCAACTGGAAAAGGCCCTCAGTCTCACCTCAAGACCCTCACACCACCCCCTTGCACATCTCTGCTCCCAGAAACTCTACACGTCCCCCTTCTCAACCCAAGCCACCAACCCATGCTCAATCTAGGCCACAGGCCAAAAATTCTGCTCCCCGGCCATCCAAAACCCAGAGGTCAGCCCCCAAAATCCACTCTGGCAATACTGGTCCCTCTGACCAGCCTGGCCCTTGCTACAGATTGGCTGAATCTATACACAGACCGCAGAATGCTTCTACTTCCAACACTCCACCTCCTGTTGTACCTCTGATCAGCCCTCATCACAACAGCACACCTCTGGCTGTACCTGCTATGACCGCTCCTTGCCTGCCCTATTCCCAGTCCCACCCTCCCCCACATCATAACTACCCCACATGATACTGCTGGATCACT